>JASDQU010101080.1:108530-186782 GCA_032191745.1 Picea mariana | reverse complement strand
GATATATCATGTTAACAAAGTGTGCACGTGCTCATGTTTATAATAATGTGCACGTTCTTTAGGAATGCACGTGTGTTATTTTTATTTGAATTTTTTTTTGGAACACACACATGTTATTGGACACGTGCTTCTAAGGAACACACATACATTCTTGAGAAAGAATATGTGTTCTTGGGAATGTGCCTACATGGCTTACTGAGTGGAGGTTCGAGGTTTGTTGAACATGTCATATCAGGAATGCATGCACGTTCCTAGAAACGTGCATGTGTTCTTGCGAGTGTGCATTCCTACTCACCTCATTGCCACTTTTACATCCACAAAATTTTTGTACTCACCCTCATATAATGTAAAATAAAATCTGAATATTATTATGAAAATTTATATCCTAAACCTAAATCAACCAATTATTATAAAAAATTGAGATTCATATAAAGTAAAATAAAATCTCTATATTATTATAAAGATTTATATCATAAACCCTAAATCAACTAATTATTATTAAAAATTGAAATATTTAAAATGCCATAAATACAAAACATATTCTTGTTTTCTTACTTGGAAACAAAAGAAGAGGAAAAATGAATTATTATAAAATGTTTGCATGTTTCATAATATGGTTATATTATGGAAAAAATGCTTATGAAAAATAAATGTGAGTGCTTGATATTGATAATGTTAAGTCTTTTAAAATGTAACATAACTATATTTTCTATTCATGTAACAAACTTATTTAAATGATTTAACATAATCAATTGTTTTTATTCTAATAATAAGAGTTCATTGTATGAATTCTCATTATATAAACTCATTATATAAACTCATGCCCTAAATTTATTATGAGGAATCCATGATGCATTAGTGGTTTCCTAGATTAATTTTGCAACACTATATAGACTTCAAATGTGATTATTATATTAATATAAATGAAAATTTTCAATCACATATCATTTAAGTACAAGTAAAATATCATTTTATACTAGATATAGTTATTACATTATAAGAGTTAATAGATTCATTTATAAATAGATACAAAAAATTAGGGGCTAAATTTCATCCATGTGTTAATTTTTCATGGTTGTTTTCCCAAAAAATGTTTGTTGAGTTTCATTTTTTTCAAAAATGATTGGTTGATTGAAGTATTTTACTTTCAAAATCACTAAAAAATTCTAGGAACTATATAAAATTCTTAGAAATTTGAATATTAGAAATATTGCAGATGGAATTTTAAGAATTAGTAAGATTCACCAATGTTTACACTTTAAAAAAAGTATCCATACTTAAAATCTCCCCTCCCTATAAAGGGATAACCAATTAATTAATGAGGTGAAATGTCAACATATATATAATATTTAATATATAAGTTTCTGTAATCTATATAACACTATAAATGTGATGGAAAAATCAATGGATGGGAATATGCACCAAAGGGTGGTGTTGCACTTATGTACTTGGGACCACATTAATTTTAGAGCTCATTATTTTTCCAAAGAAACCTAGTTTTGGACTGTGTTGTCTTTTTCTTGATATTCACTTCCTTAGAATAAGTGACATTACACCTCTTTGAAAAATTTCTAAGACTCATCATGTTGTTCTCAAAGCCACTTATACACATTTGTAAGAGACTCTGAGTCAAGCTTAAACCTTCCAAGAATTAGTAATGTAAAATATGAGGCCTTTCCCTCTAATTGTACTTAAAATCACCCAATTTATGCATCTTTTAATGTTCCACACAAATTTGGAGCACAAAAATACATATAATATTAGCAGGATCTTGCAAAAGGTGTAGAGTGACATGAAGTAGCAATTCAAAATGAATATTAAAGACATTAATTAATTTTTTTTTTTTAAAGAACAATGGATATCTCATTTAATCCCATTCCAAACCATTAGAAATTATCTAGAGCTCCACATCACACATTTAAGGTTGGACTTGATGTGTTTTACCAATATCCTCTCTTCTAAAATTCTTGATAAATTATAAAATCAAAAATATATTTAATATTCTTAAATCTTCCCTACAACATCAAACATTACAAACAACTTTATAAATTCATAACAACATATGAATTTAAGTGCGATGTAACATATATTTCTTTTATAAAACATCGTCATAATCATGTACACGTTTTTCATGTGATGTCATATATATAAAAATAAAAATATTTTATAATAAGAAAAGTGAGAGAAGAAATATATTCACACACTCCTATTATATATATATATATACACATATGCACATTTACAGATAAAAATTCCCTATATGTGCATTTACGGAATGTGGCTTTTGTAAATGCATATTTATGGAAGTTGGATTCGTATAGCACAGATATACGAAAGTCGTTATATGTAAATGTGCATTTATGAAAGTCGACTTCCCTATATGTGAGCTTCTGTATATGTGCATACACATAATCCAACTTCCACAAATGCACATTTACAGAAGCACGCATATACATAAGTCACTGTCCATACATGCATATTTACGGAAGTAGCTTCCTTATATGCATGCTTCCAAAAATGCGCATTTATGGAAGTTGGATTTTTTATAGCGCACATATACGAAAGTCACCTTTTGTAAATGCTCATTTATGGAAGTTTTCTTCCGTAAATGCGCATTTATAGAAGGTTGATTCCGTAATGTGCATTTATAGATGATGGATTTCTTAACGCGCATGTATAAATGTGCATTTATAGAAGCGAACTTCCATAAATGCACATTTACAAAAGGTGGATTTCGTACATGTATGCTATATAGAATATAACTTCCATAAAAGTGCATTTACAGAAGCGCGCATATACAAAAGTTGCCTTTCATAAATGTGCATATATGGATGACGATGTCTATATATGCACGCTTCCATAAATGTGCATTTATGGAAGTTGGATGTTGTGTATGCACATATACAAAAGCACACATATAGGGAGGTTGACTTCCATAAATATGCATTTACAGATGGTGGCTTCTGTATATTTGTGCTATACATATCCAACGTCCATAAATGCACATTTATGGAATCACGCATATATGGAAGCCACCTTCTATAAATGTGCATACATGGACGATGAATTTTGTATATGCATGCTTATGTAAATGCACATTTACATAAGGTGGCTTTTATATATGCATGTTTTCGTATATGTGCATATACAAAAGGTAACTTCTATAAATGCGCATTTATGAAAGTAGCCTTCCGTAAATTCGCATATACAAAAGTTGTCATCTGTAAGTGTTCATTTATGGAAGTTGGTTTCCCTATATGCACGCTTTCGCATATGCGCATAAACGAAATCGAACTTCCATAAATGTGCATATATGAAATCTGTCTTCCATAAATGTGCGTTTAGGGAAGTGCACATATAGGGATTCCATATATGCACATATACAGAATCTAGTTCTATAAATGTGCATTTATGGAAGTGAACTTCCAGAAATGCACATTTACGGAAGGTGACTTCCGTATATGTGCGCTATACAGAATCCAACTTCCACAAATGTGCATTTATAGAAGCACGCATATATGAAAGCCACCTTCCTTAAATGCACATATATGGATGGTAGCTTCTGTGTACAGGCACTTTCGTAAATGTGCATTTATGGAAGTTGGATTTCTAATATGCACATATAAGGAAGCGTGTATATAGGGAAGTAGACTTTCGTAAATGCAGATTTATAGATGGAGGCTTCTGTATATTTTCAATATACGAAATACAATTTCCATAAATGTGCATTTATGGATGCACGCATATATGGAAGCCAACTTCTGTAAATGCGCATATATGGACAATGCATTATGTATATGCACATTTCCGTAAATGTGCATTTATGGAAGGTGGATTCCATATTTACACGCTTCCGTTAATACATATTTATAGAAGGAAGCTTCTGTATATGTGCATATATGGAATCCAACTTTCATCAATGCGCATTTACGGAAGCGTGCATATACAGAAGCTGCAATACATATACAAAATCCAACTTCCATAAATGCAAATTTACGAAAGCGTGCAAATACGAAAGCCGCCTTCTGTAAATGAACATATACAGAAGTTGTCGACTGTATATACGAATTTATGGAAGGTGGCTTCCATATATGCACGCTTCCATCCATATATGTGTCTGTATACATAAGCCTCCATCCATATATGTTCATTTACGGAAAACGACTTTCGTATATGCATGCGTTTGTAAATGTGCATTTATGGAAGTTGGATTTTGTTTAGCACACATATACGGAAAACGCCTTCGATAAATGCGTATTTATGGAAGTTCACTTTCGTAAATGCACATTTATAGAATTGGATTATGTATATGTACATATATGAAATCCCTATATGTGTGCTTCAGTAAATCTGCATTTATGGAAGGAGGATTCATATTTGCGCATTTATGGAAGTTGGATTTCGTTTATGTGCATATGCGAAAGTGCTCATATAGAGAAGTAAACTTCCCAAAATGCATATTTACGGATGATAACTTACGTAAATGTGCATTTACGGAAGGAGGCTTCCATATATGCGCATTTATGGAATCTAACTTTCATCAATGCGCATTTATGGAAGCGTACATATACGAAAGTTGTCACGCATATACAAAATCCAAATTCCATAAATGTGCATTTACGTAAGCGTGCATATACGAAAGTTTCCTTCCATAAATGTGCATATACAAAAGTTGTCATTCGCAAATGTGCATTTATGGAAGACAGCTTCCCTATATGCGTGCCTCCATATATGTGCATTTATGGAAGGTGGCTTCTCTATATGCACGCTTCTGTAAATGCATACTTATGGAAGTTGAATTTCTTATATGCATATACGAATGACAACTTTCAACTACTTTTGTATATGTGCACTTCTATAAATCCGCATTTATAGAAGGTGGCTTCTGTATATGTGCACTTCCGTATATGCATTTATACGGAATCCAACTTCCATAAATGTGAATTTCTGAAAGTCACATTCTGTAAATGCGCATATACAGAAGTTGTCATCCGTAAATACGCATTTATGGAAGTAGAATTTCGTATATGTGTGTTTTCGTATATTTTCATACATAGAATCCAACTTCCATAATGCGCATTTATGGAAGTGTGCGTATACAGAATCCATCATCCATCAATGAATGCTTTCATTTATTGAATTTGACTTTATGGAAGTTTTTATGGTTGTATTGTTGTGGTCATGATGGTAGTAGTGGATTTTGCATCGATGATCTGTTTCCCTTTATTGTTCTTTGAATCAGAGTCCAAGGCAGGTTCCGATACTTTTTCTTTGAGATTAGCCACGAATGAATGTTTCGAGAGACATTCATCTATGTTGTGTCAGGGGTTGTTATGGAACTCACACCACTTTTCAGTTTCTTTCTTAGAATTCTTGTTACCCTTGTTTTCCTGTGTCTTGGACTAACTCTCTTCATGTTGGCCTTCCTTGCTCCATCCTTCAGTCTGGGAGTTAAGGTTTCCTTTTCCATGATTATGTCGTGGCATATTTTCAAAATTGAACCCCCGCTTACTCCGCTTCTTGAATTTATGCTCAATTTTGACTGCATATCGATAAGAAACACTCAGTGAAGAGATGTCCAAGAAATCCATCTATGTTTCGATGTACTTGTGCAGACCACTGCGATACTTTAAAAATAAGTGTCTATTGGAGTCTTTGATACCCATCTTTGATCACAAGGTATGAAAGTAGTTAGTGTACGCTGGCACCGTCTAATCTCTTTTCTGACGTAGATTCGTCCATCTCATGTACTAGTCATCATAGTTTCTGATAGGGTAGAACTCCTCCTTTAGGGCATCTACAAATGCCACCCAAGTGGGTTCTCTATTGAATGGTGTAGATTCATTGATCCAAAATGGATTCAGGAACCAAAATGGGTCCAGGAAGGTCTAAAAATAAAATTTCTAGGAATCAGAAGAAACCATCACCATTGCATCCATCTCATCATGTTGATTTGGACCATATAATTTTTTCCTCAAATGACCACTGTATGCGAAATTTATCGTGCTCTGATCAAATTACCAAACATGCAAAAAGTCAACTGGTCAATGTCAACGTTGAAGTCAACAGGTACGAAAGGTGACGCCAAGATGACATCATCATGATGTCACGATGATGTCATCATGTTGACGTGGTGTCACCAAGAGGTGACACATGTCACTCGGATTCAACACTTTTGGGCTGAGTTGGCAGTATATGAATTTGACACATGTAACTATACAGATGACACGTGAAGGTCTGTACAGTGATGTGGCCCAATGATAGGCTGAAATATGGATGTATGGACGAAAAAATGAAGTACAATAGGCTGATGTGGTAGTGACACATTATAGGTGATTGAGACTATACGACGGAGGACATGGCAGTACAAACTGACACGTGTTAGTATGACAGGATGACATGGCAGTGACACATGGCATATGACTAGGTTGTATGGTGGATGACTTGGTAGGTGACTGGGCCGTTGTGTCAGCAGTACGGGTCAATCCTAGGGTGACATGTGGCCCAATCACAGGGTGCCACGTGGCACCCCAAATGTTCCCAAGGATGGATGGGTAAAAGTTTGTTACTCCCGAGGATTCAAAATCATGACCTACTTGGGCACAACGACCTAATCCCCCCGGGCTAACCTAAATGGCAGACTGTGGGGCTTGTTCGTTATTCAACGGACATTCTATATGTGTTGGCTAGTGGTGGTGGATTGGGCTAAGCCCTGGTCGGTGGGGGCCATCCCTATCCAACCAGGAGCCAACGACCGAGACCCTAACCTATTGAACGGTGCATGGAAAGTTAAGTCCAGGACACATGGCCACATCATATGACTAGGACTAACAGTTAAGGGGCCAGTGTGCCAAGCACTCAGCCTAGGGCCATATGGCAGTGCCTATATTCCCATGGGCCCGGATAAAGGGGGTTTCACCCTATATGCACCTAATTTTTTGTTTTCAACTTTATAATATGATTTTAATTGATTTTTAAGCATGTTTTGGGAGATTTAGTCCATTTTTGGAGGACCTGGAGCCCTTTTTGAGGCCAGATCTTGGGGGGAAGTTGGGAGGTTGTTGCCAAATTCAAGCCTATATAAAATAGAGGTTCTTGGCATCCTTATATAGGTTCATAGAAGGATAAATGCTAAGGAATTTGATAGTCAAATCCATTTTTATGCAGGGAAGCCATTGAGGAGAGGAACTTTTCGGGCCAATTCCGGGAGCTTCGCTCAACCGTTTTCAGTGTCGTTAGTTGTGTTGGGTTCTTGAGGTCTAGTAGAACGCAGTGAGACTAGTTTGTAATCCATTTGAAACTTTTCAGATGTACTTTTGAAGATTTGAACAAAAATAATAAAGCCTCACCCACTGAGATAAAGGCCCAGAGATGTAGGCGATATTGTCGAACTCCGTTAACAACTTTTCTATTATGGTCTGTTGTTCTTTATGTTTTCTTTATGATCTTAATTTCTTATTATGGATGCTATGATATCTCATTAGTTTATTCTTGTTTCATTATTTCGTAATTGGTTAATGAACTCATGTTTTAAAACTCAACCATAGTCTTTAAAAGATCTTTTCGGATCAAGTAGTATCAGAGTAGGTAGACGGTTGGTTTTTGAGTTTGCATGATTACCACGGAATAGATGAATCGTGGTGAAGGAGAGCTTAGCGAAGAGAATCCTGAGATTGGATCAAGAAAGAGAACTTCTCAAAGTGAGAAGATGGCATCGGAAGAGAGACTTTTTCATACTGAGATAGAGTTTCAAAAGACTTTTTTCGCCATGTTAGAGATGGTAAAGGTTTTATATGGTGATTACTTGGAACAAAAGAGACCGATTCTAGGTGAATATTCAAAAGACAAAAGTGAATAAGGAGAGTATCCTCATAAACCTCCCCCTTCACCTCCTTCTTCTCCATCAACTTCTTCTTCTTCAAGTACAAGTTCCAAATACACCTCAAGAAAACATTCTCATAAACATAAACATGATATGCCTTTACTTAAGCTTGATGTGAAGTTTGAATTACCCATGTATGATGGTGAAGTCAATGCAGAGAGGCTTGATAAATGGGTCAGACAGGTGGAATTTTATTGCAGTGTGCAATAAATCAAATATGAGGAAACTCAAATCAAATTGGCATCGCTTCGAATTGGAGGAACAACACTCATCTAGTGGCAAAGCAAGTTGCAAAATGGCACACAACAAGTGGATAATGTATTTCCATCATGGCAAGTTTTTGTTTCTGGACTTAAAAATAAATTGTATCCTTTGGGTTATAAAGAGAATGATTTAATTGAATGGCAAGGTCTTAAACTAAGAAAGGGACAAACAGTCCAAGAATACACATATGAATTTCGTAAGATGGAATTAATGTTGGACATTCCATTACATACCCAAGAAAATCTTATGAAGTATATAAGAGGTTTACTTCCACACATTTAGAACATTGTATTTATGTTTGGACCTACTAATATTGATGAGGTGTCTGTTCAAGAAACATACATTGAGGCAAGGAAAACAAGAGTTGGTGTATCAGGGGAATCGTCTTCAATAAAAGAGGAAAAAAGGAAGTGGAATGGAAATAAAGAAAATTAAGTGACAAAAAATTAAGAGAAACTCTCTTGCAAGAATTGCAATAAAGAAGGGAATTATGATGACCATTGCTGGAAATCGCATCTCGATCATGAAGTGGTTCAAAGAAAGGAAAGGGAGGCAAACAATTGTAGCAGCAACATGACCAACATACTTGTGATCAGATTTGGGTGATGAGTCTAAAATCACAACAGTTGGTTTGATAGGTAAAATTGGTGATGGATACGATTCTAGAAGTAAATTGTTTCACATAAGGCTCATAATGAAGCATACTAAAGTCGACACATTGATATATAGTGGATCTCAATCTAACTTGATTATAGAGGAAGTAGTTAAAAAAATGGGATTGAACACTCAGATGCATCATAAACCTCTCTCACTTAAATGGATAAGCAACAATCATAAATTGCACATAACAAAGAAATTCACTTTAATGTTTGCAATTTCATCAAAATTTGTGGATGGCGTAATGTGTGATGTGGTGCCACTCAATGAATGTGGAATGGTCTTAGGCAGTACTTATTTGTATGATCGCAAAGAAATCTTCTACAGGGAAAAAAATTAATATCACTTAACAAAAGAAGGAAATTAATATGTTTTAAATGCTCATCACTCAAAATAAATCAATCTCTTCAAACAATGGGACAGTTAAGGAAGGTAGCTTATGCAAGAAACACACCAATAATTGTGCCAAATAAAGAAATTGATCTTAAGAAAGAACATGAGATGATTGTAGAATGGAAGTTCAATCATACTTTGCTTCAAGATAAGATAATGTCATGCAAGTAATACAAACATATTAGCTCATTTGCAGTCATATTTCTGATGTTATCATTGCTAATGTTTTCAACATGGATGGTAGTGGCTTCAATAAAATGTGGCATAGCACAAGTGGCTAACAATATGTTGTCAATTGTCATGGTTGTTTTACAATTGATCTTGATGAGACAGGTGCACATGACAAAGTTTAAAGATAGAGAACAAGTGGGGTGGCCTATCCCGCACTTGATGACTAGTTAGTATCCTTTTTGAGGACCAAAAGGTCTTAGTGGGGAGGCATGATCCAAAATGGATCCAGGAATCAAAATGGGTCTAGGAAGGCCTAAAAATCAAAGTTCTCATAGTCAGATGAAACCAATGCCACTGCTTCCGTATCATCGCGCTGATTCTGACCATATAATTGTTTCCTCAAACAGACACCATATGCAGAATTTATTGTGTTCTGATCAAATTCCCAAACAGACAAAAATTCAACTGGTCAAATTCAACGATGATGTCAGTAGATAAGATAGGTGATGTCATGATGAAATCATCATGCTGATGTGGCATCACTAGGAGGTGACATGTGTCACTCAGATTCAACACTTTCAGGATGAGTTGGCATTGCACGGATTTGACACGTGTCACTATACGGATGACACATGGTAGTATGTACAATGATGTGGCCCAATGACAGGATGACACATGGTTTTATGGATGACAACTAGAAGTTCAATAGGCTGACATGGGAGTGACATGTGGCAGGTGACTGGGACTGTATGACGGAGGATGTGGAAGTACGGACTGACACGTGGCAGTATGACAGGATAACATGGTAGTGACATGTGGCAGATGACTGGTTGTACGACAGATGACATGGCAGGTGATTGGGCAGCTAACTAGGTTGTTGCATTAGTAGTACGGGCCAATCCTAGGGTGACACGTGGCCCAATCACAGGGTGCCACTTGGCACCCAAGATTTTCCCAAGAATGGCTGGGTAAAATTTTGTTACTCCCGGGGATTCAAAATCCTGACGTACTTGGGTGCAATGACCTAATCCCCCTAGGCTAACCAAAATGATGAGCTGTGGGGCTTGTTCTTTATTTGACGGACATTATATATGTGTTGGCCAGTGGTGGAGGATTGGGCTAAGCCACATTCGATGGGGGACAACCCCGTCTGACTAGGGGCCAAAAAACGAGAGCCTAACATATTGCAGGGCATGTGGAAAGTTAAGGCCAAGACACATGGCCACAACATATGACTAGGACCAACAGTTAAGGGGCCAGTGTGCCAAGCACTGAGCCTAGGGCCATATGGAAATGCCCATATGTCCAGGGGCCCGAATAAAGGGGGTTGTGCTCTATATGCATGTAATTTTGGTTTTTCAACTTTATAATAAGATTGTAATTGATTTTTAAGCCTGTTTTGGCAGATTTAGTCCATTTTTGGACGATCTAGAGCCCTTTTTTAGGCCAGATCTTGGGGGGAAGTTGGGATATTGTTTCCAAATTAAAGCCTATATAAACCAGAGGTTCTTGGCAGCCTTAGACAGGTTCAAATAAGGATAAATGCTGAGGAATTTGACAGTCAAATCCATTTTTATGCTAGGGATCCATTGAGGAGAGGAACTTTGTGGGCCAATTCCGAGAGCTTCACTCAACCATTTTCAGTGCCGTCAGTTGTGTTGGGTTCTTGAGGTATATAAGAACACAACTAGACCAATTTTTAATCCATTTGACACTTTTATGATGTACTTTTGAAGTTTTTAAGAGAAATAAGAAAGCCTCACCCTCTGAGACAAAGATCCGGAGACGTAGGCAATATTGTTGAACTCCGTTAAAAAAATTGTTGTTATGGTTTGTTGTTCCTTATGTTTTATTTTTAATCTACATTTATTATTATGGATGTTATGATATCTCATTAGTTTATGCTTATTTCATCATTTCCTAATTGGTTAATGAACTCATGTTTTAAAACTCAACCATAGTCTTTAAAAGATCTTTTCGAATCACTCATATGCAGTGTACCTCTCCTAGTAAGCTTCCCACCAAGATCTGACATGGGGAAGGGATTTAAGAAGTGCGGAGGTGATATTTTTACTATCAGAATTTTTTTAGATAGAGTAATAATCTTCTATAAGATTCAACCATTTTTCTAGAGCATCTGCATCTATCTAGCCTTCAAATAACGGGATATAAAAATCAACTTGTACCTTGAAGGGTGTCTCACTTGAGATATGGCTACTTGTCAAAGATGCTTTGGCCACCACCATCGATAGTCTTCGAATGATCTGATCAAAATAGTGCATCATCTCGTTCCTCTATTGCATGAGGGATTTCTCAAGAAATGTCTTGAAAGGATATCTTTCTTTGTCATCTCTCTTTTCTTTCACAATGGGAGGTCACTTGGGCTAGAAAGAGTAGTTGTCCTCGAGTGAAACTAGCTCGATATCCAACTCTCTATACCATGACCTCATCGGGGACTTGGTGTGAGAAACGACAAGGAGAAGACTGATCTGATACCATTGATCCTGATTATGTTGAGAATGAAATGAGAAAAAAAAAAATATAGAAGAGAACACATAAATACAGTGAAAACCAACTTCTGTTAATGAATAAGAGAGAAACAAATTGTAGAACAAAAAATGGCAGAATGGGGTAGCTTATCTCTGAAAAGAAAGAGACGTTGTCTATGCTTCATTCACAACAAGATTTGCATAACACTCCATTTCGTGTGTGAATGTAAATCTTGTTTTGAATGAAGCGTATCCAACATCTCTTTCTTTTCAAAGATAAGATACCCCATTCTGCCAACTTGTGTTCTACAGTGGTTTTCTCTCTTATTCATTATAATAAGCTGGGTTTCACTGTATTTATGTATTCTCTTCTATATTTTTTTTTGTCTCATTTCATTCTCAACATAATATGGATCAATGGTACCCGAGCAATATTCTCCTTGTCGCTTCTCACACCAAGTCCCAGAAGAGGTCATGGTATAGAAAGTTGGGTCTCGAGCTAGTTTCACTTGAGGACAACTTCTCTTGCCAGCCCAAGTGACCTCCCATGGTAGAAGAAAAGAGATATGAAAAGAAGGATATCCTTTCAATATGTTGCTCAAGGAATCCCTTGTGCGACAGAGGAATGATATGATGGAAAACTTCGCTCAGATCCTTCGAAGACTATCGATGGTGGCGACCAAAGAATCTTCGACAAGCAGCCATATCACAAGTGCAACACCCTTAAAGGTACACGTCAATTTTGATATCCCCTTATTTGAAGTCCATATAGATGCATATTCTCTAGAAAAATGGTTTAATCTTCTAGAAGATTATTACTACGTCGAAACTTTTTCCCACAGTGAAAAGATCACCTTCGTTCTCCTTAAATCCCTTCCCCGTGTCAGAGCCCGGTGGGAATCTTACTGGAATAGTTACACTGTAGATGAATCTACACCATTTGGGAGAGAACTCACTGGGGCATCCTTTATAGATTCCCTAAAGGAGGAGTTCTACCCTATCATAAACTATGATGACCATTACATGAGATGGACAAATCTATGTCAAAAAAGAGATCAAATGGTGCTAGAGTACATTATCTACTTTCATAACTTGTGCTCAAAGCTGGGTATCAAAGACTCCAAGCGTCACCTAGTTTTAAAGTATCACAGTGGTCTGCACAGGTACATCCAAACATAGATGGATTTCTTGGACATCTCCTCACTAGGTGCTTCTTATAGATATGCAGCCAAAATTGAGCAGAAATTCAAGAAGCATAGTAAGCAGGGGTTCAAGTTTGAAAATATGTCACAACAGAATCATGAAAAAAGAAACCCTAACTCACATAATGAAGAATGGAGAAAGGAAGTTCAATCTCAAGAGATCCAGTCCAAGACACAGTAGAAGAAGGGTAACATGAATTATAAGAAAGACACTAAGAAATAGTTTGAGTTCCACAACAACCCCTGACACAACACAGATGAATGTCGCTCAAAAAATTCATTGGTGGCTAAGCTCAAATAAAAAGAATCAGAACCTGACTTGGACTTTAATTCAAAGCACAATAAAGGGAAACAGATCATCAATGTAGAACCCACTACTACCATCATGACCACAACAATACAACCATAATAACTTCCATAAATGAAAGTGTGCATTGATGGATGACGACTTCTGTATACGTGCGCTTCCATAATTGTGCATATATGGAAGTTGGATTCTATGTATGCACATATATGAAAGCATGCATATAGAGAAGCCGACTTCCACAAATGTGCATTTATGGATGACAATTTCTATATATGCTCATTTACGGAAGGCGACTTCTGTAAATGCACATTTATGGAAGTTGGATTTCATATATGCGCATATATAGAATTGTGCATATACAAAATCCACCTTCCATAAATTCACATTTCCATAAGTTCACATATACGAAAGCCGCTTATATGGATGGTGTCTTTTGTATATGCGTGATATACGAAATCCAACTTCCATAAATGTGCATTTACGAAAGCACACATATATGGAAGCCACCTTCCATAAATGTGCATTTATGGATGACAACTTTCATATACGTGCATTTATGAATCCAGCTTCCGTATATGAACACTTCCTTAAAATCGCATTTATGGAAGTTGGATTCTGTAAATGCACATTTATGGAAGTTGGATTACATATATGCGTTGCGGATTTTTTATATGCATGCTTCTATAAATGCACATTGATGAAATTTGGATTCCATATATGTGCATATACGAAAGTCCCTTCCGTAAATACGCATTTGCATAAGTGCGCAAATATGGAAGCTGCCTTTTGTAAATGCACATTTACAAAAGCGCCCATATACGGAAGTCGTTGTCTGTATATACGCATTTACAGAAGGTGGCTTCCATATATGCACGCATCTGTAAATGCACATTTATGGAAGTTGGATTTCATATAGCATGCATATACGAAATCCTCCATTCATAAATGTGCATTTTCAGAAGTTGACTTCCCTATATGCATGCTTTCTTATATGTGCATATAGGAAATCCAACTTCCATAAATGCGCATTTACGGAAGTGTCTGTATACAAAAGTCGCTATCCATATATATACATTTACGAAATGTGGCTTTCGTATATGCGTTCTTTTGTAAATGCACATATATGGAAGTTGGATTCCATATAGCGCACATATACAGATTTCGCCTTCTATAAATGCACATTTAAGGAAGCACACCTTCTATAAATACGTATTTAAGGAAGAATGTCTTCTATAAATGCACATTTAAGGAAGCCAACTTCTATACATTCACAATTACGGAAGTGCGCATATACGAAAGTTGTCGTTTGTATATGGCCATTTACAGAAGGTGACTTCCGTATATGCACACTTCCATAAATGTGCACTTATGGAAGTTGAATTCATATAACACACAAATATGGAAGCCACTATCTGTAAATGGAAATTTATGGAAGTCGGCTCCCCTATATGTGCCCTTCCGTATATGTGCATACACGAAATCCAATTTCCATAAATGCACATTTAAGAAAGCACACGTATACAAAAGTCACCGTCCATACATGCACATTTACGGAATGCAACTTTCGTATATGAGTGCTTCCGTAAATGCACATTTATGGAAGTTGGATTTTGTATAGTGCGCATATATGAAAGTCGCCTTCTGTAAATGCTCATTTATGGAAGTTTGATTCCATAAATGCACATTTATAGAAGTTGTATTTCATAATGTGTGCTATATGAAATCCAATGTCCATAAATGCACATTTACGGAAGCACACATATACGGAAGTTGCTTTCCGTAAATTTGCATGTATGGACGATGGATTATGTATATGCGTGCTTCCCTAAATGCACATTTATGGAAGTTGTATTTTGTGTATGCACATATACGGAAGGGCACATATAGGGGAGTTGAATTCCATAAATGAACATTTACAGACAACGACTTCCATATATGTGTGCTATACGAATCCAACTTCCATAAGTGCAGAATTATGGAAGTGCGCATATACAGAAGTCACATTCTGTAAATGGGCATATACGAAGGACAAATTTCATATATGCGCACTTACGTAAATGTGCAGTTACCGAAGGTGGCTTCTGTATATGCTCGCTTCCTTATATGTTCATATAGGGAATCCAACTTCCATAAATATACATTTATGAAAGTCGCCTTCCATAGATTCACATATAGGGAAGTTTCCATTTGTAAATGCACACACACACACACACACACACACACACACACACACACACATATATATATATATATATATAATAGGAGTGTGTGGATATATTCCTTCTTTCACTTTTCTTATAATCAAATCTTTTTATTTTTATATATATGACATCACATGAAACAAGTGTACATGATTATGACAATGTTTTATAAAAGGAAGATAGGTTACATCCCACTTAAATTCATATGTTATTATGAATTTATAAAGTTGTTTGTAATGTTTGATGTTTTACAGAAGATTTAAGAATATAAAAGATATTTTTGATTTTGTAATTTATCAAGAATTTTGGGAGAGAGTATACAAGTAAAATACATAAAGCCCAACCTTAAATGTGTGATGTGCAACTATACATGATTTCTAATGGTGTGGGATGGGATTAAATGATAAATTCATTGTGATTTAAAAAAAAATGTAACTAATGTCTTTAATATTCATTTTGAATTGGTATCTCATGTCATTCTACACCTTTTGCAAGATCCTAATAATAAATTATATGTATTATTGTGCTCCAAAATTGTGTGGAACATTTTAAAAAATGCATAAATTGGGTGATTTTAAGTACAATTAGAGGGCAAGGCCTCATATTTTACATCACTAATTCTTGAAAGGTTTAAGGTTGACTCCGAGTCTCTTACAAATGTGTATAAGTGGATTTTATAACAACATGACGAAACTTAGAAAATTTTCAAAGAGGTGTAATGTCACTTATTCTAAGGAAGTGAATCTCAAGAAAAAGACAACACAATGCAAAACTAGTTTTTTTTTGAAAAATAATGAGCTCTAAAATTAATGTGGTCCCAAATACATAAGTGTAACACCACCCTTTGGTGCATATTCCCATCCATCTTGATTTTTCCATCACATTTATAGTGTTATATATATTAGGGAGACTTATATATTAAATATTATATATATATGTTGACATTTCATCTCATTACTTGGCTATTCCTTTATAGGGAGGGGAGATTTTAAAGATTGATGTTTTTTTTAAAGTGTAAACTTTGGTGGATCTTAATAATTCTTAAAATTTCATCTGTAATATTTCTAATATTCAATTTTTTAAGGATTTTATATAGTGCCTATAAGTTTTTAGTGATTTTGAAAGTAAAATACTTCAATCAACCAATCATTTGTGAAAAAAATGAAACCCAACAAACTTTTTTTTGGTAAAAAATCATAAAAAAAATAGCACATGGATGAAATTTAGTCCCTAATTTTTTTTCTATTTATAAATAAATCTATTAACTCTTATAAGTTCATAACTATATCTAATATAAAATGATATTTTATTTGTACTTAAATGATATGTATTTGAAAATTCACATTTATATAAATATATTAATCACATTTGAAATCTATATAGTGTTCCAAAATTAATCTAAGCAACCACTAATACATCATGGATTCCTCATAAGAAATTTAGGGCATGAATTTAGATAATGAGAATTCATATAATGAACTATTGTTATTTGAATAAAAAATCGACAATGTTAAATTATTTAAACAAGTTTGCTGCATTTAAATAAGTTTGATGCATGAATAGAAAATTGACAATGTTAAATCATTTAAACAAGTTTGCTGCATTTAAATAAGTTTGATGCATGAATAGAAAATATAGTTACGTTACATTTCAATAGACTTAACATTATAATATCAAGCACTCACATTTATTTTTCATAAGAGTTTTTTTTACCATAATATAACCATATTATGAAACATGCATACTTTATATAATAATTCATTTTTCCTCTTCAGAAAACAATAATATGTTTTGGACTATTAATAATTAGTTGATTTAGGGTTTATGATATAAATTTTTATGATAATATAGACATTTTACTTCATTTTATAAGAATCTCAATTTTTTAGAATAATTAGTTGATTTATGATTTATGATATAAATTTTCATAATAATATTGAGATTATATTTTACATTATATGAACCTCAATTTTATATGTTTTTTTTTCTTTTTCTAAGTTACAAAGTCATTATAATAATATATTCATTAAGAACTTAACATGACATTTATGAGAGCTGAATCTAAGTAGAAAGAATAACAATAGTTCATCCAAACCTCGAAAACTAAACTAAATGTTAAAACTAATTGAATCATAACACATTTATTAAACAATTTACTAAAAAAGTACCAATTTTACTACTTCATAACACATTGATTGAGAGAATTTAATAGAACTTGCTACCTAACAACACAAACATTTGGCCATGCATGGGAGGGTATTTTTAAGATAAAAAAATGTTTCAAACCATGAGGATGTCTTGGATTAAAGAACTCCCTTAGTTTCCATTGGGTGAGAGAAATTAATAGAACTTGCTACCTAGCGACACAAACATTTGGCCATGCATGGGAGGGTATTTTTAAGATAAGAAAATGTTTCACACCATGAGGATGTCTTGGATTAAAGAACTCCCTTAGTTTCCATTGGGTGTTTCATAAGGAGCAAGTTAGGATTACCATAAATGCCCTTGCATGTTTCATGAGGAATAGGTTTGTGGAACAATTAAAATGTTCTACATCTTGTAATTTTAGTTGGAATTAGGTGAACAAAACTGTTTACAATATGCCCTTGCATGTTTCATGAGGAATAGGTTTGTGGAACAATTAAAATGTTCTACATCTTGTAATTTTAGTTGGAATTAAGTGAACAAAACTATTTACAATTTGATTGGTTTATTGTTTAAATTGTAATTTTGATAATTTGAGTTGGTATAAAAGCCATGGATTATGGATTATGTGTGAAGATTACATTTTTAAAATGTTTAAATTAAAAAATGAGAAATAGTGCAATTTCAGTTATTAAATTTAAATAGAATCTTCCCTAAAGTATAGAATGATTTTGTTGAAGATTAGTCCACTGAATTTCATAAGAATGTTTTCCACAAAGTACTTTCCTATTTTCCAATTCATTGAAAGGGTTTGCCCACTTAAAGAAGTAAATAAATTTTTAAGGCATTTTATGAATTATCTTCTTAATAACATATAAAATAATTAAAATTCATTAATAACATATAAAATAATTAAAATTCATTAACATTGTAACTCAATTTTGTGGTATCCTAATCTAAAATGAATACCCAGTCTAATTTTATATTAAAAATAATGATGCAAAACTGCAATTTCAATATCCTTTGCCCACTTAAAGAAGTAAATAAATTTTTAAGGCATTTTATGAATTATCTTCTTAATAACATATAAAATAATTAAAATTCATTAATAACATATAAAATAATTAAAATTCATTAACATTGTAACTCAATTTTGTGGTATCCTAATCTAAAATGAATACCCAGTCTAATTTTATATTAAAAATAATGATGCAAAACTGCAATTTCAATATCCTAGGAAAAACATTGAACCTTCTTCATTCTTGTTACTTAATTTCATTGACAGAATTTGATTACTTATATCATTATTATTCAACAATTCTATTAACAAAGTTTGATTACTTGAACATAAATATGAAATTGAATCTTGTTGAAATTGTATCATTCTTGTTACTGAATTTCATTGATAAAATTTGATTACTTGTATTATTATTATTCAACAATTCCATTAACATTAACATTTTTATTCATTAATTATATTAACAGAGTTTGATCACTTATGAGCATAACAATTCCATTAACATTTTTATTCATTAATTATATTAACAGATTTTGATGACTTATGAATATAAATATGAAATTGAATCTTATTGAAATTGTATCAGTAACAAATTTAATCACTTCCACCCTCTCATAATTGTCATGTAAAAATCTCTATTAACAGAGTTTGATCACTTACGAACATAAATATGAAATTGAATCTATCAGTAACAAATTTAATCACTTCCACCCTCTCATAATTGTCATGTAAAAATCTCAAATCAAATGAAGTTCAGAAAAACTTGAAAATTTAAAAACATGGAAACATTGAGTTAAGTCTAATACATACAACTGGGATTTGTTTTAAATTGGATGATTCTCATTAATGATTAGAAAATTATTAAGATAATTACACCGAACCTATTGATAATGGGCACATTTAATATGTTTTTAGTGTTTAATCAGTTTTGTATGGACAAGATTAAATATTGTTGGATATTCTTAGTCATCCCAATAAATCAATGGTTGTGATTTCAACCACTAACTTCCTCACTATTATAAAGACATCCTTTAAATGTTTATTTTTTTACTTTTACTTAATCATATTTGAAATTTACAATGATAGCTAGCTGATTGCCACCTCTGAGTGATTAACTTTTCATTTTCTAGAAAGCCCAAGTTCACCAGCCACTATTTTTACTACAACTATTATTTACTGGGCTGGATTTTTCTGCCTGAAACTCTTACCTCGTCGGTGGGTTCTGAGGTTATTTAATACCCAGAGCTACGTTATTTCGGCATTCACCAGCCACGAGTGACTTGTGGCTGTGCTAGTTATATTGGTTATTGATGCCAAAGGCCATTGTCTGGTGCGTCATAAAATTAATACACAGAGAAGTTTTCAAATTCCAAAATACACTTCCATCGATGGAAAGCGGGTGCTGTGGATCTCTCTTGTTTTGAAGGAAAATCAACGCACACACCCACTTCATCCACAGATAGATTTTGTTACATAAATATTATTATTATGTGGCTGCAAACGGCTATGGTGGAATTTCATTCCACCTTAACAGTTACTTTCAACAAGGCACGCCTGTCGACCTCATCTTCTCATCTCCGTCGCTCCCTCAGATATTCCAAATACCGAACATTCACATCCCCTGTTTGCCAATCTAATTCATTGCCCTCTAGATGGAAATGAATTTGGGGTTACATGCCACTAAAATGCTCACATTCCTTTTCTCTGATCGTATGAATCCTTCACCACTCTCAAGATATTGTTGGAAAGAAATAGATTAACACGAACATGCACACAGAAACCCCACACAGAGATTCGAGTTCGACTTAAATTCTTGCCTCTTATTATTCTAAATCTTCTTCTTCTCTTTACCGTCCTCTGAACTAGGCAGGCCCCTCTGCACTTGAGATCTTCAACATTATGCTTGCAAACACCGTAAAGTTTTCCCTCGCCATCTCTAGAGACTATTTCGTTGCTCAACGTCCACTCCGCAACACTAGATGAACAAGAAGTGTAACTCTACACATCACGGGCCACATAATTAACAAGAATATATTACATGAATTGAAACATTCAACAATCATCATCGCCATGAGCCATTGTGTGATAAGGAGTTAAGAAGCTCATCGATCCCACCATTGCAAAGGAAATCCACATCGATCCCAACATTGCCAGGGAAATACTTCAACAATCATCATCTCCATGAGTCATTGTGTGATAAGGAATTAAGAAGCTCATTGATCCCAACATTGCAAAGGAAATCCACATCGATCCCAACATTGCCATGGAAATCCATGTGGATTTATAGATATGCTCGTGGGCATCCATGGTTGTGTCAAAAACTCCAAAACTGGCAATAGAAAATGGGATGTGTGCTCATGTTTATGACGAAGAATGCATGCATCCACTGTGTTTGACAATTGAAATTGAAATTTGAATTCAAATGAAGTACAATCTAAATAATTAAATTGCAATTTGAATTCAAATGAAGAAGAAGAGGCAAAGTTACATTAACTCAAAATTTGAATTCAAATGAGATAAAAGCCTCAAAATTTGAATTTGGATTCAAATGAGGTAGAAGAGGCAAAGTTGCATTAACACTGGCTTACCTGCATCCAATAAGCTGAAAACGGAAACCAAAACGACGCCTAACATGCCAAGACCATGGTATCTAACATGTGGTGATGTGCTTCCATGCCAGAGTGGCTAACAATTCATATACGCATGCGTATGGTGATGGTCACCATAGTAGATATCATATGAGTATATCCAGACAGTGACGGTCTCTTAATGACTCTACAACAGGCTGGATATTTTTTTGTTTGTAAGTTAGGGATTGTATCAAAACCTGCGAAGAAGAAAAATTACATCTGTCAAGCTATCATAGGAGGCTATGACAGCATTACCCTGGAGGGAAACCAATGCTACTACAGGGCCAAAAATTCATAGTGTCCATGCAAAACTTGCAGAGCTGTAAGAGACAGAAATCTAATGTGGCACGCAGAAAAAAATTTATGTAGTCTAGATTGAACAGACCAAACCCAAAAGGTTGGACTTATGCTAAGACTAAAAAATCCTAGAGCCGAGGAGCCACACAGGGCAAAAAACTTGTGAATTATACTAGCAGAAATCATAAAAGCACAAGAAACCTGAGCCAAAAGGAACTAGCCAATGTCGGGGTTGAGTCTCTGCTCCGAAAAAATCTGACGCACATGAATGGTGTCTCTGTCGATCTTGCCTCTGTCCGAGATAGCCTACCTGAGGTCCTGAAGGAATGTCATCAGAAGCTCCACTCGGCATCACCACTCTGTTTCCTTGTGCTGCATCTCGTTGATGACGCCCTTGATGTCCTTGATTCCTCGCTTTATGGTATCCAAAGACTCCTCGAAAACATCCCTTTCTGCGCAGCGGGAGCAAGCAATACAGAGCGGAGGAGGAGGAGGTGAGTTGAAGGAGGAAGTGGGGGAGTCAGTGCAAGGTGCGGGGAAGGATGAAGAGGAGAGAGGAGCTGTGGGAACAGGGGAGGTGGAGGTGACGGGAGGTCAAGAGGGAGGAGGGGGAGGTGGAGGTTGGCAGGGGGGGATGAACTAAGCCTGGGAGCGAAGTCGAGGGATTTTCCAAGACTATTGAACTATTTGACTTGGCAAGCATAATGATTCGACAACAGAGACAATTCCAGAGTGGTGTCTCGAGGAGGCAGAATAGAAGTGAAGGAGGGAGTGGGAGCGACAATAGGGTTCGGGGTGGAGACATTCTCAGGTTCTGGAGGAGAGTTCGGATGAGCCTGCTGGCCACGCCCTCTCGCTCACCTTCCTCTACCATCATATCAGGCCGCACCTCTCTTCGACTTATCCCTAAGTCGAGGCATCGAGAGAGCCACCTGAAACCAGATGAGGAGTGCGTGAAAAAAGTGAGATATCTTGCTCGAAGAAAGCGAGACTAGCCAGAAGCAATAACAAAGATTAACCAGAGGAGAGGTTCTGGGAGTTGAGGGTCGAGTCCACTGCAAAATCTCTAGCCAGAGGAGAAAGACAAGACCAACTTCCGGAGGAGGCCAAGGGATCTGTTAACACAAGGATTTGCAGACTGTTTCTTAAGAATCAGACAAAAATTGAGGTTTACCCTCAAGAGAATTATGATGTAAGTCATGTGGCATTCTGCCCATGATTTCCACAGGGAAAATGAAAAGATTGGAGGCCTAAGCATCTCAAGCACCCTCTCTCCACCTATCACATCTCCCTTCGCGATACCTCCTCTCACCTCCTGACACCTATCCCACTCAGATTGCACTTTCCCTTGCCACCGCAACCTCGTCCAAGCCTCCGCTCCCCCAATCGCTTCCTTTCACATGGTCATCGCTCACTCATTGGGCCATGCGAGTTTTCGCCAAGCACCTCGCTCCACATCACCCCTGCACATACGCTATCAGACTACCACCTGCAAAGCTGGCATTGGTCACAGACAAAGACCATTCATGGCCTCGACTCGTTAGGATGGACTTGCATAAGTCATTGGCACCGTCTGAGAATAGTTATGGGTGTCAGGCCCGTGGCATTCTGCCCATGATTTCCACAGGGAAAATGAAAAGATTGGAGGCCTAAGCATCTCAAGCACCCTCTCTCCACCTATCACATCTCCCTTCGCGATACCTCCTCTCACCTCCTGACACCTATCCCACTCAGATTGCACTTTCCCTTGCCACCGCAACCTCGTCCAAGCCTCCGCTCCCCCAATCGCTTCCTTTCACATGGTCATCGCTCACTCATTGGGCCATGCGAGTTTTCGCCAAGCACCTCGCTCCACATCACCCCTGCACATACGCTATCAGACTACCACCTGCAAAGCTGGCATTGGTCACAGACAAAGACCATTCATGGCCTCGACTCGTTAGGATGGACTTGCATAAGTCATTGGCACCGTCTGAGAATAGTTATGGGTGTCAGGCCCAGTCATAATCCCAATAAAGACAGTTATTGAAGATTGTGGGTAGTAGTTGAGACCTCGCCTCATCCCATAAATGGAAAACGTTGCAGAGAGCAACCATGAAGGCACACTTACAATCCGAAGCTTCCTTATGGGCAATTTTTCCTGTAAAGCACATAATTATGCCTGGCTCGCCTCTGACATGATGAGGTCTACACAACCTGACAGAGAGTGCGCCGACTGAAGGCTTTGAAGACAGTGATCTAATCACATTCCTGGTGGTTGCAACATTTTAGTATATATAGGCAATTTTGATATTTTGTTAATGTCGAATGGTTGAGCTAGGCTCCTTGCTATTGTAATATTTTGATTGAGAACAACTGGTTCTCTGGTTATGTATTTGTTTTTGAGACATCTTGGTTAATCTAAGTGAATTTTCTTACTCCATCTTATTTGCCTCTGATACTAAGAGAGTTCATGTTTGATTGATTCACATGGATTGTTATAACTGTATTATGATAAATGTTTGATTATAGTATTGTTATGATTTCTTTCAGCTTCCTTGAAATTTGAATCCAAGAGGACCTTGTGTTTAAGTTTTTCCTCCTTACGCTGCTGAAAAATCTGATGTTCATAGCGGACTTCTACACCTTTCTCACTAAATCTTCCTCCTATTCACCCTTACTCCAACTTACTAACTGAAGTTGATTCAAGACCTCAATGGTTGGTGCATGCTAGTCCAGATTTCTAAGTTAAAACGCTATTATTATTGAACTTTCTCCATTTGATCACTCACAACTCAATTTCCTGTGACATATAAGCTGATGGGTACTAGGCTTACCTTCAATGCAATCTGAAGGTGACTCCTAGTGTTAACAGGCTCGAATGAGACTTGGCACTCCATAACACAGGCCTAAAACCACCATGCCGGGACGAGTGATGGGACTAAGACTGCGTCCAACCCATTACCATTAACATTCCCACGAACAAAGACGCCAAGACGTTACACCAAACCAGAGATGAGTGAATGCCGAAGAGTGACGGATGAGGTTTTAAATTCATGAGGTGATGGTGGAGGATGAGTGCGCCTGAGTTGGCTCAAGGTGGCGGGAGACTAGGCCAGGTGTCCTCCCCAGTGGTTGTCCACGCATTGTATCCGTAAACACCCCATCTGAAATGCAGCAGGCTGCATATTGCTGGCCATATTTTTATTGCTAAATCATGAAAAGTTTATTTTTTAAAGACACTAAAAATACAGTCACGTTTACTCTATAAAAATAAATACTTACTATTAGCATTGGGTTATAAAGTTATATTGTGTTTATGTTTCAGAGTAAGCGCAGATTCAGAAAAGCACCGTAACTGCAGATTTACAGAGATGTTAAGTTCACATATTCAACTCTATTCTGCGCTTTGTCGTTTCAAGGGTTTTGGCTCCATTGCTCTCTGTACGAACCTGGTTTGGTTGTTTTTTTCCAAACAATTCAGGCCGGATTCGGCCAAAGGAGGTACCTTTTTCACAAATTATCGGGATGCTTGTTGTTTGTTTTAGTGATAATGTGGAGATTTATCGTCTTGTTGGGTGCGTTTACGACAGGGTCCGCAGAGGTATGTAATCAATCAGGGTTGACTACATTTTGAGCTATCACTGATCAGTCAAGTTGAGCTAAATGATGGCATGCCTTCGGCTAAAGTAGGGCCTGTTTCGTTGTACGGCGAAGTGGACAAAAATAATAAGATGCTTTTAAATAAAGAGTTAATTATAGGGTTCAGTTTTCAATGGATTAGCTAATTTGGTGTCAATTTGTCATAAATTCCCTACTTTACTTTAGATGTGGAGTGGCATGGGGAAATCATCAATAGGAATACAAATTTATATCATGGAAAAGCTAGAATATGCTTAGTAAAGAATTATTGGAGGTAAGAACTATTTAGTTGAAAATGAGACATTGTGAATAGCATGGACAATTTGCTATGGTGGAAATTTGATTAGCATGTAGCAATTTGGAGTTCTTGTGCATCGTTATAGGAAGAGATGTGGTGTGTCTTATGAGATGGAGTTGCTGTAAAAGGACTTTTTGTAATCATGCCATTTCACATGGCTACTGTGACAGAATTTTTATGTTTCGAGCCAGTGTAAGTCCACTCATGTAAGATAAAGTAAGGGGATTATGAAGAGTGATGTATGAATAAAGTAAGGAGATTATGAAGAAGTCCAATAATGTAGGATAAAGTAAGGGGATTATGAAGATTGATGTATGGATTAAGTAAGGAGATTATGAAGAAATTTAGACAAAGTTGTAAGTATTTTGATAGGAAAAGGATTATAAGAAAATTTGACAAAGTTATAAATATTTTGATAGAAAAAAAAAAAAAAGACAATGAAGGATGGGTGTATTTGATACACTATGATGAATAAGTGTAAAGTCATCATACGTAGGGACAAATTAAGAAGATACCAAGTAAATCTATGGTCTATTTGAATTCAAGTTACAAAGGTCTAGGATTTTTTCTGTATAATACATGAAAAATCAAACCTTCTATACATAAAAGATGGAAGTTCTTAGTTTGGAACTCATGATCAAAGTTATGACTAGTTTTGGAAAATAAATAAAATCAATCCTATTAGATAACACATTTTTTAAAGCTTCATGTTAATATATTTCTTAAAGCTTCATGTTCTTGTGATTGTAATACTCTAGTTTTGAGCCTTGGGTTATATTAAACCAAGTATGTTAGTATGGATTCTTAGTGCAAAGTTCGAGGCCAAGGCCCAACTAGTGAATGGTTAGGTATGTATCCTATAAATATATGTATATGGACCATGTGGTAGGCTTACCATGATGAACTCAAGGTATGTAAATATTCATGCTAAATTATAATATATAATGGTCAAAGATGGTTGTGAGGAGCATGAGATGGGTTATGATTCCATTAGAGGGAAAGAGGAAAAGCGGGGATATGGAAAACTAAATCCTCTATTGCCAAGTGTCAGCATTGAAACTCATCTCTTTCTACCATGTGTCTTAAAAGAAACCATCCACCTTTGACATGCTAACCAATCATTGAATGCATGTAAGAAGTTGGTGGGGAAAGTCTTTGCACATAGTTATGGGAGCATAAACAGAGTGCAATCATTATGGGAAGTGTAAGAGTCCTACATTCCCCTAGTCAAAGGTAATCCCAACCATGATTTTTCCTCCAATCTTCTCACTTCCATTGACTCTAGCATCGGGAAGAGAACTATCACATACAAGCTCTACATAGTTCATTCTAGATTCTCCATTTCCAACCTTACCAATCTGAAAATTAGCCAAAATCAACACCATGAAAGAGATGATCTCATACTTGGGATGGAATATAGTGGGTTGTATGTGAGCATAGAGGTTGGGAAAGATAGGAATTCATCACCCATCGTTCATTATTTACACCTTGGATGCTTGAGATCCAAGTGTTGAGTTTGTAGGCAATTGTTAGAAAACATACAACAGATTCAACTCTTTCTCTCGAGACTGGAGAACATTAGAGGGAAGAATATCTTTGAGGGATTGTTAATTAAAGAAAGAAAACATTTTTCTAGTGTTGTGTGGGATAGCGGAAGAGAGCTCCTTGGTTGTTGAAGGCTAATTGAGATAACTATAATGCTTTGTGGTGAGGATATTGGTTGAGCATGAGAGTAGATGGGTTGGGTTGAAAGAGAGAGAAGCATGTAGCTTGGTTCCTTCACCCTCGTGGCCTTATAGTTTGATTTGGGGTGGTATCTATGATGAATTCCTATGATTTAGTGGAAAACTATTCTTATGCTTCTAGTTTCTTGTCCACCTATTTCTATTAAATGATAAGTCTATTTTCATTGTTTATGAATATGAAAAATTAATGTCATTCTCCATTATATAATTTTTTTTGTATTATGCATTTGTGTATGATTAATTTTGATTTTGTTCATGGGCATTTGGCTATCATGAAATTCTGAGAATACTTGCTAGTTTAATCTATTGCATTATTTTATTTTTCACCGTGCATGCATTTGTTTTCTTTCCAGTCCTTCTGGGAGGTTCTCTTTGTTGGTATTATGGAGAAATAGACTCTAAGAGACATGACTTGAAATCCCTATGTGTAGCTTCCTTTATCATGGTTGGGGACACCATAGTGTGGTATCAAATATACTAGTTACAATATTGGGCTATATTGGGTGGAAAATATGAGTGTTCAGATGGAATTTGTGGTTACATACCCATTATTTGATGAAAATACTCAATGATAATTGGGGATAAATGTCAGCAAAATTGTATGAGAAGGTTATATAAGTGGGATTAGAATGAATTTAGGAGGATCATGATTCAACTCTAGGACAAATCTGGGCGAATGGGGCATGCTTTTTTTCATCTTTCTGTGAATAAATCCCTCCTATAACTTTTCATTTCTAAAAATATAACTATGAGAGACAATGGTGAATGTTGGGTACCTTGTTAGCTTCAAAAGAAATCAATGGATGTGCACAATGGAGATCAATGGAATAGGTGAATTGGGACACTTTATGTGCATGTATCCAAGGAGTGCTCTGCCATGAATAATCTGGATTGTGCCCATGAAACAATTTTAATAGTTTATATCCTTTCATGCAAATGAAAGCATTTTGGGAGGATGAAGCTTTATAATGTTGTGAACAACCAAGATTAGATCCACCCATTTTGATCAACGACCCACAAGCTTTCATGAGGGATCTAGGAGAGTGGACCCACAAGCTTTCATGAGGGATCTAGTAGAGTGAAAGCCTTAAGGAATAAGTTATCACAAACACTGTAGGATCATCTCTCGACACTAGATCAATAGTTGAGATTGGAGGATCATCTCTCGACACTAGATTAATAGTTGAGAAAATCTATTGTAGGAGATGGAAAAATTAGGTAGTCAAATCTCAAATTTTCCATGAAAAACCTAAATTAAGTTGGAAGACCTAGATCGATAGCCCATATACTATCATCATATATGGGAAAGGGATAGAGGAGAGAGAATTCACTTGTCGTGAATGGTCTAGAATATACATCATGGGGAAGAGATCTACAATGGATATCTTATCACAACATATGGGAAAAGGTTTGGAGGAGAGCGATCACGACGCTGCGATTGACCTAGATTTAATTAATGAAATAGATTGATGGTCGACAAGCTCTTACGGGAGATGAGATTTAAAATGGAAGAGAGATAATAATGTGTCTTGAAATACCATGATGGCACCCCCACAAATCATGATCAACGACCCATATTCCATCACGGTGATTAGGGGTTCCTTTTGCCATGAAAGGTCGAGATTTCACCCATGGGTTTTAGATCGACGATCTAGGATCACATCAACCCCTATGTAGCTGGAACACGTGAGAAAGTTAGAGGATGAAATGGTATGTCCATGTAAGAACACGTAGACTCCCCCATAGACTCCGCGTCACCTACTATGTAATCACATGGCCTGTGGCATGCTATGCCATCTAGAAAAAAGTTTAGAGACAAAACCTTATTTTGGCTATATCTTGGACATAAAAAATTTGTTTGAGATGCAAATTTTCGATGGATGTCTGTACTGATGTTGTGTATAAAATTGTCATTGAGCGTAAATTTGAAAATTCGGCTTCAAAATTTCGAAAATTGAAACATAGGAGTTTTCAAATAATAGGTTGGTACTTCCTAACAACAACTCTGTTATGATGAATTTTGGATAGCAAGGAATGTAGGTAGAAATGAGGAAACCCAAATGAGAATTTGGGTGGATCTCAATGGGGTTGGAGGATAATTGGAATATAGGGAAAATCTACTATTATGGGAGACTTTTTTTTGCAGTTTTTGAAGCTATGAATGGAAGAAAAGTGACTCGATATAGTAAATCTAGAAATTTTTTTATAATCGGCATTTGATACACTCAATAATCTAGAAAACTTTGTCATCATTTTTTTAAAAAATTTAGACAATTTGAAAAAACACTGATTTTCACCAACTTTCTTAGTCTTGAAAAAGACTTGCAAAAAGTGACAAGTTGACAATTCCATATTTATATAAAAAATAATTGGATCATTGAGATGAAGGTTCTTGAGTGTTCCCAAACATAATTCCTATTGGTTCCAAATAGGAAAGTTTCTCTAGTTCTCACTGGATTATGTTCTACGACTTAAAGAAGTTGATCTTTGACATTGGTTACACAAGCAAAAAGTGCATAAATTTGGGCAGAATTGGTAACCGTTTTGGGTGTTATCACTTTTATCTCAAGCCTCCTCAAAATTGAGCATAAGTGTAAATGTTGGAAATATAATCCATAGGAGAACAATCCCAAATGTTTATATTCTAGAGAAAAACTTCATAATTTCCACAATTTGGATAGAATAGAGCATGTAGCCTTGATTTGACGAAAAAAATTGTCAATGTGGGTATTTAAAGAATGCATACAAAAAAAATCTCAATAGTTTTAGGGATAAAATATATCTAATAGATGTAATTGTAGAATACTTTTGCATATACAATGCTATATAATGGAATGAGAATGCCCTCGAAGTTGCACGATATTGCTTGCAGAAAATCAACAGATCATTGTGGATGGATGGATGAGAGCAATCTCACTATTCAATAAGTTAATAATAAAAAAATAAAAGACATCCAGTTGTGTAATCACCAGGGTGTTCCATTTGCAACTGTTATTTCAGAAAACAAAAGCTTCAAACATGAGAATTTTTTTTTTCACTTGCAACGACCATTTTTCATTCTTGGGAAAATCTTATTAGCAAGATTTTCTCCTTAAACACTGATTTTAAAATCAATATTGAGAGGGATTTGATAGATATTTGAAATACATTTCCAATGCTATGTTGTATGTTTAATTTATCTCTACATAGTGGCCATAATATGCATTTTAATGGATGCATACCACTTGATTGTACAAAATATGGTTCTTACGAGATGAATATATTTAAAAAAAATATTAATCTTGAAAACAAAAAAAACACCCTTGGGTGTGTATTTGAATCTAGTTTCAAATGCAACTAGAATAATTCAGAACATATAAATATTGAAGGAGAAATATTAAATTTACCAATAGGAACTCCAAAACCATTGGATTTCCCCTTCAATGATGTCTTCTCCTTGGATTGTGTGCATTTCTAGCATTGTTTCTTCTTCTTCATTGGATCATCACAACCTCCCATAAAACACTATAGTGGAATTACCAGGCCTATAAGACTAACTGATCTCTGATACCATTGTTCGAATGCGAAAATAGATAAGTGTGAGATTTTATTTCTCATTGATATGATACATCTATAAATACACTATCTTGGCCTTTGGATTCATCTTCCAACAGGTATCTTGGACTCCCAATGACTGTTCATATTTACTTGTGCCTTTTCATATTCGGTATCAAGTGAATAATACAATAATATTATAACCCAAGTACGGATTATGCTTCCAAAACTATACCTTCTCATCCTCTCAGTATTATGGTCTTTAATCCTCATTTGTTTGAAAATCATCTTTTATTTCTCTATCTCTAATCATATTTCAATGTATTATTTTATTTTGGATTCCCCTTAAATATCTTTTATAAATTTGATCTTGCACAGGGAGTCTTCGGATTCATACCCATTCACAAGCCTAATCTGGTCTGAGTTAAAATATGCTAAACAAACACACGGTGAGGCTACACTCACTTCTCTATTATGCAATGAAGACTGATTACATTCTTAAATAGGAAAATACTTTACTGAGTTGATTACATGCAAACCAAAGACAACTAGACTCTCAACTACAATTGACTCTTAGAACTGGCGCTTACTCCATTATTTCCAAGTCTCCCCCTTAGTGGAGAATGGATTGACTTCTACACCTAACATCTCCCTAAACAACTCAAACTTAATCTTTCCAAGAGGCTTAGTGAAAATATCAACAACATTTTCACTAGTATTACAATACATAAGAGCTATTTCATTTGACTGCAACTTTTCTCTAACAAAATGAAAATGAGCTTCAACATGCTTTGTCCTTGAATGAAAAATCAGATTCTTCGCAATATTTATTTAATTTTGATTATCACATTTGATCATAGTAGGTTCATCTCGTTCTTCTCCAACATTTTGAAGAAGTCTTCTTAACCAAACAACGTCACAAGTTGCTGCACCCAAGGCTTTATATTATGCTTCAGTAGAAGACAAAGATAAAGTAGGCTGCCTTTTACTGCTTCATGAAACAACCCCAGATCCAATGCCAAACACATATCCAGTGGTTGATCTTCGATCATCCGGATTGCCAGCCCAATCAGAATCTGAGTAACCTGTCAACTCAACATCAGATGCATCAGTATATTTAATACCATAATCAAGTGTACCTTTTAGATAATTGAGTGCTACCTTTGTTGCATTCCATTGGCTTTCATGAGGTTTCACCATAAACTAACTTAACACACTCACAGAATATGAAATATCAAGTCTGGTTGTGGTGAGATAATTCAAATTACCCATCATTTTTCTATACACAATGCCATTCACCTCCTTCAAACCATCATCACAAGAAAGTTTCACATTCTGTTTCATAGGAACACTAGAAGACTTACACTGATCCATGTTAAATCTCTTAAGTATTTCTCTGATATACTTACTCTGACAAACAAAAGTTTGGCCTGCATTTCTCAAAACTTCAAGACCTAGGTAGTAATGTAACTCACCAAGATCTTTCATTTCAAATACCTGTGAAAACTACTCCTTGATTTCATCAATTAATTTCTCTGCATTTCCTGTAATTATCAAATCATCAACATATAAGGAAATCAATACTATATACCCCTGCTCATCAAATTTGGTATACAGATTTGGATCACCTTTGTTCCTCATAAAACTCTGTTGAAGAAAGAAAGAGTCTATCTTCTCATACCATGACCTAGGTGTCTGTTTTAGTCCATACAATGCTTTCTTTAACTTACGCACTAAGTGTTGTTTCCATTTTTCCACAAACCCTTCAGGTTGAGTAAGGTAAACCTCTTCCTTTAAATCACCATTAAAATGCAGATTTAACATCTAACTGTTGTAGCTTCCAATGGTACTTTGTAGCTAAAGCAATTAACATTCCGATAGTATTCAATTTAGCTATTGGTGCAAATGTTTCAACATAGTCAATACCTTATGTTTGTGAATACCCCTTTGCCACCATTCTAGCCTTATACTTATCTATACTACCATTTGATTTAAAATTGGGTTTGTATATCCATTTGCATTCAATGGGCTTCTTATGTTTAGGCAATTCAGTCAATTCCCAAGTATTGTTTTTCACTATAGATTCATATTCTTCCTCCATTGCATTTCTCCACTCATCATGTTCATTAGCTTCATCAAAACTCATGGGTTTAATGACATTTGAAATGCTACTCATTAGGGCATAGTCTTTATACCTCTCAGGAAGCCATATTTGTCATGAAGATCTTCTCAAGTGATTATCTTCCCCCCCACTTTGTGAAGATCTGTCTTCACCTCTAGGTGAACTGTGACTGCTTGAATTGTCCATATCACTGAGTCCTTCTAGCTGCTGCTACTATCGCTGTGGGGATGGTTGTTGTTGTTTCTCTTCTTTAAATCCTTTGCAATATTTATTGAACTTTGATTATCACATATTATCATCGAAGGTTCCTGTCGTTCTTATCCAACATCTTGAAGAAGTCTTCATAACCAAGCAACTTCACAAGTTGCTGAACACAAGGCTTTATATTCTGCTTCAGTAGAAGACAAAGATACAATAGGCTATTTTTTACTGCTCCATGAAACAACCTCGGATCGAATGCCAAATTCATATCCAGTTGCTGATCTTTGATCATTCGGATTTCCAACCCAATCAAAATCTGAGTAACCTGTCAACTCAACATCATATGCATCAGCATATTTAATACCATAATCAAGTGTACCTTTTAGATACTTGAGTATTGCCTTTGTTGCATTCTAATGGATTTCATGAGGTTTCACCATAAACTGACTTAACACACTCATAGAATATCAAATATCAGGTATGGGTGTGCTGAGATAATTCAAACTACCCACCATCTGTCTATGCACAATGCCATTCACCTCCTTCTAACCATCATCACAAGAAAGTTTCACATTCTGCTACATGGGAACACTAGAAGACTTACATTGATCCATTTTAAATCTCTTAAGTATTTCTGTGATATACTTACTTTGACAATCAAAAGTTTGGCCTACATTTCTCCAAACTTCAAGACCTAGGCAATAATGTAACTCACCAAGACCTTTCATTTCAAATACCTGTGACAACTGCTCCTTGATTTCATCAATTATTTCTCTGCATTTCCTTTAATTATCAAATCATCAACATATAAGGAAATCAATACTACATACCCCTGCTCATCAAATTTGGTATATAGATTTGGATCACTTTTGTTCCTCATAAAACCCTGTTGAAGAAAGAAAGAGCCTATCTTCTCATACCATGACCTAGGTGTCCGTTTTAGTCCATACAATGCTTTCTTTAACTTACACACTAAGTTTTCTTTCCCTTTTTCAAAAAACCCTTTAGGTTGAGTAAGGTAAACATATTAATTTAACTCACCATTAAAATGCAGATTTAACATCTAACCGGTGTAGCTTCCAATGGTACTTTGTAGCTAAAACAATTAACATTCTGATAGTATTCAATTTAGCTACTGGTGCAAATGTTTTAGCATAGTAAATACCTTCTGTTTGTGAATACCCCTTTGCCAACAGTCTAGCCTTATAGTTCTCTATACTAACATCTGATTTAAACTTGGGTTTGTATATCCATTTGCATCCAATGGGCTTCTTATGTTTAGGCAATTCAGTCAATTCCCAAGTATTGCTTTTCATTATAGATTCATATTCTTCCTCGATTGCATTTCTCCATTCATCATGTTCATTAGCTTTATGAAAACTCATGGGTTTAATGACATTTGAAATGCTACTCATTAGGGCATAGTCTTAATTACCTCTCAGGAAGCCGTATTTTTCATGAAGATCTTCTCAACTGATTATCTTCCTCCCCACTTTGTGAAGATCTGTCTTCACCTCTAGGTGAACTATGACTACTTGAATTGTCCGTATCACTGAGTCCTTCTGGCTGCTGCTATTGCTGCTACTATCGCTACGGGGATTGTTGTTGTTGCTACTCTTCTTTAACTCCTTCATCAAGAAGTCTTGGCCATTCCTCATGACTTTTGTCATCATGATTTCCTGCTTCCTTCTCATGGAAAGGTACATCTCTACTTGCAAATACTTTGTGAGTAGTAGGATCAAACAACTTGTATGCTTTAAATTCAGAACAATACCCAATGAAAATACAGTTAATGTCTTTAGCATCTAGTTTCCTTCTATTCTCCTTTGGAATATGAGCAAAATCCTTACACCCAAATACTTTCAAATTATGAACTGTAGGTTTGGAACCATACAAGACCTCGAAAGGAGTAACATTATCAAGACACCTTGTTGGACTTCTATGCTTTAAATAAACTGCAGTATTTATGGCTTCAGCCCAAAATGCATTTGAGAGATTATTACCTTTCAGCATACTGCGTGCACACTCTACCAGAGTTCTATTTTTCCTTTCAATGACCTCGTTCTGTTGTGGAGTGTGAGGTACTATAAACTGTTGTACTATTTCATGATCTTTGCAATATTTGTTGAAGTCCCCTGATTTATACTCTCGCCCCTTGATCTGAACGAAGGATTTTCATGGATTTTCCTGTCTTCTTTTCCACCATGGTTTTGAATTCCTTAAAGTACTTGAAAACATCACTCTTTCATATAAGGAAGTAAACGCATGTGTATCTCGTGCAATCATCAATAAATAACAGAAAGTAAAATCCACCTCCTAAAGAACTAGTCTGCATAGGCCCACAAACATCAGTATGCACAAGATCTAAAACACCTTTCCTTTTCCTATCAGGATAAAAGGGGAATTCATCTCCATGCATCTTTCCTAATGCACATACATCACAAGCAACCTTTTCATTCTTTAACATGGGAAGTCGTTCAACCATATTCTTTTTCTATAATAACAATAAATCAGGATGATTGATATGTCCTTACCTTTGATGCCAAAGAATCTCTGTTGGCATAGTTGCAGAATTTAGTGTGTGATGTGCTTTGCTGGTAACATAAAGTTTGTATAGGCCTCCTTCTCTGAATCTCATTGAAACCATTTGGAAGTGGTCCAACAGATCCTTCACTATGCAATAATTATTGAAGAATTCAACCTTCAAGTTATGATTTGTAATGGTGGACACAGAGATCAATTTTTTCTTTATTCCTGGCACATAACAACATTGTGAATGTGACGAACTATACCATTCAGCAATGTCACAGGAATGTCTCCATCCCTTGATCTGATGAGCGCAGTCATCTCCAAGATATATGCTGTCACCATTCTGTGTTTCTTTAAAATTAGCATACCTATTTTTATTACAAGTCATATGTACTGATGCTCCATAATCCACAAACCAAGCATCATAATCAATTGTTTCAATAGATAAAGAAGCGTTAGACACAAACAACCTAAGATCCCGTGATTCAAAATTTGGGGGTTCATCAATATCATCACTAGCAATAAAAAATATGAGATCATGATTTGACAATTTTCTGCATAATGACCTAAATGTGTTCTAGGTTTATTCCTAGCCTGATCATTTTTCTTCTTATGATAGTCTTTAACAATATGTTCAAGTCGACCACAATAAAAATAACTCTTTGAATCATTCCTGTCAGATTGCATACCTTGATTTGGAGATTGTCTTCTCTATGATGAACTGCCTCTTTTCCACACATTGCCTCTCTGCCATGAACTGCCTCCTCTTTCTCTTTCTCCAGATCTCTTTCTCACAGATCTCTTATTTGACCATAGTGCCAAATATTTATTCTGATGCTTTAGGTTCCCACGCCTCTCATCCTCTTGCAGCAAAATACCTGTCAGTTCTTCAAACATAGGAGGTTTCTTCCTTGTCGTGAGACCTGTTATGAACATATGATAATCTTCTAGCATACCATTTAAGGTAATACTGACCAGGTCAGTGTTGGAAACAATTTCCCCTATATTACTAGCTTGTCTTTCACCTCTTTAATACGACCCAAAAATGAACTAACAGGTTCATTTCCATCCATTTTAATGCCTAGCAATTTAGTTTTCAGGAACAAAATGTGATTTGTGTTGCTAGTTTCATATAATGCTCTAAGCACTATCCATGTTGCAGTAGAAGTTGTAGCGTCTCTAATATGTGGAATTTTTCTATCTTTAACTTACATGCACAACAATACCTTTTCCTTGTTTTCACGCTTCTCCCAATCTTGGATTTGTGCTGTTGTCGCACCAGCAGCCGCACCAGGTTTCAGTTCAGTTCCCTTCGCAATGTTCCAAACACCATAGCCTTCCATGAGCTTCTGCATCTTGAATTTCCAGTTAATGAAGTTCAAGCCATTTAACTTGTTGGCTTCGTTGAGGTAGGTCTCTACCAGCGGATTTTCCATTTTTGCAAGATATTCTCTGCAAGTAAAACACCAAGGATATGCAACTTTCCGTCAATTTTTTGCCTGTGTTGAGCAGTCCGTTGATCTGCCTCTGGATCCATTGATCCAACTCTATCTCTGTACTGAGATTAAATCGTGCATGCACCTTAATATCCAAAATATCCACCTTTTTAAACTTTAATATCCCACATAAAGTTTAAACCTCACACATGCATCCAATTTTAATAATAAAAATTCCACCTTTATGATTTTTAATAATAATCATAAGAAAACTTCACTTTAATAAAAGAAAAATATACCTCACTTTAATATAACTCACAAGAAAATATGCACTTTTAAATCTTTGACCTCATAGATAAAGTTTAATATCCACTTTAATAATGATCTCCTTTACACATACACTCCAACTCCACGTAAATCGTGGCACACTTCTTAAACCGTTCATAAAATAAAACAAACTTACTTTAAGGAAATTGTGGTATCCACGCATCAAACAAGCTCACCCATGCAATTTAACCAAATCTTCCTGCCACATCCATGCTCACGCCAAATCTTGCAGCCACATCCACGCTCCACAATACTATTTTCTCACGCTAATATCAGATCCGGGATCGGCCTCATGTTACCTCACTCAAAATCCCATGCATGCACCCGATCTCAAAAAAACTCACTCTTTACTAACTAAACCTCAACTAAATGGGGATGACAAACTCCACCCATCCTCACACATGCATGCAAAAGAAATAAATCTTCACGCACATAAACTTCACACAACCACTTCTTACCCAGCCTGCGCAACAACAAAAGTTTCCACACATCACGCTTCAGTGGACTGTGAGGAGTCCGCACCTCATGTGCTCCTTGGGTTACAAAAATCTTCAAATATATCCGCACTATAATTTCATCCAGTCTACGGAAATTTTAGTATTTCAGATGTGAAGAAAGGGCCAGTACTATGTTGTTGCACCCTACCAGAGGAGTGACCTACAGACCTCCGTATATTTACGCACCTCTCCCTGTGGCTACGCTCACTTCTCTATTATGCAATGAAAACTGATTACATTCTTAAATAGGAAAAGACTCTACTGAGTCGATTACATGCAAACCAAAGACAACTAGACTCTCAACTACAACTGACTCTTAGAACTGTCACTTACAACTGGTGCTTACTACTAGTGCTTACTCCATTATTTCCATGTCTCCCCCTTAATGGAGAATGGATTGATTTCTACACCTAACATCTCCCTAAACAACTCAAACTTAATCTTTCCAAGAGCCTTAGTGAAAATATCAGCAACATTTTCACTAGTATTACAATACATAATAGCTATTTCATTTGACTCCAACTTTTCTCTAACAAAATGAAACAGAGCTTCAACATGCTTTGTCCTTGCATGAAAAAATAGATTCTTCGCAATATTTATTGAACTTTGATTATCGAATTTGATCATTGTAGGTTCCTATCGTTCTTCTCCAACATCTTGAACAAGTCTTCCTAACCAAACAACTTCACAAGTTTCTTCACACAAGGCTTTATATTTTTCTTCAGTAAAAGACAAAGATACAGTAGGCTGCTTTATACTGCTCCATGAAAAACCCCCGGATCCAATGCCAAACACATATCCATTGGTTGATCTTCGATCATCCAGATTGCCAGCCCAATCAGAATCTGAGTAACCTGTCAACTCAACATCAGATGTGTAAGTATATTTAATACCATAATCAAGTGTACCTTTTAGATACATGAGTACTGCCTTTGCTGCATTCCAATGGCTTTCATGAGGTTTCAGCATAAACTGACTTAACACACTCCAAAAATATGAAATATCAGGTCTGGTTGTGCTGAGATAATTCAAACTACCCACCATCTATCTATACACAGTGCCATTCACCTCCTTCGACCATCATCACAAGAAAGTTTCACATTCTGTTGCATGGGAACACTAGAAGACTTACACTGATCCATTTTAAATATCTTAAGTATTTCTCTGATATACTTACTCTGACAAACAAAAGTTTGGCCTACATTTCTCCAAACTTCAATACCTAGGCAGTAATGTAACTCACCAAGATCTTTCATTTCAAATACCCGTGACAACTGCTCCTTGATTTCATCAATTAATTTCTCTGCATTTCCTGTAATTATCAAATCATCAACATATAAGGAAATCAATACTATATACCCCTGCTCATCAAATTTGGTATACAGATTTGGATCACTTTTGTTCCTCATAAAACCTTGTTGAAGAAAGAAAGAGTCTATCTTCTCATACCATTATCTAGGTGTCTATTTTAGTCCATACAATGCTTTCTTTAACTTACACACTAAGTGTTCTTACTCTTTTTCCACAAACCCTTCAGGTTGAGTAAGGTAAACCTCTTCTTTAACTCACCATTTAAAAGTATAGATTTAACATCTAACTGGTCTAGCTTCCAATGGTACTTTGTAGCTAAAACAATTAACATTCTGATAGTATTCAATTTAGCTACTAGTGCAAATGTTTTAGCATAGTCAATACTTTCTATTTTTGAATACTCCTTTGCCACCAGTCTAGCCTTATACTTATCTAAACTACCATCTAATTTAAAATTGAGTTTGTATATCCATTTGCATCCAATGGGCTTCTTATATTTAGGCAATTCACTCAATTCCCAAGTATTTTTTTTCATTATAGATTCATATTATTCCTCCATTTCATTTCTCCATTCATCATGTTAATTAGCTTCTTCAAAACTCATGGGCATCAGGAAGCCGAATTTGTCGTGAAGATCTTCTCAACTGATTATCTTCCTTCCCACTTTGTGAAGATCTGTCTTCACCTCTAGGTGAACTGTGACTACTTGAATTGTCCATATCACTGAGTCCTTCTTGCTTGTGTTGCTGCTGCTGCTGTCACTGCGGGGATGGCTACTGATGCTGCTCTTCTTTAACTCCTTCATCAAGAAGTCTATGCCATTCCTCATGACTGTTGTCGTCATGATTTCCTGCTTCCTGCTCATGGAAAAGTACATCTCTACTTGCAAATACTTTGTGAGTAGGACGATCAAACAATTTGTATGCTTTAAATTCATAACAATACCCAATGAAAATACATTTAATGGATTTAGCATCTAATTTCCTCCTATTCTCGTTTGGAATATCAGCAAAATCCTTACACCCAAATACTTTCAAATTATGAACTACACGTTTGGAACCATACAAGGCCTCAAAAGGAGCAACATTATCAAGACACCTTGTTGGACTTCTATTCTTTAAATAAACTGCAGTATTTATGGCTTCAGCCCAAAATTCATTTGAGAGATTCTTACCATTCATCATACTGCATGCACATGCTACCAGAGTTCTATTTTTCCTTTCAGTGATCCCATTCTGTTGTGGAGTGTGAGGTACGGTAAACTGTTGTACTATTCCATGATCTTTGCAATATTTGTTGAAGTCCCCTGATTTATACTCTCCCCCTTGATCTGAATGGAGGATTTTCATGGATTTTCCTGTTTTCTTTTCCACCATGGTTCTGAATTCCTTAAAGTACTCAAAAACATCATTTTTTCATCTAAGGAATTAAACCCATGTGTATCTCGTGCAATCATCAATAAATAACATAAAGTAAAATGAACCTCCTAAAGACCTAGTCTGCATAGGCCTACAAACATCAATATGCATAGGATCTAAAACATCTTTCCTTTTCCTATCAGGATTCGACGGGAATTCATCTATGTGCATTTTTCCTAAAGCACATCCATCACAAGAAACCTTTTCATTCTTTAACATGGGAAGTCCTTCAACCATATTCTTTTTCTGTAATAACAATAAATTAGGATGACTTATGTGTCCATTCCTTTGATACCAAAGAATCTCTGTTGGCATAGTTGCAGAAGTCAGTGCGTGATGTGCTTTGTTGGTAACATTAACCTTTTATAGGCCTCCTACTCTGTCTCTCATTGCAACAGTTTGGAAGTGGTCCAACAGATCCTTCACTATGCAATAATTCTTGAAGAATTGAACCTTTAAGTTCTAATCTATAATGGTGGACACAGAGATCAAATTTTTCTTTATTCTTGGCACATAAACAACATTGTGAATGTGACGAACTATACCATTCGGCAATGTCACAGGAATGTCTCCATATCCCTTGATCTGATGAGCACGGTCATCTCCAAGATATATGTTGGCACCATTTTGTGTTTCTTTAAAATTAGCATACCAATTTTTATTACAAGTCATATGTATTGATTCTTCGGAATCCACAAACTAGGCATCAGAATCATCCGTTTTAGCAGATAAATAAGTGTTTGACACAAACATTCTAAGATCCCATGATTCAAAATTTGGGGGTTCATCAATATCATCACTAGCAATAAATAATCTGAGATCATGATTTGATGATTTTTCTGCATAATGGCCTGAATGTGTTCTAGTTTTATTCCTAGCCTCATCGCTTTTCTTCTTATGATAGTCTTTAACAATATGTCCAGGTCGATCACAATAAAACCAACTCTTTGAATCATTCCTGTCAGATTGCATACCTTTATTTGGAGATTGTCTTCTCTACAATGAACTTCCTCTTTTCCATGAACTGCCTCTCTGCCATGAACTACCTCCTCTGCCTCTTTCTCATGATCTCCTTCTCGCATATCTCTTATTTGACCAGAGTGACAAATCTTTATTCTGAGGCTTTAGGTTCCCACACCTCTCTTCCTCTTGCAACAAAATACCTGTTAGTTATTCAAACGTAGGAGGTTTCTCCCTTGCTGCGAGACCTATTATGAACATATGATAATATTCTAGCATACCATTTAAGGTAATAGTGACCAGGTCAGTGTTGGAAATAGTTTCCCCTATATTTACTAGCTTGTCTCTCACCTCTTTAATACGACCCAAAAATGAACTAACAAATTCATTTCTATCCATTTTACTGCCTAGTAATTTAGTTTTAAGGAACAAAATGCGATTTGTGTTGCTAGTTTCATTCAATGATTTAAGCATTGTCCATGTTGCAACATAAGTTGTAGCATCTCTAATATGTGGAATTATTCTATCTTTAACTGACATGTGCAACAATACCTTTTCCTTGTTTTCGTGCTTCTCCCAATCTTGGATCTGTGCTTCTATCGCACCAGTAGCCGCATCAGGTTTCAGTTTAGTTCCCTTCGCAATGTTCCAGACACCATAGCCTTCCATGAGCGTCTGCATCTTGAATTTCTAGTTAATGAAGTTCCATCCATCTAACTTGTCAGCTTCGTTGAGGTAGGTCTCTGCCAGTGGATTCACCATTGTTGTAAGATATTCCTTGCAAGTAAAACACCAAGGATATGCAACTTTTCGTTGAGTTTTCTCCTACGTTGAGCAGTCTGTCGCTCTGCGTTTGTATCCACTAATACAAATCTATCTTTCTACTGATCTTAAATCATGCATGCACCTTAATATCCAAAATATCCACCTTTTTTAAAATTAAATATCCCACATAAAGTTTAAACCTCACACATGCATCCACTTTTAATAATAAAAACTCCACCTTTATGATTTTTAATAATAATCATAAGAAAACTTCAATTTAATAAAAACAAAGTATACCTCACTTTAATAAAAACAAAGTATAGCTCTTCCTCCATTACATTTCTCCATTCATCATGTTCATTAGCTTCATCAAAACTCACGTGTTCAATGAAATTTGAAATTATACTCTTTACGTCATAGTCTTTATTCCTCTCAGGAAGCTGAATTTGTCATGAAGATCTTCTCAACTAATTATCTTCCTCCAGACTTTGTGAAGATCTGTCTTCACCTCTAGGTGAACTATGACTGCTTGAATTTTCCATATCAGTGAGTCCTTCTTGCTCTTGTTGTTGTTGTTTCTTTCACTGCGGGGATGGTTGTTGTTGTGTGGGTTGTTGTTCCTGCTCTTCTTTAACTCCTTCATCAAGAAGTCACTCCCATTCCTCATGACTATTGTCGTCATGATTTCCTGCTTCCTGCTCATGGAAAAGTACATCTCTACTTGCAAATACTTTGTGAGTAGCAGGATCAAACAGTTTGTATGCTTTAAATTCATAACAATACCCAATGAAAATACATTTAATGGCTTTAGCATCAAGTTTCCTCCTATTCTCCTTTGGAATATGAGAAAAATCCTTACACCCTAAAACTTTCAAATTATGAACTACAGGTTTGGAACCATACAAGGCCTCGAAAGGAGTAACATTATCAAAACACCTTATTGGAGTTCTATTCTTTAAATAAACTGCATTTTTTATGGCTTCAGCCCAAAATGAATTTGAGATATTCTTACCTTTCATCATACTACATGCACACTCTACCAAAGTTCTGTTTTCCCTTTCAGCGACCCCGTTCTGTAGTGGAGTGTGAGGTACTATAAACTATTGTACTATTCCATGATCTTTGCAATATTTGTTGAAGTTCCCTAATTTATACTCTCTTCCTTGATCTGAACAGAGCATTTTGATGGGTTTTCCTGTCTGCATTTCCACCATGGTTCTAAATTCCTTAAAGTACCCGAAAACATCACTTTTTTGTCTAAGGAGGTAAACCCATGTGTATCTCGTGCAATCATCAATAAATAACATAAAGTAAAATGCACCTCCTAAAGACCTAGTCTGCATAGGCCCGCAAACATCAGTATGCACAAGATCTAAAACATCTTTCCTTTTACTATTAGGATTAGAGGGGAATTCATCTATGTGCATATTTCCTAATGCACATCCATCACAAGCAGCCTTTTCATTCTTTAACATGGGAATTCCTTCAACCATATTCTTTTTCTGTAATAACAATAAATCGAGATGATTGATGTGTCCATACCTTTGATGCCAAAGAATATCTGTTGGCATAGTTACATAAGTCAGTGCGTGATGTGCTTTGCTGGTAACATCAAGTTTGTATAGGCCTCCTGCTCTGACTCTCGTTGCGACAGTTTGGAAGTGGTCCAACAGATCCTTCACTATGCAATAATTCTTAAAGAAATCAACCTTCAAGTTCTGATCTGTAATGGTGGACACAAAGATCAAATTTTTCTTTATTCCTGGCACATGAACAACATTGCGAATGTGACAAACTGTACCATTCGGTAATGTCACAGGAATGTCTCCATATCCCTTGATCTGATGAGCGCGATCATCTCCAAGATATATGCTGACAACATTCTGTGTTTCTTTAAAATTAGCATACCAATTTTTATTACAAGTCATATGTATTGATGCTCCGAAATGCACAAAGCAGGCATCAGAATCATTCATTTCAGTAGATAAAGCAGCGCTAGATACAAATAGCCTAATATCCCGTGATTCAAAATTTGGAGGTTCATCAATATCATCACTAGCAATAAATAATCTGAGATCATGACATGACGATTTTTCTACATAATGACCTGAATGTGTTGTAGGTTTATTCCTAGCCTCATCACTTTTCTTCTTATGACAATATTTAACAATATATCCAGGTCAACCACAATAAAAACAACTCTTTGAATCATTCCTGTCAAATTGCATACCTTGATTTGGATATTGTCTTCTCTGTGATGAACTGCCTCTTTTCCATGAACCACCTCTCTACCATGAACTGCCTCCTCTACCTCTTTCTCCTGATCTCCTTCTCGCAGATCTCTTATTTGACCATAGTGCCAAATCTTTATTCTGAGGCTTCAGGTTCCCACGCTTCTCTTCCTCTTGTAGAAAAATACCTGTCAGTTCTTCAAACGTAGCAGGTTTCTCCCTTGCTGCGAGACCTGTTATGAACATATGATAATCTTCTAGCATACCATTTAAGGTAATAGTGACCAGGTCAGTGTTGGAAACAATTTCCCCTATATTTACTAGCATGTCTTTCACTTCATTAATATGACCCAAAAATGAACTAACAGATTCATTTCCATCCATTTTAATGCCTAGCAATTTAGTTTTTAGGAACAAAATGTGATTTGTGTTGCTAGTTTTATACAATGCTTTATGCGTTGTCCATGTTGCAGCAGAAGTTGTAGCTTCTCTAATATGTGGAATTATGCTATGTTTAACTGACATGCGCAACAATACCTTTTCCTTGTTTTCTTGCATCTCCCAATCTTGGATCTGTGTTGCTGTCGCACCAGCAACCGCATCAGGCTTCAGTTCAGTTCCCTTCGCAATGTTTCGGACACCATAGCCTTCCATGAGAGTCTGCATCTTGAATTTCCAGTTAATGAAGTTTGAGCCTTCTAACTTGTTGGCTTCATTGAGGTAGGTCTCTGCCAGTGGATTCACCATTGTTGCAATATATTCCTTGCAAGTAAAACATCAAGGATATGCAACTTTCCGTCGAGTTTTCTCTTGTGTTGAGCAGTTCTTCGCTCTACCTTTCGATCCACTGATCCTACTCTATCTTTGTACTAAGATTAAATCATGCATGCACCTTAATATCCAAAATATCCACCTTTTTTAAACTTTAATATCCCACATAAAGTTTAAACCTCACACATGCATCCACTTTTAATAATAAAAACTCCACCTTTATGATTTTTAATAATAATCATAAGAAAACTTCAATTTAATAAAAACAAAGTATACCTCACTTTAATATAACTCACACAAAATATGCACTTTTAAATGATTCACCTCACATATAAAGTTTAGTATCCACTTTAATAATGATCTCCTTTACACATACGCTCCAACTCCATGCAAATCGTGGCACCCTTCTTAAACCTTTCATAAAATAAAACGAACTTACTTTAAGGAAATAGTGGCATCCACACATCAAACAAGATCACCCATGCAATTTAACCAAATCTTATTGCCACATCCACGCTCACCCCAAATCTTGCAGCCTCATCCAAACTCAACAATACTATTTTCTCACGCTAATACCAGATCCAGGATTGGCCTCATGTTACCTCACTCCAAATCCCACACATGCACCCAATCTAAAAAAAACTCACGCTTTACATACTAAATCTAAACTAAACGGGGCTGGAAAACTCCACCCGTTCTCACGCATTCATGCAAAAAAAATAAATCTTCACACATATAAACTTCACGCAACCACTTCTTACCCAGCCTGCACAACAACAAAATTTTCCTCACCTCATGCTTTAGTGGACTGCGGGGATTCTACACCTCATGTGCTCCTTGGGTTGCGGAAATCTTCAAATATATCCGCACTGTAATTTCATCCAGTCTGTGGAAATTTTAGTATTTTAGATGTGTGGAAAGAGCCAATACTATGGCCCCACACCCTACCAGAGGAGGGACCTGCATACCTCCATATATTTACGCACCTCTCCCTGTGGCTCTGATACCAAGTTAAAATATGCTAAACAAACACATGGTGAGGCTATGCTCACTTCTCTATTATGCAATTAAGACTGGTTACATTCTTAAATAGGAAAAGACTCTACTGAGTCGGTTACATGCAAACCAAAGACAACTAGACTCTCAACTACAACTGACTCTTAGAACTGCCGCTTACAAGTGGCGCTTACTACTGGCGCTACTCCATTATTTCCAAGTCTCCCCCTTAATGGAGAATGGAATTACCTCTACACCTAACATATCCCTAAACAACTCAAACTTAATCTTTCCAAGAGGGTTAGTGAAAATATTAGCAACATTTTCACTAGTATTACAATACATAAGAGCTATTTCATTTGACTGCAACTTTTCTCTAACAAAATGAAACTGAGCTTCAACATGCTTTGTCCTTGCATGAAAAATTGGATTCTTTGCAATATTTATTGAACTTTGATTATCACATTTGATCATCGTAGGTTCCTGTCGTTCTTCTCCAACATCTTGAAGAAGTCTTCTTAACCAAACAGCTTCACAAGTTGTTGCACACAAGGATTTATATTCTGCTTCAGTAGAAGACAAAGATATAGTAGGATGATTTTTACTGCTCCATGAAACAACCCCGGATCCAATGGAAAATGCATATCAATTGGTTGATCTTCGATAATCTGGATTTCCAGGCCAATTAGAATCTGAATAACCTGCCAACTCAACATCAGATGCATCAATATATTCAATACCATAATCAAGTGTACCTTTTAGAAACCTAAGTACTGCCTTTGTTGCATTCCAATGGATTTCATGAGGTTTCTCCATAAACTGAGTTAACACACTCACAGAATATGAAATATTAGGTCTGGTTGTGGTGAGATAATTCAAACTACCCACCATCTGTCTATACACAACACCATTCACCTTCTTCGAACCATCATCACAAGAAAGTTTCACATTCTGCTGCATGGGAACACTAGAAGACTTACACTGATCCATTTTAAATCTCTTAAGTATTTTTTTGATATACTTACTCTAACAAACAAAATTTTGGCCTGCATTTCTCCAAACTTAGAGACCTAGGCAGCAATGTAACTCACAAAGATCTTTCATTTCAAATACCTGTGACAACCGCTCCTTGATTTCATCAATTAATTTCTCTGCATTTCTTGTAATTATCAAATCATCAAAATATAAGGAAATCAATACTATATACCCCTTCTCATCAAATTTGGTATACAGATTTGGATCACTTTTGTTCCTCATAAAACCCTGTTGAAGAAAGAAAGAGTGCATCTTCTCATACCATGACCTAGGTGTCTGTTTTAATCCATACAATGCTTTCCTTAACTTACACACTAAATGTTCTTGCCCTTTTTCCACAAATCCTTCAGGTTGAGTAAGGTAAACCTCTTCCTTTAACTCACCATTCAAAAATGCATTTTTAACATCTAACTGGTGTAGCTTCCAATGGTACTTTGTAGCTAAAGCAATTAACATTCTTATAGTATTCAATTTAGCTACTAGTGCAAATGTTTCAACATAGTCAATACCTTCTGTTTGTGGATACCCCTTTTCCACCAGTCTAGCCTTATACTTATCTATACTACCATTTGATTTAAACTTGGGTTTGTATATCCATTTGCATCCAATGGCCTTCTTATCTTTAGGCAATTTAGTCAATTCCCAAGTATTGTTTTTCATTATAGATTCATATTATTCCTCCCTTGCATTTCTCCATTCATCATGTTCATTAACTTCATCAAAACTCATGGGTTCAATGACATTTTAAATGATACTCATTAGGGCATTGTCTTTATACCACTCAAGAAGCCGAATTTGTCGTGAAGATCTTCTCAACTAATTATCTTCCTCCCCACTTTGTGAAGATCTGTCTTCACCTCTAGGTGAACTGTGACTGCTTGAATTTTCCATATCACTGAGTCCTTCTTGTTGCTGTTGCTGCTGCTGATGTTGTTGTGGGGATGGCTACTATTGTGTTGGATGCTGCTGCTTCTCTTCTTTAACTCCTTCATCAAGAAGTCTCTGCCATTCCTCATGAATGTTGTCATCATGATTTCTTGCTTCCTGCTCATGGAAAAGTACATCTCTACTTGCAAATACGGTGTGAGTAGCAGAATCAAACAGTTTGTATGCTTTAAATTCATAGCAATGCCTAATGAAAATACATTTAATGTCTTTAGAGTCTAGTTTCCTCCTATTCTCCTTCGGAATATGAGCAAAATCCTTACACCCAAATACTTTCAAATTATGAACTGTAGGTTTGGAACCATACAAGGCCTCAAAAGGAGTAACATTATCAAGACACCTTGTTGGACTTCTATTCTTTAAATAAACTACAGTATTTATGGCTTCAACCCAAAATGCATTTGAGAGATTCTTACCTTTCATCATACTATGCCCACACTCTACTAGAGTTCTTTTTTTCCTTTCAGTGACGATGTTCTACTGTGGAGTGTGAGGTACTGTAAACTATTGTACTATTCCATGATGTTTGCAATATTTGTTGAAGTTCCCTGATTTATACTCTCCCCCTTGATATGATTAGAGGATTTAATGGATTTTCCTGTCTGCTTTTCCACGATGGTTCTGAATTCCTTAAAGTACTTGAAAATATCACTTTTTCGTCTACGGAAGTAAACCCATGTGTATTCTATGCAATCATCAATAAATAACAGAAAGTAAAATGCACCTCCTAAAGACCTAGTCTGCATAGGCCCGAAAACATCAGTATGCACAAGATATAAAACATCTTTCCTTTTCCTATGAGGATTAGAGGGGAATTCATCTCTGTGCATATTTCCTAATGCACATCCATCACAAGAAACCTTTTCATTCTTTAACATGGGAAGTCCTTCAACCATGTTATTTTTCTGTAATAAAAATAAATCAAGATGATTGATGTGTCCATACCTTTGATGCCAAAGAATCTTTGTTCGCATAGTTGCAGAAGTCAGTGCGTGATGTGCTTTGTTGGTAAAATCAAGTTTGTATAGGCCTCTTGCTCTGACTCCCATTGCAACAGTTTGGAAGTGGTCCAACAGATCCTTCACTATGCAATAATTCTTGAAGAATTCAACCTTCAAGTTCTGATCTGTAATGGTGGACACAGAGATCAATTTTTTATTTATTCCTAGAACATAAAAAACATTGCAAATGTGATGAACTATACCTTTCGTAAATTTCAAAGGAATGTCTCCATATCCCTTGATCTGATGAGCGCGGTCATCTCCAAGATATATGATGGCACCATTATGTGTTTCTTTAAAATTAGCATACCAATTTTTATTACAAGTCATATGTATTGATGCTCTGGAATCCACAAACCAGGCATCAAAATCATCCATTTTAGTAGATAAAGCAACGTTAGACACAAAGAGCCTAAGATACTGTGATTCAAACTTTAGGGGTTCGTTAATATCATCACTAGCAATAAATAATCTGAGATCATGATTTGACGATTTTTCTGCATAATGACCTGAATGTGTTCTAGGTTTATTCCGAGCCTCGTCGCTTTTCTTCTTATGACATTCTTTAACAATATGTCCAGGCCGACTACAATAAAAACAACTCTTTGAATCATTTTTGTTAGATTTCATACCTTGATTTGGAGATTGTCTTCTCTGCGATGAACTACCTATTTTCCATGAACCGACTCTCTACAATGAACTGCCTCCTCTACCTCTTTCTCCTGATCTTCTTCTCGCAGATCTCTTATTTGACCACAGTGCCAAATCTTTATTCTGCGGCTTCAGGTTCCCATGACTCTCTTCCTCTTGTAGCAAAATACCTGTTAGTTCTTCAAACGTAGGAGGTTTCTCCCTTGCTGCGAGACCTGTTATGAACATATGATAATCTTCTAGCATACCATTTAAGGTAATAGTGACCAGGTCAGTGTTGGAAACAATTTCCCCTATATTTACTAGCTTGTCTTTCACCTTTTTAATACGACCCAAAAATGAACTAACACATTCATTTCCATCCATTTTAATGCCTAGCAATTTAGTTTTCAAGAACAAAATGTGATTTGTGTTGCTAGATTCATACAATGCTTTAAGCGTTGTCCATATTGCAGCAGAAGTTGTAGCGTCTCTAATTTGTCGAATTATGCTATCTTTAACTGACATGAGCAACAATACCTTTGCCTTGTTTTCACGCTTCTCCCAATCTTGGATATGTGTTGTTGTTGCACCAGTAGCCGCATCAGGTTTCAGTTCAGTTCCCTTCGCAATGTTCCAGACACTATAGCCTTCAATGAGCATATGCATCTTGAATTTATAGTTAATGAAGTTCGAGCCATCTAACTTGTTGACTTCGTTGAGGTAGGTCTCTGCCAGTGGATTCGCCATTGTTGCAAGATATTCTCTGCAAGTAAAACACCAAGGATATGCAACTTTATGTCGAGTTTTGGCCTGTGTTGAGCAGTCCGTTGCTCTAGCTTCGGATCCACTGATCCAACTCTATCTCTGTACTAAGATTAAATCATGCATACACCTTAATATCCAAAATATCCACCTTTTTAAAACTTTAATATCCCACATAAAGTTTAAACCTCACACATGCATCCACTTTTAATAATAAAAAATCCACCTTTATGATTTTTAATAATAATCATAAGGAAACTTCAATTTAATAAAAACAAAGTATACCTCACTTTAATATAACTCACAAGAAAATATGCACTTTTAAATCATTCACCTCACACATAAAGTTTAATATCCACTTGAATAATGATATCCTTTACACATATGCTCCAACTCCATGCAAATCGTGGCACCCTTTTTAAACCTTTCATAAAATAAAACAAACTTACTTTAAGGAATCATGGCATCCACGCATCAAACAAGCTCACCCATGCAATTTAACCAAATCTTGTATCCACATTCACATTCACGCCAAATCTTGCAGCCACATCCACACTCAACAATACTATTTTCTCACGCTAATACTAGATCCGGGATCGGCCGCATGTTACCTCACTCAAAATCCCACGCATGCAGCCGATCTAAAAAAAATTCACGCTTTACCGACTAAACCTCAACTAAATGAGGCTGGGAAACTCCACCCATCCTCACGCATGCATGCAAAAGAAATAATCCTCAGGCATATAAACTTCATGCAACCACTTCTTACCCAGCCTACACAACAACAAAATTTTTCGCACCTCACGCTTCAGTGTACTATGGGGAGTCCGTACCTCACGTGCTCCTTGGGTTGCATAAATCTTCAAATATATCCGCACTGTAATTTCAGCCAGTCTACAGAAATTTTAGTATTTCAGATGTGCAAAAAGGGCCAGTACCCAGCCGCCACAACCTACCAGAGGAGGGACTTGTGTACCTCCATATATTTACGCACCTCTCCCCGTGGCTCTGATACCAAGTTAAAATATGATAAACAAAGACACGGCGAGGCTACACTCACTTCTCTATTATGCAATGAAGACTAATTACATTCTTAAATAGGACAATACTCTACTGAGTCGGTTACATCGAAACCAAAGACAACTAGACTCTCATCTACAACTAACTCTTAGAACTGGCGCTTACTCCATTATTTCCAAGTCTCCCCCTTAATGGAGGATGGATTGACTTCCACACCTAACATATCTCTAATAAACTCAAACTTAATCTTTCCAAGAGGCTTAGTGCTAATATCAACAACATTTTCACTAGTATTACAATACATAAGAGATATTTCATTTGACTGCAACTTTTCTCTAACAAAATGAAACTGAGCTTCAACATGCTTTGTCCTTCCATGAAAAATCAGATTCTTCGCAATATTTATTGAACTTTGATTATCACATTTTATCATCGTAGGTTCCTGTCATTATTCTCCAACATCTTGAAGAAGTCTTCTTAACCAAACAACTTCACAAGTTGTTGCACACAAGGCTTTATATTTTGCTTCAGTAGAAGACAACGATACAATAGACTTCTTTTTACTGCTCCATGAAACAACCCCGGATCCAATTCCAAATGCATATCTAGTGGTTGATCTTCGATCATCCGGATTTCCAGCCCAATAAGAATCTGAGTAACCTGTCAACTCAACATCAAATGCATCAGTATATTTAATACCATAACCAGGTGTACCTTTTAGATACCTGAGTACTTCCTTTGCTTCATTCCAATGGATTTCATGAGGTTTTTCCATAGACTAACTTAACACACTCACAGAATATGAAATATCAGCTCTAGTTGTGGTGAGATAATTCAAACTACCCACCATTTGTCTATACATAGTGCCATTCACCTCCTTCGAACCATCATCACAAGAAAGTTTCACATTCTGCTGCATGGGAACACTAGAAGACTTACACTGATCTATTTTAAATCTCTTAAGTATTTCTCTGATATACTTACTCTGACAAACAAAAGTTTGGCCTGCATTTCTCCAAACTTCAAGACCTAGGCAGTAATGTAACTCACCAAGATATTTCATTTCAAATACCTGTGACAACTGCTCCTTGATTTCATCAATTAATTTCTCTGCATTTCCTGTAATTATCAAATAATCAACATATAAGGAAATCAATACTATATACCCCTGCTCATCAAATTTGGTATACAGATTTGGATCACTTTTGTTCCTCGTAAAACCCTGTTGAAGAAAGAAAGAGTCTATATTCTCATACCATGACCTAGGTGTATGTTTTAGTCCATACAATGCTTTCTTTAACTTACACACCAAGTGTTCTTTCCCTTTTTCCACAAACCCTTCAGGTTGAGTAAGGTAAACCTCTTCCTTTAACTCACCATTCAAAAATGAACATTTAACATCTAACTGGTGTAGCTTCCAATGGTACTTTGTAGCTAAAGCAATTATCATTCTGATAGTATTCAATTTAGCTACTGGTGCAAATGTTTTAACATAGTCAATACCGTTTGTTTGTGAATACCCCTTTGCCACCAGTGTAGCCTTATACTTATCTATACTACCATCTGATTTAAACTTGGGTTTGTATATCCATTTGCATCCAATGGGATTCTTATGTTTAGGCAATTCAGTCAATTCCCAAGTATTGTTTTTCATTATAGATTCATAGTCTTCCTCCATTGCATTTCTCCATTCATCATGTTCATTAGCTTCATAAAAACTCATGGGTTCAATGACATTTGAAATGATACTCATTAGGGCATAGTATTTATACCTCTCAGGAAGCCGAATTTGTCGTGAATATCTTCTCAACTGATTATCTTTCTCCCCACTTTGTGAAGATCTGTCTTCACCTCTTGGTGAACTGTGACTGCTTGAATTGTCTGTATCATTGAGTCCTTCTTGCTGTTGCTGCTATTGTTGTCGCTGCAGGGATGGATACCACTGTGTCAGATGCTATTGTTGCTCTTGTTTAACTCCTTCATCAAGAAGTCTCTGCCATTCCTCATGACTGTTGTCATCATGATTTCCTGCTTCCTTCTCATGCAATAGTACATCTCTACTTGCAAATACTTTTTGAGTAGCAGGATCAAATAGTTTGTATTCTTTAAATTCCTAACAATACCCAATGAAAATACATATAATGGCTTTAGCATCTAGTTTCCTCCTATTCTCCTTTGGAATATGAGCAAAATCCTTAGAGCCAAATACTTTCAAATTATGAACTGCAGGTTTGGAACCATACAAGGCCTTGAAAGGAGTAACATTATCAAGACACCTTGTTGGACTTCTATTCTTTAAATAAACTGTAGTATTTATGGCTTCAACCCAAAATGCATTTGAGATATTCTTACCTTTCATCATACTGCGTGCACACTCTACCAGAGCTCTCTTTTCCTTTCAACAACCCTGTTCTGCTATGGAGTGTGAGGTACTGTAAACTATTGTACTATTCCATGATCTTTGCAATATTTGTTGAAGTCCCTTGATTTATACTCCCCCCTTGATCTGAACAGAGGATTTTGATGGATTTTCTTGTCTTCTTTTCTACCATGGTTCTGAATTCCTTAAAGTACTCGAAAACATCACTTTTTCATCTAAGGAAGTAAACCCATGTGTATCTTGTGCAATCATCAATAAATATTAGAAAGTAAAATGCACCTCCTAAAGACCTAGTCTGCATAGGCACACAAATGTCAGTATGCACAAGATATAAAACATCTTTCCTTTTCCTATCATGATTAGAGGGGAATTCATCTCTGTGCATCTTTCCTAATGCACATCCATCACAAGAAACCTTTTCATTCTTTAACATGGGAAGTCCTTCAAACATATTCTTTTTCTGTAATAACAATAAATCAGGATGATTGAAGTGCCCATACCTTTGATGCCAAAGAATGTCTATTGGCATAGTTGTAGAAGTCAGTTCGTAATGTTCTTTGCTGGTAGCATCAAGTTTGTATAGGCCTCCTACTCTAACTCCCGTTGCAACAGTTTGGAAGTGGTCCAACAGATCCTTCACTATGCAATAATTCTTGAAGAATTCAACCTTCAATTTATGATCTGTAATGGTGGACATAGAGATCAAATTTTTATTTATTCCTAGCACATAAACAACATTGTGAATGTGACAAACTGTACCATTTGGCAATGTCACAGGAATGTCTCCATATCCCTTGATCTGATGAGCGTGGTCATCTCCAAGATATATGCTGGCACCATTCTGTGTTTCTTTAAAATTAGCATACCAATTTTTATTACATGTCATATGTATTGATGCTTCGGAATCCACAAAGTAGGCAACAGGATCGTTCATTTCAGTAGATAAAGCAGCGTTAGACACAAACAACCTAAGATCTCGTGATTCAAAATTTGGGGGTTCATGAATATCATCACTAGCAATAAATAATCTGAGATCATGATTTGGCGATTTTTCTACATAATGACCTGAATGTGTTCTAGGTTTATTCCTAGCCTCATCTCTTTTCTTCCAATGACAGTATTTAACAATATTTCCAGGTTGACCACAATAAAAAAAACTCTTTGAATCATTCCCCTCAGATTGCATACCTTTATTTGGACATTGTCTTCTCTGCGATGAACTGCCTCTTTTCCATGAACCACCTCTCTGCCATGAACTGCCTCCTCTACCTCTTTCTCCTTATCTCCTTCTCGCAGATATCTTATTTGGCCATAGTGCCAAATCTTTATTTTGAGGGTTCAGATTCCCGCGCCTCTCTTCCTCTTGCAGCAAAATACTAGTTAGTTCTTCAAACGTAGGAGGTTTCCCCCTTACTGCGAGACCTGTTATGAACATATGATAATATTCTAGCATAACATTTAAGATAATACTAACCAGGTCAGTGCTGGAAACAATTTCCCCTATATTTATTAGCTTGTCTTTCACCTCTTTAATATGAAGCAAAAATGAACTAACAGATTCATTTCCATCAATTTTAATGCCTAGCAATTTATTTTTCAGGAACAAAATGCAATTTGTTTTGCTAGTTTCATACAATGCTTTAAGCGTTGTCCATGTTGCAGTAAAAGTTGTTGCGTCTCTAATATGTGGAATTATTTTATCTTTAACTGACATGTGCAACAATACCTTTGCCTTGTTTTCACTCTTCTCCCAATCTTGTATCTGTGTTTCTATCGCACCAACAGCCGTATTAGGTTTCAGTTCAATTCCCTTCGCAATGTTCCAGACACCATAGCCTTCCATGAGAGTCTGCATCTTGAATTTCCAGTTAATGAAGTTCTATCCATCTAACTTGTTGGCTTCGTTGAGGTAGGTCTCTACCAGGGGATCCGCCATTGTTGCAAGAAATTCTTTGCAAGAAAAACACCAAGGGTATGCAACTTTCCGTCTTGTTTTCACTTATGTTGAGCAGTCTGTTGCACTACCTTCAGATCCACTCATCCAACTCTATCTCTGTACTAATATTAAATCATGCATGCACCTTAATATCCAAAATATCCACCTTTTTTAAACTTTAATGTCCCACATAAAGTTTAAACCTCCCACATGCATCCACTTTTAATAATAAAAACTCCACCTTTATGATTTTTAATAATAATCATAAGAAAAATTCACTTTAATAAAAACAAAGTATACCTCACTTTAATATAACTCATAAGAAAATATGCACTTTTAAATCATTCACCTCACACATAAAGTTTAATATCAACTTTAATAATGTTGTCCTTTACACATACGCTCTAACTCCATGCAAATCGTGGCACCCTTCTTAAGCCTTTCATAAAATAAAACAAACTTAGTTTAAGGAAATCATGGCATCCACACATCAAACAAGCTCACCCATGCAATCTAACCAAATCATGCAGCCACATCCACGCTCACACCAAATCTTGCAGCCACATCCATGCTCAACAATACTATTGGCTCATGCTAATACTAGATCTGGGATCAGCGTCATGTTACCTGAATCAAAATCCCATGCATGCACCCGATCTCAAAAAAACTCATGCTTTACCGACTAAACCTCAACTAAACAGGGCTGCCAAACTCCACCCGTCCTCATGCATGCATGCAAAAGAAATAAATCTTCATGCATATAAACTTCACACAACCACTTCTTACCCAGCCTGGGAAACAACAAAATTTTCCCCACCTCACGCTTCAGTGGATTGTAGGGAGTCTGCACCTCACATGCTCCTTGGGTTGTAGAAATCTTCAAATATATCCACACTGTAATTTCAGCCAATCTACCAAAATTTTAGTATTTCAGATTGCAGAAAGGGCTAGTACTATGTTTCCGCACCCTACCAGAGGAGGGACCTCCGTACCTCCAGTGATTTACGCACCTCTCCCTGTGGCTCTGATACCAAGTTAAAATATGCTAAAAAAACACATAATGAGGCTACCCTCACTTCTCTATTATGCAATGAATACTGATTACATTCTTAAATAGGAAAAGACTCTACCGAGTCGGTTACATGAAAACCTAGGTGTTTGTTTTAGTCCATACAATGCTTTTTAACTTACCCACTAAGTGTTCTTGCCCTTTTTCCACAAACCCTTCAGGTTGAGTAAGGTAAACCTCTTCCTTTAACTCACCACTCAAAAATGCAGATTTAACATCTAACTGGTGTAGCTTCCAATGGTACTTTGTAGCTAAAGCAATTAACATTATGATAGTATTCAATTTAGCTACTGGTGCAAATGTTTCAGCATAGTCAATACCTTATGTTTGTGAATACCCCTTTGCCACCAGTGTAGCCTTATACTTATCTATACTACCATATGATTTAAACTTGGGTTTGTATATCCATTTGCATCCAATGGGCTTCTTATGTTTAGGCAATTCAGGAAATTCCCAAGTACTATTTTCATTATAGATTCATATTCTTCCTCCATTGATTTTCTCCATTCATCATGTTTATTAGTTTCATCAAAACTCATGGGTTCAATGAGATTTGAAATGATACTCATTAGGGCATAGTCTTTATACCTCTGAGGAAGTTGAATTTGTCGTGAAGATCTTCTCAACTGATTATCTTCCTCCCCACTTTGTGAAGATTTGTCTTCACCTCTAGGTGAACTGTGACTGCTTGAATTGTCCATATCATTGAGTCCTTCTTGTTGGTGTTCCTGTTGCTGTCACTGCAGGGATGGCTATTGCTATGTGGGCTTTTGCTGTTGCTCTTCTTTAACTCCTTCATCAAGAAGTCTCTTCCATTCCTCATGACTGTTGTTGTCATGATTTCCTGCTTCCTTCTCATGGAAAAGTACATCTCTACTTGCAAATACTCTATGAGTAGCAGGATTAAACAGTTTGTATGCTTTAAATTCATAACAATACCCAATGAAAATAGATTTAATGGCTTTCACGTCTAGTTTCCTTTTATTTTCCTTTGGAATATGAGCAAAAGCCTTACACCCAAATACTTTCAAATTATGAACTAGAGGTTTGGAACCATACAAGGCCTTGAAAGGAGTAACATTATCAAGACACCTTGTTGAACTTCTATTCTTTAAATAATCTGCAGTATTTATGGATTCAACCCAAAATGCATTTGAGAGATTCTTACCTTTCATCATACTGCGTGCACACTCTACCAGACTTTTTTTTTTCCTTTCAGTGACCTCGTTTTTCTCTGGAGTGTGAGGTATTGTAAGCTATTGTAGTATTCCATGATCTTTGCAATATTTCTTGAAGTCCCCTAATTTATACTCTCCCCCTTGATCTGAATGGAGGATTTTCATGGATTTTCCTGTCTGCTTTTCCACCATGGCTATGAATTCCTTAAAGTACTCAAAAACATCACTTTTTCATCTAAGGAAGTAAACCCATGTGTATCTTGTGCAATCATCAATAAATAACACAAAGTAAAATGCACCTACTAAAGACCTAGTCTACATAGGCCTGCAAACATCAGTATGCATAGGATCTAAAACGTCTTTCCTTTTCCTATCAGTATTAGAGGGGAATTCATCTCTATGCATCTTTGTGCCATCTAATTTGTTGGCTTCGTTGAGTTAGGTCTCTACTAGTGGATTGTCCATTGTTTCAAGATATTCTCTGCAAGTAAAACACCAAGGATATGCAACTTTACGTCAAGTTTTCGCCTGTCTTGAGCAGTTCGTCACTCTGCCTTCGGATCCACTGATCCAACGCCATCTCTGTACTGAGATTAAATCATGCATGCACCTTAATATTCAAAATATCCACCTTTTTAAAACTTTAATATCCCACATAAAGTTTGAACCTCACACATGCATCCACTTTTAATAATAAAAACTCCACCTTTATGATTTTTAATAATAATCATAAGAAAACTTCACTTTAATAAAAACAAAGTATACCTCACTTTAATATAACTCACAAGAAAGTATGCACTTTTAAATCATTCACCTCACACATAAAGTTTAATATCCACTTTAATAATGATCTCGTTTACACATACGCTCCAACTCCATGCAAATCGTGGCACCCTTCTTAATCCTTTCATAAAATAAAACAAACTTAGTTTAAGGAAATCATGGCATCCATGCATCAAACAAGCTCACCCATGCAGTTTAACTAAATCTTGCAGCCACATCCACGCTCACGCCAAATCTTGTAGCCACATCCATGCTCAAAAATACTATTTTCTCATGCTAATACCAGATCTGGGATGGGCCTCACGTTACCTCACTCAAAATCCCACTCATGCACCAGATCTCAAAAAAACTCACACTTTACCGACTAAACCTCAACTAAACGGGGCTGGCAAACTCCACCAGTCCTCACGCATGAATGAAAAATAAATCATCTTCATGCATATAAAATTCATGCAACCACTTCTTACCCAACCTGTGCAACAAAAAAAAATTCCACACCTCACGCTTCAGTGGATTGCTTAGAGGCCGCACCTCACATGCTCCTTGGGTTGCAGAAATCTTAAAATATATTTGCACTGTAATTTCATCCAGTCTGTGGAAATTTTTGTATTTCATATGTGCGGAGAGGGTCAGTACTATGCCACCACACCATACCAAAGGAGGGACCTACGTACCTCTAGAAATTTATGCACCTCTTCCCGTGGCTCTAATACCAAGTTAAAATATGCTAAACGAACACACGGTGAGGCTACGCTCACTTCTTTATTATGCAATGAAGAATGATTACATTCTTAAATAGGAAAAGACTGTACTGAGTCAGTTACATGCAAACCAAAGACAACTAGACTCTCAACTACAATTGACTCTTAGAACTAACTCTTAGAACTGTCGCTTACAACTGGCGCTTAGTATTGGCGCTTACTCCATTATTTCCAAGTTTCCCCCTTAATGGAGTATGGATTGACTTCTACACCTAACATATCCCTAATAAACTCAAACTTAATCTTTCCAGGAGGCTTAGTGAAAATATCAGCAACATTTTCACTAGTATTACAATACATAAGAGCTATTTTATTTGACAACAACTTTTCTCTCACAAAATGAAACTAAGATTCAACATGCTTTGTCCTTCCATGAAAAATTGTATTCTTCGCAATATTTATTGAACTTTGATTATCACATTTGATCATCGTAGGTTCATGTCGTTCTTCTCCAGCATCTTGAAGAAGTCTTCTTAACCAAGCAGCGTCACAAGTTGTTGCACACAAGGCTTTAAATTCTACTTCAATAGAAGACAAAGATACAGTAGGATGCCTTTTACTGCTCCATGAAACAACCCCGGATCCAATGCCAAATGCATATCCAGTTGTTGATCTTTGATCATCCGGATTGATAGCCCAATCATAATCTGAGTAACCTATCAGCTCAACATCAGATGCATCAGTATATTTAATACCAATATGAAGTGTACCTTTTAGATACCCGAGTACTTCCTTTGATGCATTCCAATGGCTTCATGAGGTTTCGCCATTAACTGACTTAACACACTCACAAAATATGAAATATCAGGTCTGGTTGTGGTCAGATAATTCAAACTACCCACCATATGTCTATACATAGTGCCATTCACCTACTTGGAACCATCATCACAAGAAAGTTTCACATTCTACTACATGGGAACACTAGAAGACTTACACTGATCCATTTTAAATCTCTTAAGTATTTCTCTGATATAATTACTTAGACAAACAAAAGTTCGACCTGCATTTCTCCAAACTTCAAGAGCTAGGTAGTAATGTAACTCACCAAGATATTTCATTTCAAATAACTGTGACAACTGCTCCTTGATTTCATCAATTAATTTCTCTTCATTTCCTGTAATTATCAAATCATCAACATATAAGGAAATCAATACTATATACCCCTGCTCATCAAATTTGGTATAAAAATTTGGATCACTTTTGTTCTTCATAAAACCCTGTTGAAGAAAGAAAGAGTCTATCTTCTCATACCATGACATAGGTGTTTGTTTTAGTCCATACAATGCTTTCTTTAACTTACACACTAAGTGTTCTTGCCCTTTTTCCACAAACCCTTCATTTTGAGTAAGGTAAACCTCTTGCTTTAACTCACCATTAAAAAATGCAGATTTAACATCTAACTAGTGCAGCTTCCAATGGTACTTTGTAGCTAAAGCAATTAACATTCTAATAGTATTCAATTTAGCTACTTGTGCAAATGTTTCAGCATAGTCAGTACCTTTTGTTTGTGAATACCCCTTTGCCACCAGTCTAGAATTATACTTATCTATACTACCATCTGATTTAAACTTGGGTTTGTATATCCATTTGCATCCAATGGGCTTCTTATGTTTAGGCAATTCAGTCAATTCACAAGTATTGTTTTTCATTATAGATTCATATTCTTCCTCCATTGCATTTCTCCATTCATCATGCTCATTAGCTTCATCAAAACTCATGGGTTCAATGACATTTGAAATGCTACTCAATAGGGCATAGTATTTATACCTCTCAGGAAGCCGAATTTGTCCTGAAGATCTTCTCAACTGATTATCTTCCTCCCCACTTTGTGAAGATCTGTCTTCACCTCTAGGTGAACTGTGACTGCTTGAATTATCCATATCGCTGAGTCCTTCTTGTTGTTGCTGTCACTGCGGGGATGGTTGTTGTTGATGCTCTTCTTTAACTCCTTCATTAAGAAGTCTTAGCCATTCTTCATGACTATTGTCATCATGATTTCCTGCTTCCTACTCATGGAAAAGTACATCTCTACTTGCAAATACTTTGTGAGTAGTAGGATCAAACAGTTTGTATGCGTTAAATTCAAAACAATACCCAATGAAAATATATTTAATGGTTGTAGCATCTAGTTTCCTCCTATTCTCCTTTGGAATATGAGAAAAATCCTTACACCCAAGTACTTTCAAATTATGAACTGCAGGTTTGGAACCATGCAAGGCCTCGAAAGGAGTAACATTATCAAGACACCTTGTTGGACTTCTATTCTTTAAATAAACTATAGTATTTATGGCTTCAACCCAAAATGCATTTGAGAGATTCTTAGCTTTCATCATACTACGTGAACACTCTACTAGAGTTTTGTTTTTCCTTTCAACAACCTCGTTCTGCTATAGAGTGTGAGGTACTATAAACTTTTGTACTATTCCATGATATTTGCAATATTTGTTGAAGTCCCCTTATTTATACTCTCCCTCTTGATCTGAACGGAGGATTTTGATGGATTTTCTTGTCTGCTTTTCCACCATGGTTTTGAATTCCTTAAAGCACTCGAAGACATCACTTTTTCATCTAAGGAAGTAAAACCATGTGTATCTCGTGCAATCATCAATAAATAACAGAAAGTAAAATGCACCTCCAAAAGACCTATTCTGCATAGGCCTGCAAACATCAATATGCACAAGATCTAAAACATCTTTCCTTTTCCTAACAGGATTAGAGGGGAATTCATCTCTGTGCATCTTTCCTAATGCACATCCATCACAAGCAACGTTTTCATTCTTTAACATGGGAAGTCCTTCAACCATATTCTTTTTCTGTAATAACAATAAATCAGGATGATTGATATGTCCATATCTTTGATGCCAAAGAATCTCTGTTGGCATAATTGCAGAAGTCAGTGCGTGATGTGCTTTGCTGGTAACATCCAGTTTTTATAGGTCTCCTTCTCTGATTCAACAATATCTCCAACAGATCCTTCACTATGCAATAATTCTTGAAGAATTCAACCTTGAAGTTCTGATCTCTAATGGTGGACACAAAGATCAAATTTTTCTTTATTTCTAGCACATAAACAACATTGCGAATGCGACGAAATGTACCATTCGACAATGTCATAGGGATGTCTCCATATCCCTTTATCTGATGAGCGTGGTCATCTCCAAGATATATGCTGACACCATTATGTGTTTCTTTAAAATTAGCATACCAATTTTTATTACAATTCATATGTACTGATGCTCTAGAATCCACAAACCAAGCATCATAATCATCCGTTTTAGCAGATAAAGCAACGTTAGACACAAACAGCCTAAGATCTCGTGATTCAAAATTTGGGGGTTCATCAATATCATCACTTGCAATAAATAATCTAAGATCATGATTTGATGATTTTTCTGCATAATGACCTGAATGTGTTCTAGGTTTATTCCTAGCCTCATCGCTTTTTTTCTTATGACAGTCTTTAACAATATGTCAAGGTCAACCACAATAATAACAACTCTTTGAATCATTCCTGTCAGATTGCATACCTTGATTTGGAGATTGTCTTCTTTGCGATGAACTGCCTCTTTTCCATGAACCGCCTCTCTACCATGAACTGCCTCCTGTACCTCTTTCTCCTGAGCTCCTTCTTGTAGATCTCTTATTTGACCACAGTGCCAAATCTTTATTTTGAGGCTTCAGGTTCCCATGCCTCTCTTCCTCTTGCAGCAAAATACCTCTCAGTTCTTCAAACGTAGGAGGTTTCTCCCTTGCTGCGAGACCTATTATGAACATATGATAATCTTATAGCATACCATTTAAGGTAATAGTGACCAGGTCGGTCTTGGAAACCGTTTCTGCTATATTTAATAGCTTGTCTTTCACCTCTTTAATACGACCCAAAAATGAACTAACAAACTCATTTCCATCCATTTTAATGCCTAGCAATTTAGTTTTCAAGAACAAAATGTGATTTGTGTTGCTAGTTTCATACAATGATTTAATCGTTGTCCATGTTGTAGTAGAAGTTGTAGCATCTCTAATATGTGGAATTATGTTATCTTTAATTGACATGCGCAACAATACCTTTCCCTTGTTTTCACGCTTCTCCCAATATTGGATCTATGTTGTTGTCACACCAGCAGCCGCATCAAGTTTCAGTTTAGTTCCCTTTACAATGTTCCAGACACCATAGACTTCCATGAGCGTCTGCATATTGAATTTCTAGTTAATAAAGTTTGATCCATCTAACTCGTTGGCTTCGTTGAGGTAGGTCTCTGCCAGCGGATTCTCCATTGTTGCAAGATATTCTCTACAAGTAAAACACCAAGGATATGCAACTTTCCGTCGAGTTTTGGCCTGTGTTGAACAGTTTGTCACTCTACCTTCGGATCCAGTGATCCAACTTTATCTCTGTACTGAGCTTAAATCATGCATGCACCTTAATATACAAACTATCCACCTTTTAAAAACTTTAATATCCCACATAAATTTTAAACCTCACACATGCATCCACTTTTAATAATAAAAACTCCACCTTTATGATTTTTAATAATAATCATAAGAAAACTTCACTTTAATAAAAACAAAGTATACCTCACTTTAATATAACTCACAAGAAAATATCCACTTTTAAATCATTCATCTCACACATAAATTTTAATAACCACTTTAATAATGATCTCCTTTACACATATGCTCCAACTCCATGCAAATCGTGGCACCCTTCTTAAGCCTTTCATAAAATAAAACAAACTTAGTTTAAGGAAATCGTGGCATCCACGCATCAAACAAGCTTACCCATGCATTTTAACCAAATCTTGCAGCCACATCCACGCTCACGCCAAATCTTGCAGCCACATCCATGCTCAACAATACTATTTTCTCACGTTAATACCAGATCCGGGATCGGCCTCACGTTACCTCACTCAAAATCCCACGCATGCACCCGATCTCAAAAAAACTCATGCTTTACCGACTAAACCTCAACTAAATGGGGCTGGAAAACTCCACCTGTCCTCACACATGCATGCACAAGAAATAAATATTCACGCATATAAACTTCATGGAACCACTTCTTACCTAGTCTACGCAACAACAAAATTTTCTGCACCTCACGCTTCAGTGGACTACAGGGAGTCCGCACCTCATGTGCTCCTTGGGTTGTAGAAATCTTCAGATATATCCGCACTGTAATTTCAGCCAGTCTGCAGAAATTTTAGTATTTCAGATGTGCAGAAAGGGCCAGTACTATGCTGCCGCACCCTACCAGAGGAGGGACCTGCGGACCTCCATAGATTTATGCACCTCTCCCCGTGGCTTTGATACCAAGTTAAAATATGCTAAACAAACACACAGTGAGGATACACTCAGTTCTCTATTATGCAATGACGACTGATTACATTCTTAAATAGGAAAAGACTCTACTGAGTCAGTTACATGCAAACCAAAGATAACTAGACTCTCAACTACAACTGACTCTTAGAACTGTCGCTTACAACTGGCACTTACTATTAGTGCTTGCTCCATTATTTCCAGGTCTCCCCCTTAATGGAGAATGAATTGACTTCTACACCTAACATCTCCCTAAATAACTAAAGCTTAATCTTTCCAAGAGTCTTAGTGAAAATATCAGCACCATTTTCACTATTATTACAATACATAAGAGCTATTTCATTTGACTGCAACTTTTCTCTAAAAAAATTAAACTGAGCTTCAACATGCTTTTTCCTTGCATGAAAAATCGGATTATTCGCAATATTTATTGAACTTTGATTATCATGTTTGATCATTGTAGGTTCCTGTCATTCTTCTCCAACATCTTGAAGAAGTCTTCTTAACCAATCAGCTTCACAAGTTGCTTTACACAAGGCTTTATATTCTGCTTCAGTAGAAGACAAAGATACAATAAGCTGCAATTTACTGCTCCATGAAACAACCCCGGATCCAATGCCAAATGAATATCTAGTGGTTGATCTTCGATCATCAGGATTAACAACCCAATCCGAATCTGAGTAACCTATCAACTCAACATTAGATGCATCAGTATATTTAATACCATAATCAAATGTACCTTTTTGATACCTGAGTACTTCCTTTGCTGCATTCGAATGGATTTCATGAGGTTTCGCCATTAACTGACTTAACACACTCATAGAATATGAAATATCAGGTTTGGTTGTGATGAGATAATTCTAACTACTCACCATCTGTCTATACATAGTGCCATTCACCTGATTCGAACCATCATCACAAGAAAGTTTCACATTTTGTTGCATGGGAACACTAGAAGACTTACACTGATCCATTTTAAATCTCTTAAGTATTTCTCTGAAATACTTACTCTGACAAACAAAAGTTTGGCATGCATTTCTCCAAACTTCAAGACCTAGGCTGTAATGTAACTCACCAAGATCTTTCATTTCAAATACCTATGACAACTGCTCCTTGATTTCATCAATTAATTTCTCTGCATTTCCTATAATTATAAAATAATCAACATATAAGGAAATCAATACTATATACCCCTTCTCATCCAATTTGGTATATAGATTTGGATCACTTTTGTTCCTTATAAAACCCTGTTGAAGAAATAAAGAGTCTATCTTCTCATACCATGACCTAGGTGTCTGTTTTAGTCCATACAATGCTTTCTTTAACTTACACACTAAGTGTTCTTGCCCTTTTTCCATGAACGCTTCAGGTTGAGTAAGGTAAGCCTCTTCCTTTAACTCACCATTCAAAAATGAAGATTTAACATCTAACTGGTGTAGCTTCCAATGGTACTTTGTAGCTAAAGCAATTAACATTCTGATAGTATTCAATTTAGTTATTGGTGAAAATGTTTCATCTTAGTCAATACCTTTTGTTTGTGAATACCCCTTTGCCACCAGTCTAGCATTATACTTATCTATACTACCATCTAATTTAAACTTGGGTTTCTATATCCATTTGCATCCAATGGGCTTCTTATGTTTAGGCAATTTAGTCAATTCCCACGTATTTCTTTTCATTATAGGTTCATATTCTTCGTCCATTTCATTTCTCCATTCATCACGTTCATTAGCTTCATCAAAACTCATGGGCTCAATGACATTTGAAATGCTACTCATTAGGGCATAGTCTTTATACCTCTCAAGAAGCCAAATTTGTCGTGAAGATCTTCTCAACTGATTATCTTCCTCCCCACTTTGTGAAGATCTATCTTCACCTCTAGGTGAATTGTGACTGCTTAAATTGTGCATATCACTGAGTCCTTGTTGTTGTTGTTGTTGTTGTCGCTGCAGGGATGGCTGTTGTTGTTTGGGCTGCTGCTGCTTCTCTTCTTTAACTTCTTCATCAAGAAGTCTCTAACATTCCTCATGACTATTGTCGTCATGATTTCCTACTTCCTACTCATGAAAAGGTACATATCTACTTGCAAATACTTTGTGAGTAGCAGGATCAAACAATTTGTATGCTTTAAATTCAGAACAATACCCAATGAAAATACATTTAATGGCTTTAACGTCTAGTTTCCTCCTATTTTCCTTTGGAATATGTGCAAAATCCTTACACCCAAATACTTTCAAATTATGAACTGCAGGTTTGGAACCATACAAGGCCTCGAAAGGAGTAACATTATCAAGACACCTTGTTGGACTTCTATTCTTTAAATAAACTGCAGTATTTATGGCTCAGCCCAAAATGCATTTGAGATATTCTTACCTTTAATCATACTGTGTGCACACTCTACCAGAGTTTTGTTTTTCCTTTCAGCGACCCCGTTCTGTTGTGGAGTGTGGGGTACTGTAAACTATTGTACTATTCTAGGATCTTTGCAATATTTGTTGAAGTCCCTTGATTTATACTCTCCCCCTTGATCTTAACGAAGGATTTTGATGGATTTTCCTATCTGCATTTCCACCATGGTTTTGAATTCCTTAAAGTTCTTGAAAACATCACTTTTTTTTCTAAGGAAGAAAACCCATGTCTATCTCGTGCAATCATCAATAAATAATAGAAAGTAAAATTCACCTCCTAAAGACCTAGTCTGCATAGGGCCGCAAACATCAATATGCACAAGATCTAAATCATCTTTCCTTTTCCTATCAGGATTAGAGGGGAATTCAACTCTGTGCATCTTTCCTAATGCACATCCATCATAAGAAACCTTTTCATTCTTTAACATGGGAAGTCCTTCAACCATATTCCTTTTCTGTAATAACAATAAATCGGGATGATTGATGTGTCCATACCTTTCATGCCAAAGAATCTCTATTGGCATAGTTATAGAAGTTAGTTCGTGATGTGATTTGCTAGAAACATCAAATTTTTATGGGCCTCCTACTCTGACTCCTGTTGCAATAGTTTGGAAGTGGTCCAACATATCCTTCACTATGCAATAATTCTTGAAGAATTCAACCTTCAAGTTCTGATCTGTAATGGTGGACACAGAGATCAATTTTTTCTTTATTCCTGGCACATAAACAACATTGCGAATGTGATGAACTATACCATTCGACAATGTCATAGGAATGTCTCCATATCCCTTGATCTGATGAGCACGATCATATCCAAAATATATGTTGGAACCATTCTGTGTTTCTTTAAAATTAGCATACCAATTTTTATTACAAGTCATATGTACTGATGCTCCAGAATCCACAAACCAGGCATCATAATCATCCATTTCAGCAGATAAAGAAGCGTTAGACACAAACATCCTAAGATCCCATGATTCAAAATTTGGGGGTTCATCAATATCATCACTAGCAATAAATAATCTGAGATCATGATTTGACAATTTTTCTGCATAATGACCTGAATGTGTTCTAGGTTTATTCCTAGCCTCATCGCTTTTCTTCTTATGATAGTCTTTAACAATATGTCCAGGTCGACCACAATAAAAACAACTCTTTGAATCATTCATGTCAGATTGCACACCTTGATTTGGAGATTGTCTTCTCTACAATGAACTGCCTCTTTTCCATGAACCGCCTCTTTGCCATGAACTGCCTCCTTTGCCTCTTTCTCCTGAACTCCTTCTCGCAGATCTCTTATTTGACCACAGTGCCAAATCTTTATTTTGGGCTTCAGGTTCCCACGACTCTCTTCCTCTTGCAGCAAAATACCTATAAGTTCTTCAAACTTAGGAGGTTTATCCCTTGTTGTGAGATCTATTATGAACATATGATAATCTTCTAGCATACCATTTAAGGTAATAGTGACCAGGTCAGTGTTGGAAATAGTTTCCTCTATATTTACTAGATTGTATTTCACCTCTTTAATATGACCCAAAAATGAACTAACATATTCATTTCCATCCATTTTAATGCCTAGCAATTCGGCCTCACATTACCACACTCAAAATCCCACGCATGCACTCGATCTAAAAAACACTCACGCTTTATCGACTAAACCTCAACTAAATAGGGCTAGAAAACTCCACCTATCCTCACGCATGCATGCAAAAGAAATAAATCTTCACACATATAAACTTCATGCAACCACTTCTTACCTAGCCTGTGCAACAACAAAAGTTTCTGCACCTCACGCTTCAGTGGACTGTGGGGAATCCGCACCTCACGTGCTCCTTGGGTTGCGGAAATCTTCAAATATATCTGCACTATAATTTCAGCTAGTCTGCGGAAAGTTTAGTATTTCAGATGTGGAGAAAGGGCCAGTACTATGCCATCGCACCCTACCAGAGGAGGGACCTGCGGACCTCCATAGATTTACGCACCTCTCGTCGTGGCTCTGATACAAAGTTAAAATAGGATAAACAAACACACGGTGAGGCTATGCTCAGTTCTCTATTATACAATGAAGACTGATTACATTCTTAAATAGGAAAAGACTCTACTGAGTCGATTACATGCAAACCAAATACAACTAGATTCTCAACTACAACTAACTCTTAGAACTGACTCTTAGAACTGTTGCTTACAACTGGCGCTTACTATTGGTGCTTACTCCATTATTTCCAAGTCTCCCCCTTAATGGAGAATGGATTGACTTCTACACCTAACATCTACCTAAAGAACTCAAACTTAATCTTTCCAAGAGGCTTAGTGAAAATATTAGCAACATTTTCACTATTATTACAATACATAAGAGCTATTTCATTTGACTGCAACTTTTCTCTAACAAAATGAAACTGAGCTTAAACATGCTTTGTCCTTGCATGAAAAATAAGATTCTTTGCAATATTTATTGAACTTTGATTATCATGTTTGATCATCGTAGGTTCCTATCCTTCTTCTCCAACATCTTGAATAAGTCTTAACCAAACAACTTCACAAGTTGCTTTACACAAGGCTTTATATTCTGCTTCAGTAGAAGACAAAGATACAGTAGGCTGCTATTTACTGCTCCATGAAGCAACGCGGGATCCTATGCCAAATGCATATCCAGTGGTTGATCTTCCATCATCTGTATTGCCAACCCAATCATAATCTGAGTAACCTATCAACTCAACATCAGATGCATCAATATATTTAATACCATAATCAAGTGTACCTTTTAGATACCTGAGTACTGCCTTTGCTGCATTCGAATGGTTTTCATGAGGTTTCACAATTAATTGACTTAACACACTTATAGAATATGAAATATTAGGTTTGGTTGTGGTGAGATAATTCTAACTACCCACCATTTGTCTATACACAGTGCCATTCACCTCATTCGAACCATCATCACAAGAAAGTTTCACATTCTGCTACATGGGAACACTAGAAGACTTACACTGATCCATTTTAAATCTCTTAAGTATTTCTTTGATATACTTACTCTGACAAACAAAAGTTTGGCATGTATTTCTCCAAACTTCAAGACCTAGGAAGGAATGTAACTCACCAAGATCTTTTATTTCAAATACCTGCGACAACTGCTTCTTGATTTCATCAATTTATTTATCTGCATTTCCTATAATTATAAAATCATCAACATATAAGGAAATCAATACTATATACCCCTCCTCATCCAATTTGGTATATAGATTTGGATCCTTTTTGTTCCTCGTAAAAACCTGTTGAAGAAAGAAAGAGTCTATCTTCTCATACCATGACCTAGGTGTCTCTTTTAGTCCATACAATGCTTTCTTTAACTTACACATTAAGTGTTCTTTCCCTTTTTCCACAAACCCTTCAGGCTAAGTAAGATAAACCTCTTCCTTTAACTCACCATTCAAAAATGAATATTTAACATCTAACTGGTGTAGCTTCCAATGGTACTTTGTAGCTAAAGAAATTAACATTTTGATAGTATTCAATTTAGCTATTGGTGAAAATGTTTCATCATAGTCAATACCTTTTGTTTGTGAATACCTCTTTGCCACCAGTCTAGCCTTACACTTATCTATACTACCATTTGATTTAAACTTGGGTTTCTATATCCATTTGCATCCTATGGGATTCTTATGTTTAGGAAATTCAGTCAATTCCCAAGTATTGTTTTTCATTATAGATTCATATTCTTCGTCCATTTCATTTATCCATTCATCATGTTCATTAGCTTCATCAAAACTCATGGGTTCAATGACATTTGAAATGCTACTCACAGGGCATAGTCTTTATACCTCTCAGGAAGCCGAATTTGTCGTGAATATCTTCTCAACTGATTATCTTCCTCCCCACTTTGTGAAGATTTGTCTTCACCTCTAGGTGAACTATGACTACTTGAATTGTCCATGTCACTGATTCCTTCTTATTGTTGCTACTATTGCTATCACTACGAGGATGGATGTTGTTGTGTGGGCTACTGCTGCTGCTCTTATTTAACTCCTTCATCAAGAAGTCTCTTCCATTCCTCATGATTGTTTTCGTCATGATTTCCTGCTTCCTGCTCATGGAAAAGTACATCTCTACTTTTAAATACTTTGTGAGTAGCAGGAGAAAATGGTTTGTATGCTTTAAATTCAGAACAATTACCAATGAAAATACATTTAATGGCTTTAGAGTCTAGTTTCCTCCTATTCTCCTTTGGAATATGAGAAAAATCCTTACACCCAAATACTTTCAAATTATGAACTACAAGTTTGGAACCATACAAGCCCTCGAAAGGAGTTACATTATCAAGACACCTTGTTGGACTTCTATTCTTTAAATAAACTGCAGTAGTTATGGATTCAGCCCAAAATGCATTTGAGAGATTCTTACCTTTAATCATACTGCGTTCACACTCTACCAGAGTTTTGTTTTTCCTTTCAGCGACCTCGTTCTGCTGTGGAGTGTGACGTACTGTAAACTGTTGCACTATTCCATGATCTTTGCAATATTTGTTGAAGTCCCTTGATTTATACTCTCCCCCTTGACCTGAATGAAGGATTTTGATGGATTTTCCTATCTGCATTTCCACCATGGTTCTAAATTCCTTAAAGTACTCAAAAACATCAGTTTTTCGTCTAAGGAAGATACCAGAATGTTGGGTACGTGTTATATTCTTTGCATGTGTGTGTGTGTGGGTGCGTCAGATATGAAAACTGCATCTGACGATCCCTTCACCTGGATCTCTACCATGTCAACCAGACGCTTTCCTAGGGGGGTCCCAGGGGGGGCCAAGTATGCCCCCCCTTGGTTATGCGCAGCGCCCCCAAATTTTTTTTTGGGGCGGTTTTTGCTATTTTTAGCGGATTTGTAAATTAATCCTGGATTAAGGGATTAGGGTTTTGGTATCTACGGAATACCTAAAAACATTGTATATATTGTATGGAGAATGGTGAAATTCGATATAATGAAAATAAGAAAGGTTTTCTCGGTTGAGGGTTTCCGGTATAAAATCTCTGTGTACTCTGTGTATGAGCCATTGATTAATTTCTGTATTGCTTAAGAATCTATATGCATTGCTTTACTTCACAGGTTTAAAACTTACAGTAAACCCATGTCTATCTCGTGCAATCATCAATAAATAATAGAAAGTAAAATGCACCTCCTAAAGACCTAGTCTGCATAGGGCCGCAAACATCAATATGCACAAGATATAAAACATCTTTCCTTTTCCTATCAGGATTAGAGGGGAATTCAACTTTGTGCATCTTTCCTAATGCACATCCATCACAAGGAACCTTTTCATTCTTTAACATGGGAAGTCCTTCAACCATATTCTTTTTTTGTAATAAAAATAAATCAGGATGATTGATGTGTCCATACCTTTGATGCCAAAGAATCTCTGTTGGCATAGTTGCAGAAGTTAGTGTGTGATGTGATTTGCTGGTAACATAAAGTTTGTATAGGCCTCCTACTCCGACTCTCGTTGCAACAGTTTGGAAGTGGTACAACAGATCCTTCACTATGCAATAATTCTTGAAGAATTCAACCTTCAAGTTCTGATCTGTAATGGTGGACACAGAGATTAAATTTTTCTTTATTCCTGGCACATAAACAACATTGTGAATGTGGCAAACTGTAGCATTTGGCAATGTCATAGGAATGTCTGCCATTGCAAAGTTATTTTATTGTGATTGTATGAAATTTTTGAAATATGATGTCTAAAATAGTATCAAAATCTCATCCTCAGGTTCTCTTCCATCAAAATGACGAATTAAAATTGTGAACGTTTCCTTCTGAAATCTGAAGACTGAAATCTTATCGAATGAACCTATTTATAATCCTATTTTTGGAATGTCAAAAGGCCTAAGTCTTTCCCGACGAATCTCTTCCAACATAACTCCTCTGAAATATTTTTTCATGATATTTTATATCGTAATAATATATCTCACTTATTTCCTCCTGAAGAATAAATTTCAAAGGTTAATTCTTATTTCTTCAAAAGTTATGTTTTTTGATTGGATTTGATAAACCTTTGTATTATTTTGCGAATCCTTAAACTTTCTTTACCTTTGATGGGATTTTGATGGCACACTTCCAAGGACTAATTTTTGAATATTTGTTCAAAGATTCGTTTTTGGGTTTTTCCCATGAGTAAACGACTTGTATTGCTTCTGACCCAATCTTTCCAAAGTGAATTCTCTCGATAAGCTATGTTATAAGTCTCCATTAAATATTAATTTACCTTTTTAATTCTTGTTGTAGGCCTACCTTTTAAACACTAATACTATATATCTCTGAAGGTTAATTATAAAAGGTTGTATTAATTAAACTACCAATAAACCAAAAATACTCTTCCCTTTATTAAGCACATGTGAGTGTTCTTCCCAAGACCGATCCCTGAATATTCTTTTGGGGAATCTCCATCGGATTGTATTATCATCTAATCACTCGATCATTTTATGATCATTTTTTGATGAGGATAATTTCAAATGATATCTTCCAAGTACATGGTATTCTAATGCACCTTTCTGGAGAGATTCTTCCGATAACACTATTAAAAAAATCATATTTGGAAATGTGTTTCCGGATACAGGTCTTTTTGATAGTGCATCTCTCTGAAAAGATTTTGTCCGACAACATTCTTTTGAAATATTTCATCTGAAGACATGAATGGCCTTGTACATTTCCTTCCAAGGCCTATTCACATTGATTGTATGGGTAATATGCGCTAGTAGAGGAATGATGGAGTGAGGGCAATGATTTCACTAAGAAAGACAAATGATCATATCCGATACATTATTTCAATAAACCCTACCAGCTGTTGGCATGTATGATCTACAATCTATACAATGAATAAACCTGCATGCATTTTAAGTTGGAATGGACACCAATGACATATTGTGTATCCAAGGTGGGACATATCTTCAACTGGGCATGGATCCTTCCATCCAATATTTTCAAAAATGTCAAAGAATCCCCAGGACGGAAAAAACGAAGTTTTTATATGTCCTCATATTTGATAGATGTTGTTTGTTCTTCCATAATTTTTCCTATTATGGGATGAGACTAGAACCTTAGCCTACCTCCTATCCATATACATTGATTTGATTTGTGGGACATTAATTACATTAGGTATCTATATGATGTTTGTGACCATTTCCTAACACCATTTTTTATTGTCATACTCAACCACCATCCTCATAGGTTATCTGAAGGATCTATTAAATATCTTAAATACATAGGGGACATGTATATGAGAAAACACTACACCTATATTAGAATATTTGGTTGTGCACAGGCCCCATATATTCTTCCTAAATATGTCCTTTATATGTTGTTGCAAATGGAGATTTCTTATCAGACAATGGAGGCAGAGACAACTTCACTTTTAGATGAAATTTCTAAGACAATATGGTCCAGGTTGTCAGACAGTTGGTTTAGGTTGATGGAAAGTTGGTATGGATTGTTGGTTGTCATTGATGTCAACCATTGGAGAGTGATATTGTATATTGATGTCAACCCTTGGAGAAAGTCAGATATTGAATTCTGGTAGCACAAAGGTTTGGGTAATGGATTAAGCCCTAATATTGGCTCATTACCCCTTAATTGTGGCATATTATATTAGTAATGTTATTTTATTGATGTCATATTTAGTCCATTAGTTGTAATTATACCTCCTAGTCTCCTATATATACCAATGAGACATTTTCATTTTGAATCATCTTGTACTTGAACATTTAAGTGGGGTAAAAGGAGGTTGACCCCTCGAAGAGGCTTATTATCTGAAATTATCTCTTTTTCAAGGTGTTGAGTAATTTTTTTAAGGTTTTTCTATGCTATATTGATATTTGGTTCTTAACATATGGTATCAGAGCTCAAGGTCTTGGGGTTTCGCTGCTACATCTGAGACACCTTGGCATTTTCACTATAATTTTTTTTCTACAATGTTTAATAAGTGACGGCTTGGAGGATATTTATTAGATAGATCAAGGTACGTTGGGTTCAAAATTAATCTCTTGAGACCTTATACTTTTGGAGATACATCCTGTACAATATAGGGTTCTAGAATCATACTGAACTGAGTCATTGCGGAATTTTTGCTATAAAAAATCTTCTGTAACTTTTCAGACCCTGAAATCCAAAGGATATTTACAGAAATTAGTAAGGTATATGTGGTAAAAATTTCAGATTCTGGGTCATCTTAAATTTGTATATACACCCTGTGTAATATAGGGTATCTGACTAGTCCTATTGACTAGTCTCAAGAAGGTGTTCCAAGTAAAACAATCATAACTTATTTCTAGAGTATCCAAATTGAGTGGGACTGGTTTCATTGGATCGTGGACAGTTTCTATTATTTCTGGTGTGAGTTTCATAATTTTATATCAATTATTTTGTGCAAGGCACGTTATACAAGTGTGATCTCCTGGAAAGACCAAAAATTGGCAAGTTGTGGGGAAGTTACTGTAAATTCCACTTGGCAAATCCAATTTTGATCAGACCTATGGAATTGTAGAGAATAAATATCATAGTACTACATAAAATAAAGTTTCATACCCAGAAGGGCCGAAACATGGGAGATACAACAGAATAAATATTATCTAGCAGAACCACCTCAAAATCAAGGTTCAAAAGTGATACTTGGCCAACATGCCACCCAAAAAGGGAAATTCTACACCAAATAATCCTCCAGACAAACCTACTTGAACTCTTGATAAAGGTGAAGAAATGCATAGGGACATAAATGATTTACAAAAGAAGATAGTAACAAAAGATGAACTACAATTTCGTAACAGAGAAGACACCTGAAAGTGAAAATGCATCCCATGAAATTCATGATGAGGACACAAGGAAAGTGAATCAAGAATGGATGAACTCCAACTTTGGTTTGAACACCAACCACATTCCTAAGATTGATATGAGGAAGTTTGATGGCAAGGACCCAATCACATGGATACTTTAGATGGAGCAATTCTTTGATCTCCATAATGTGCCACATACACAAAAGGTACAAATTGCTTTTTTATATTTAGAACCTAATCAATTTGTATGGTATCGATGGATTTGTTCTCGCAAATCACTCGTCACTTGGACAATTTTCACGGAAGAAATGATAGCACACTATGAGGATACAAGGAGAAATACCTTCTTTAGCCAATTCATAAATCTCAAGCAAAAGGGTTTAGTTACCGAGCACATTGAGAACTTCCAAAGATTGAATATAAAGGTAACCAATATTCTAGATGAGCACTTGATTGATGTATTCATAGGAACTTTAAAGGATAAAATTCAACATGAGGTTCGCCTTTGGGAACCCAAATCATTGGAGAATTCACTTAAGGTGGCAAGAAATGTTGAAAGTAAAAATATGGCTATGGCTACTAGAAGGACCAATCCTAACATCCATAGAGAGAACAATGCTCCTTCTTCTAAAAGACCTCAACCTACAAGGTTGACACCTCAACAATTGGAGGAAATAAAAGAAAAAGGTTTATTCTTTAATTGTGACAGCAAGTACAGTAAGGGACATAAGTGTGGCGGGAATAAATTATTCTACATAGATTGTGAAGAGGAATAAGAACAAGAACAAGAAACATCTCAAGATGAAAACGTAGAAGCAATTTCATATAAAGAGTTGACTCCCATGATATTTTGTAATGCATTGGCTGGAATTAGCACTCCTCAAACCTTCAAGATCGAAGGATAGATCAAAAAGAAAAAGGTAATAGTCCTAATTGATTTTGACAGTACTCATAATTTCATTCACTATAAATTAGCCAAAGCTCTCAATTGCTTTGTATATCCAGCGCCAGAGTTTGAAGTAATGATTGCAGATGGAGGAATTATCAATTGCTCAGGAAAATGAAATAAGATCAATCTTACTATGGAGAAATATGTAATGAATAGTCCAATGATTGCTATACCCATGGGTGGTGTAGATGTTGTACTAGGAATCCAATGGTTACAATCACTAGGAACAGTGGCTTTTAATTTTCAAGAACTTTTCATGAAATTTTCATTGGAAGGAAAAGAATTTGAGTTAAGAGCTATCACAGGGAAACCCAGTAAGGTGATAATATCTAATGGCATGACAATATTATTGAAAAAGGGGCATCAAGGCATTATTGCACAACTATTCTCACTAGATGTTCAAACATCTAAGCCATCTATTATTTAAGATCTCCAAAGGATCATTGATAAACATTCCAAAGTATTTGAAGATATTCCCAAAGGTCTTCTACTCACTCAAAATCATGATCATGAAATTCACCTAATTATTGGGAATGTTCCTCCTAACATCAGGCCATACAGATACCCTTACGCCTAGAAGAGTGAAATTGAGCGCATGGTTGAAGAAATGTTAGAGGCTGGCATTATTAAACCTAGCCAAAGTTATTACTCTGCACCAGTGGTAATGGTATTCAAGAAAGATAGCTCATGGCGTATGTGTCCAGATTATATAGAGCTCAACAATATCACTATTAAAGATAAGTTTCCCATTCCTGTCATTGATGAATTGTTAAATGAACTACATGGAGCAATCTATTTCACAAAATTGGATCTTCATTCAGGGTATCATCATATCAGAATGAAGGAAGAAGATA
>JASDQU010101080.1:34449-107742 GCA_032191745.1 Picea mariana | reverse complement strand
TGTGGAATGTGATGGCTCGGGAAATGGAATTGGTGTTGTCCTAATGCAAGAAGGAAGGCCCCTAGATTTTGAAAGTCAACCACTAAAGGGAAAGGACTTACACAAACCCATTTATGAGAAGAAAATGATGGCAACACTACATGCATTGAAGAAATGGTGTCCTTACCTAATAGGTAGGCACTGCAAGGTCAAAACAGATCATGATAGTCTTAAATACTTCTTGGAACAAAGACTATCTTCAGAAGAACAAAAAAATTGGGTAACCAAGATATTGGGTTATGATTTTGAAATCGTCTATAAAAAGGGGAAGAAAAATGTTGTGGCAGATGCACTCTTAAGAAAGGATGAAGATGTTGAGGCCTTTCTCTGTGCTATCTCGATCATCCAACCCGATTGGATAATAGAAGCAAGGGATGAATGGAAGAATGACGAAAAAGTGTGGACTCTCATTCAAAGGTTGCAACAGTATTCCAGTGCATCAGATACATTTACATGGAAAAATGATTCACTATGGTACAAAGATCACTTATATTTATGTAAGAACTCCGAACTCAAAAAAAAGGTACTATTGGAATTGCACACCTCTCCAGTAGGAGGGCACTCGGAATTTTTGAAAACCTACCATNCTATTGGAATTGCACACGTCTCCAGTAGGAGGGCACTCGGAATTTTTGAAAACCTACCATAGAGTCAAGAAGGATTTTTTTTGGGATGGCCTTAAAACTAATGTTCAAAGTTTTGTGGTAGAATGTTTGGTTTGCCAACAAAATAAGGTGGAAACAATTAAGACCCCAGGTCTTTTACAACAATTATCCATCCCAAGTCAGCACTGGGAGGAGGTTTCCATGGATTTCATCACAGGGTTACCAAAGTCTGAAGGAAAGAGTGTCATCATGGTGATTGTTGATAGAATGACCAAGTACACACACTTTTGTGCACTCTCTCATCCCTTCAAAGCTAGTACAGTTGCCACCGCATTCATGGAGACAGTTCAAAAGCTACATGGCAGACCAAAGATTATTGTAAGTGACAGAGATCCCATCTTCACCGAACATTTTTGGACATAATTATTTTCTTGTTTGGGTACTCAATTGGCTCATAGCTCATCCTATCATCCTCAATATGATGGACATATTGAGATAGTGAACAGATGTCTGGAAGGATACCTTCGTTTCTTTGTCTCTGATAAACAAACACAATGGTTCAAATGGTTACCCTTGGCAGAATGGTGGTATAACACTTCCTTTCATACTGTAACAAAAATGACACCATTTATGGCACTTTATGGATACCACCCTCCTTCCATCACTTCTTCTCTAAAATAAAAATCTAAGGTGCAAGCAGTGGAAGATCACATCGAGAATCAACAACAAGTTCTCAAAATCCTAAATGACAACCTAACCATGGCACAGAATCGCATGAAACAACAAGCAGATCAACATCGTAGTGAAAATTTTTTGAAGTAGGGGATTGGGTGTTTTTAAGACTACAACCATACAAACATATGTCCCTCAAGCGAGCCAAGAAGGATAATAAATTATCACCAAAGTACTATGGCCCTTATAAGGTCTTGCAAAAGATTGGTACTATGGCATACAAATTGGATTTGCCTGCATCTTCACAAGTACACCCAGTTTTCCATGTTTCATGCTTAAAGAAGGTTATAGGAGAAAAGATACTAGTTCAAACTATATTGGAAGAACTTGTTGAGGAAGGAAAAATCATATTGGAGCCTGAAGCCATCACTGACACAAGAATTTGCCAGCTGAGGAATAGATCCATTTTAGAGTATCTCATTAAATGGAGGAAACTACGAGCTGAAGATTCCACTTGGAAAGATGAGTATTTTATACAGAAGCATGCAGAGTTACTCAAGTGTTGCAGAAAACACTTGTCTCAAGGGGAGGGGAATGTTAAGCCTTAATATTGGCTCATTACCCCTTAATTGGGGCATATTATATTAGTAATGTTATTTTATTTATGTCGGCTTTAGGCCATTAGTTGTAATTATACCTCCTAGTCTCCTATATATACCAACGAGACATTTTCAATTTGAATCATCTTGTACTTGAACATTTAAGTGGGTTAAAAGGAGGTTTTCCCCTCGAAGAGGCTTATTATCTGAAATTATCTCTTTTTCAAGGCGTTGAGTACTTTTTCTGAGGTTTTTCTATGCTATATTGATATTGGTTCTTAACAATGGACCCAAGGTTGTTTCATGTATAATAGTATGAGTTTTAATATATTTTAAGGTAATACTATTATAGATGGATAGTTATTGGCCCTCGACCAAGTTTTGGGGAAACTTTGGTCAATTTTGGCCCACTTTTGTACATCGACACGATGGTCGAAGAAGGAGTGCCCAGGCAAAGCTGAGATCGCGAATCTCAACAATTTTGAGGGTTATGTGGACCCAGGAAAGGGTCTTCTAGGGTTTTGTAATGGGTTTATGGGATGTCGGACCATGGGGTTTTCCCATGTTTAGGCCTTACTATAAGGGTTTGTAAAATATAAATAAAGAAGAATGTATTGTAGAAGTAGCTAAGTGAAAATAGTTCGAGTTGATTTGTGTAAAGAAATGTATGTGCGTAGAGGCTTTGTGCTTGACTATGATTTAGTAGAAGGTGCTAAATGTTGTGATAGAGGGTTTGAATCTATGCATTTGACCTAGTTTTGGAAGGAGGATCTAGTTCTTAGTGGGCAGATCTACAGTCTTGTGTGAAGCTCGACTCTGTGGCTTAGTGCACGAGAGTGGATGGATGTAATATTTTTGGTGGGTAATAAAGAGGTGAAGAAGTTTGTGGACATAGCCCCACCCTGGGGTGAACCACATATATCTGGTGTCTCATGGTTTTCTTTGTGCTGTGTTATTTATTTTATGAATCTACTTAGTGCTGTGTTATTTCTGTTATGAATCTGATTAGTGATTTGATTATGATGTGTAATAGATAGATCCTTTGTTGCTTAAGTACTTTACTTGTGTTAAGGGTAAATGAATGTGATATTTAACTTATAATGCTAAGTGCTCAGGGTATATCATCATTTGTTGTTACTACATCGATCTATCTTTGATTATTCTCTATGGTGTTAATAGGGTTAATAAACTAATGCATGCCACTTCCTAAGCGTTAACATAATATTCTACGAAGTACTCTTATCACAGATTCGTGTCCCAGCATGGTTACAGACACTTGCGTTCTGTAACCACCCCTGCTTCTACCTTGGGTGAGACTTCGCTTACTTCGCAGGTGTTTCTTAAATGTAATGATCCCAAACCATTATGCCAGGATCATCATAGTTTTGAGTGTCTTTTTAAAAATTTCATTGGTTGTGGTATTTCATCAAACACTTCACTGGCCTACTTGTTTACATGTGTTACTTGCAGAATGGCCTCTTGATTTCGGCCTTAGGGTTTACTGACGTGTTTATATCTGTGTATGTATCTATAAAAAAGAAGATATAACCATGGAACATACCTCAACCATATGCAATAGGATAGACAAGACAAAACATCTCAAATATGATTTTATTCATGAAATATAGGAACCTTCTACAATGAAGATGCCGATCTGGAATGCTCAACAGATGGCTCCAAAATAGAAGTATGAGCTACTACAAAAAGCTCCCAACAATACAAAATAAGCCTCCAGAGGCTGGATAAGAGATGAAGACCAATACCAAGGTAGACCTGGCCGTATGAAGTGCAGAAACCCTAACTGGATGATGCCACATCCTACTAGAATGCTGAAGCTCCTCAACAATTCGGCCCTGCTGCCAAAAGTGTCCAATCACCCCAAGAAATATGCCACTTGATAGATCTAGCAACTGTAAGCACAACACAGGTGCTCAAATCTCCAAAGCCACTCTCCAACCCTATGGATCTGATGCTCCTCAAGGAATGATGTGCCCTCCCTAGATGCCTGAAACCCTAATACTTCGACCTCTCTCCTAAAGACCTCCAACAACTCCACCAATCCACTAGAATGATAGATCAGGGCACGAAAATGGAAACCCATGTGCCCAACGGGCCAAAATACCTGCTAGATCTTAGATCTAGCTACCCTCCAAATAATGGTGTGCCCTCCTCTTGGGAAAATCATCCCACTCTCAATACAAATCAATCCTCCACTAAAAGACTTCAGAAAACCACCAGGAATGATGCTAAGACACCTGCAAGGAAAACCTAATACCTGGAATTCCCAAAATCGCCTCTCCTCTACTAGGATGAATCCTCCCTCAGTGAATGGTGTGCCCCTCTTGCGGGAAACCCTAGCTGGTGCACCCTCTCTTTCTGCCCCTACAACTGATGTAGAATCCTCCTACAACTGAGTATATATGTAATTAGAATGGTGTGGGAGATTATTGCATCTCCTATACAAGGCTTGGGACAAGCTAGGTGGAATCTTTCACCACTGAATCATCCTCTAGGGTTTGTTAAGTCAAATGCCTCAAAACCCCCAATGTTGGGCTCACTGACTAGAAGCCAGATATGAAAACATGATCATACATGAATGAATGAGTAGAGGCCCTTTCCTTTCCTTTATAATTTTTTCTCTCCTTGTCCCTCCAAAGTGACTTTCATTTGAATAATATTTAATTAATTAATTAAATCACTTTAATTAATTAATTAACCTTTTTACCTCTGAAAAACACCTTATCTCTCCTTGTGGCTTCCCTAGCCACTGAAATTCACTTCTCACCATCCCATCCTGTAGTGTTTCTTCTCCCTATTCCAATGAGATATTACACTGAGAGGTTCCTCCAAGTAATGTGACCAAAATGACCTCTTCAGTGAATTTAATTAGCTCATAGCTCAAAAGAGTGAAAATCATGGAAATCATCGGAATGTAACTGAACGAAAGCCAACCTATGCAGAATGGCTCATAATGATGGAATATGATGAGAAAAGCAAGTTGGACCCCACAATGCCTCTCAACTACCCCTGTATTCGCTATAACCTCCATCTAGCTACTCTGGTCATCATAAACCTCTGCACTATGATGATGTCCCAAAGTGGGGACATTACAGTCCTCGCTGCTGGAAAATTTCTTTTCCTAAAGCAATAACCGAATCTCCTCAAGTATATTACTAGGATCCCATGTACACCTATGGGATACATAGTAGAACCCCTCCAAAGATGAACAATCACACATACTGCCCCCTGGGTCCCATATCAAGTCATGAACTACTAGCTCTTGGGATGCATAGTCCTGAAATACATCAACTTCGGAAGTCTCCTACATATGACACATGGCCTCATCTCGGAACGAAACCATCCTCCAAGTCTCTACCAAGATATAGACAACCTACATCAAGTACTCATGTTGATGCATGAATGAGGTTCTACAAGACCTCTGTGAGACACCTACAAGCGATGTGCTCCTCTCAATACTGAATCTCAATCGAAAGTTAGAAAAAACTTTCCCTTGCAATGGTACATTCTCCTCTGTCAGTCAGTGAAATGCTCAATCCTGCAATCCCTGGGTCCCATGCTAACCTATCTCAAAGATCACCTTGATGGCCCTGTATTACTCTGACCATGATTGTCTTCCCCCTGGATACATCCTGAATCCTCCTCTCCTGGGTCCTCCAGCTGAAATACCTGTGACCATTGGACCTGTTGTTCAGAAACTGTATCATTGAAGATACCTCTATAGAAGAAGTACCTGTCCAAAAATCTCCATGCCCTATCATGATGATCAAGCAGGAGAAAAGGTCTCTCCCCATAGGAAAAGTACCTGCAGGCCTAATCCAACCCAAACCAAGGTGGAGCATGTGGCTCTCTAGTGAAACCTGGGTCAACATGAACATCCTGCTAGCAAAATGGACTCCTAGATCCCATGGAAAACTTGGAAGTTTATCACTTCCAAACCCCTCTAACTTCTCCTGTGTGAGAGTGATCATTGTCAGAAGCCCTCTATGCTCATATGCTATCACCTGGCCCATGATGCTCTCTATCACACACCAAGTCTCAACTGGATTTCTATGACGATCCATCTCTACCCGGTTGGATGTCGTAAAGATACTCATGTCAGGTGGACTTGACCTAGGCACTACCCATGCCTTATTCCACTGTTTATCTCTCCTCATGTTGTTGTCCATGGTAAAAGTGTCGGGAAAAGGTAACAGAGACATCTAAAGCTGACTGTAGGGCTGAAAAATACCACCTGCCTCAGTCAATCCCAAGGACTCGACCAAAATCACATCTACTTGTACCCCTGATGATTTCTCTCCTCTAGCCCTCACTAAACCCCAATCAACAAGTACAACCAGAAGTACTCCCCTAACTACTGGTAAACCATGCTCCATCTCCTATCACCCATGCAGCTACTGAAATGGTGAAGGTGATATCTCATAACCATATGCTGCTGCAAAGGAGTGGCCTCTGCATGCTCCCCTAAGTGTGTATCCTCCCTGCAAGTAAGTACACCCCTCTGAATCCCACCATACACCTCGACAAGTACCTGTGAGCTATCACTAATCACTGTATCCTCCAACATACTCATGTCGTCTCCCATAAAATCATGCTGCATCATAGATCCCGGGCATACTACTGGATCAACCTCTACATGGAGGCCAACCTCTCTCGGAACACAAACGAAAGTGTCCTCCATCAACTGGTGCTCCTCTACTAGATCACCAACATCCTCTATCACTGTGACTGACTGATACATCTGAGTGTCCACTAAGACAGATGAAGTGGATCTCTGACGAATCTCCTCAAGAGACTCATCTAACCTAGACTATGATTCTTGAAGGGTTGTCTGTGTACCTCTCAAGAATCCTTGAGTGCTCTCCAACTCCTGAGTAAGTCTTTCTACCTCCAACTCCTGCTCCCTTAGAGCCTCATGATACATCTCACCAATCCTCAATAGGTAGTTCTTGTTAGTCAATAACCACTGGTAGTCGGTCCTCATCATCGATACTCTCTCCCTGAGAGTATGAAAGTCATCCATGGCAATCCCCTCATTTGAACTACCATGTGCTAATGATGCTCTCCTACAGTAATCTGCCATCACTGCATGCAGGTCATCAATACGTCTAGTGGCTACCATGATCATAGCCTCACTAGATCTCAATTGTGCTGCTAAGTGTTGTGACCCCTAATCATAGTCATGTTGAGGTGCCACTTCATAACCCTCACTGCTAGTGTCAACTCTGGAATCCCCAAAAACACCCTCTTCATAAGATAACATGTTGGACTGTCCACTATCTACTGTGCTGCTGGGTACTCCTAGATGCCACTGCACCCCATCACTAGATGCCATCTCCCCTTGGATCACATTGCATCCTGTATGGGAAGCCATATCCTCTTGTGCACTCAACCTGCTACTATCACTTGTTCCTAGATCCCATATAGATTTATCCAGACACGTGTTATGGTCATCTTGACTGCTAAAGAGTGCATCCTCATCAATGCAGGTCGATCCTAGAAGTGAGTGTCCCATCAATCTTTCAGTATCCACAATATTCTCAACTAATGGAGTCTCCAAAAAGTGTGACTGAATCTCCTCGGGCCAATCTGTATGTGTAAGGTCCCCTATCTGTACTCCCTGTATCTCCTCCTAGATCGGTGGATCTACATGTCTGTGGTGGGCATCCCTCACACAAGGCTCATCAATCCTATCTGACATGCCACTGACCTCCTCATGTGACGTGGCTATTAGGGGTGTCTGGAAGGATGACATATGTGTCACGACCATCATATGAATCTCATCATCTCTAAGTGCTAACACGTGTGACTCCTCACTAGTTTCACCACTCTGTTGAGGCGTAAGGTCATCAATGGTATGTCATATTTCTTTTGAGACACCGGTGCTATCATCCTATCCATCCAGTTGCCTATACACTACACAAGGGTCATCATCCTCCCCAAGCGTGCCATAATCACTCATATTCACAAGTTTTCAAGAGTCACTATACTCCTCAAGTATGTCATAATCATCAGCCTCTGTGCAAGATTCACGATCACTAGCCTCTATGCAAGGGTCACTATCATCATCAAACTGCTCCATAGGAGCATCTATCGCTCCATCCTCACACACCTCATCATCAATGTCATGGTGTGCCTCAATAATGTGCTCTTGATCCTTACCCTTGCACCTATGATCTGGCTCCCATGACCCCTTGCAACTGTAGAAAGGTTGCGTGCTTCTACTAGGTGTGGGGTTTCTCTGTTCTTCCATCCATCTAGATGTTTCTTTTTTCTTTTTATCTGCTATGATGATCCCTTGTGAAATATCCCATTTTCTCCAACCAAGATTTCTAAAGGCTACATATTGAAGAAAGGTTATGAGAGCCCTATGTTCCTCGCTAAGGCCGGAATACATTATCTCCAAGTGTGTCATCTCAAATGATATCTTATTCATTTCTTCCCAACTATCCATTTATCCCTATGTGAGATCCCTCAGGTTGGCAGGATTTAAGCTATTATACCACTGTAATGATCCCAAGCCATTATGCCAGGATCATCACAGTTTTGGGTGTCTTTTTAAAACTTGTATTGGTTGTGGTATTTCATCAAACACTTTGTTGACCTACTTGTTTACATGTGTTACTTGCAGAATGGCCTCTTGATTTCAGCCTTAGGGTTTACTGATGTGTTTATATGTGTGTATGCAACTATAAACAAGAAGATATAACCATGGAACATACCTCAAGCATATGCAATAGGATAGACAAGACAAAACATCTCAAATATGATTTTATTCATGAAATAGAGGAACCTGGTACAATGAAGGTGCCGATCTAGAATGCTCAACAAATGGATCCAAAATAGAAGTATGAGTTGCTACAAAAAGTTCCCAACAATACAAAATAAGCCTCCAAAGGCTGGATAAGAGATGAAAACCAATACCAAGGTAGATCCGGCCGTATGAAGTGCAAAAACCCTAACTGGATGATGCCACGCTCTACTGGAATGCTGAAGCTCCTCAACAATTTGGCCCTACTACCAAAAGTGTCAAATCACTCCAAGAAATATGCCAACTGATAGATCGGGCAACTATAAGCACAACCCAAGTACTCAAATCTCCAAAGCCACTCTCCAACCCTATGGATCTGATGCTCCTCAAGGAATGGTGTGCCCTCCCTTGATGCCTGAAAATCCAAATACTTTGGCCTCTCTCCTAGAGACCTCCAGCAACTCCACCAATCCACTAGAATGATAGATTGGGGCACGACAATGAAAACCCAAGTGCTCAATGGGCCAAAATACCTCCTAGATCTTAGATCTAGCTACCCTCCAAATAATGGTGCCCCCTCCTCTTGGAAAAATCGTCCCACTCTCAATACAAATCAATCATCCACTGAAAGACTCCAGAAAACCACCAAGAATGATGCTATGACACCTGCAAGGAAAACCCAATACCTGGAATTCCCAAAATCACCTCTCCTCTGCTAGGACAAATCCTCCCTCAATGAATGGTGTGCCCCTCTTGCTGGAAATCCTAGTTGGTGTGCCCTCTCTCTCTCTTCCCCTGCAACTGATGTAGAATCCTTCTGCAATTGAGTAGATCTAGAACTAGAATGGTGTGGGAGAATATTTCATCTCCAATACCAATATTGGGACAAGATAGGTGGAATCTTTCACCACTGAATCGTCCTCTAGGGTTTGTTAAGTCAAAACCCTCAAAACCCCCAATGCTGGGCTCACTAGCTAGAAGCCAGATATGAAAATATGATCATACATGAATGAATGAGTAGAGGCCCTTGACTTTCCTTTACACTTTTTTCTCTCCTTGTCCCTCCAAAGTGACTTTCATTTTAATAATATTTAATTAATTAATTAAATCACTTTAATTAAATAATTAACCTTTTTACCTCTGAAAAACACCTTATCTCTCCTTATGGCTTCCCTGGCCATTGAAATTTACTTCTCACCATCCCATCCTATAGTGTTTCTTCTCCTGATTCCAATGAGCTATTACACTGAGAGGTTCCTCCTATTAATGTGCCCAAAATGACCTCTTCAGTGAATTCAATTAGCTCATAGCTCAAAAGACTCAAAATCATGGAAATCATCGAAATGGAATGAAACCAAAGACAACCTATGTGGAATGGCTCATAATGATAGAATATGATGAGAAATGCAAGTTGGACCCCGCAATGCCTCTCAACAACCTCTGTATTCATTATAACCTCCATCTAGCTACTGTGGTCATCATAAACCTTTGCACTGTGATGATGTCCCAATGTGGGGAAATTACACTAAAGGGATGGTAGTTGGGGTTTTGTTGGTGCGTTATTAAGCATTGAAGCCTAGGTCTGGCACTGTGCAACCAAATGGTTCTATCGTTGGGACCTGAAATTGTGATTGTTGGGAATTGAAGTAAAGAAAAAGAGAATCTCTATGCATGTATCTACTGTTGAAGTGCACAGTACTCTACTTGACTTGTGAAGATTTGTGCTAAGTAAGTAAGTTGATCTGAAGAGAAGAGGTAAGATTCTAAAGAAGAAATCTTTGTTCTTTGGTGAGAGAAAGATAAGTGAAATTTTTTGTTTTGAAAGAATGAACTTAAGTATGTTTAATAGATTTTGTCCTAGTCTGAAGGCTAGGACGTAGTTGAAAGAAAGAGTCGATTTGAGTAAATTTAATGAAAATAACGAAAGGTGTGTTATTCCTATGCATAGAAAGAATTTTTGGACTAACAAGTGGATGCAGGAACCTAGAAAGAATTTTTGTAGACTGCAAGTCCAACACTATGATCCTAGTGGAAGTGCGCAGTACAGAAAAGGTTGGGGAACATTTAAAAGAAAAAGAGGATTGACTTTGTGTTGTAATTGCAGAAGGTCGAGACATATTGCTAAGGAATGTCCTGAGGTATACCCTATTTGTCTTTGTTGTAAGGTTGTTGGTCAGGAGGTTGAGGATTGTCCAAGAATTATTGCTAAAGTTGAAGGGATGAACATAAGACAAGAAAACTATGAAAAAAGTCAAGAGACTAAGGGCATGCTAGAAAGTCATAAAGAGAAAGGGTCAGAGGAAGTTTAGAATATGTTATTACAATTGAAAGAAATGATGGATGTTCATAAAGATGTCAGTTTACCAGAAAGACTGAAATAAAAACAACGCATAAGTGCAAGAATAAAAGACTTCAACATAGATTGTATAGTCTTAGATGAAAAAACACAAGTGGGTATTATGACAGAAGAAACTTGGGAAGTTTTGGGAAATTCTAATATGGTACATTATTTGAGGAGGATAGGCTTGTTTAAGGACAATATGATAACTTTATGTGGAACAGTTACTACTATACCTATTATTGTTCATAGAACATTGACTGAAGAAGAATTTGAAGTCATTAGGTTTGTTGGGGACAACACCCCTTTTCCACCATTGTTAGGTAAGACTTGGATTGAGAAGGATCTAATCAGAAGGAAAGAAGAGGAAGAATCTACAGAAAAGAAAAAACAAGAATTAAGAGATTTCATAGCTAAGAAAATAGACCGACTAATAGAAGAATGAGAGGATAAGTCGAAGCAATAGAGCAAAGTAACAACATAGGAGGGAAAGAAAGAAAGAGAATTAGCTATCAAGGTTGAAAGAATGAAAGAAGGCTTGAAAAACCTCTCTATCCAAGAAAGAAGTATGCCCACTCAGGAAATGCTAAGAAAAGGGATATTAACTTCAGAATCTTTGAGGGTACCCAACAGTGCGAAGCCACTACGCTAGGGGAAGACAAGAATAAAAATGGAAAGAGGATTCCAGAAAAAATTAGAGAGACTCAGATAACAGGAAAGAAGGCAAGGAAGTTCAATAAAAAGAATTCTAAGTTGGAAAAGCTACAAGAACTTACAGAAACCAGATGGAATACTTCGCAGACTGGAACCTCGCAAGAGGCAGGTCCGTAGGATTTGAACCTCACTGGAACAATATGTCTGCACAGATTTGGACTTCATCTTGATGAAGTTAAATGACCATTGGAGGCACCCTGACCATTAGAATGATGCTCCAGAACGGTTAGAAAACACATTTATGGTCCTATGGACCACTTTTGGACATTGAGACCGTGCCATAGCAGATAGATTTACATTGATGGAAAGCATTTCCTGGCTATTGGAAGATCTATCACGATACCCCGCTTATTTAACTCATCGTTTATTGTGCTGGAACCACTTTTTTCTACCCGTGATTGACTAAGCTAAGAAGATAATTTTCCAAGTGTCGAGCTGTGCTATCTGAAACTAGACCTCACCTGTCCATTTGTCTACCTTGTCTGTCCATTTGTCTACCCCACCTGTCTGTTAAAAGATAGAATGTCGGGTGAACCTAGCAAGTTGGAGAAGTCTTTCGAGGAAGTTATTAAGAAGCTCATGGCCGAAAAACCTATATATGAAGGTATTCAGGCATCGTCAACTAGGGGACTGTAGGCTTCCACTTCGACCGAACATCGTTCCACCTGCATCAACCCTATAACTAAACAACGAAGTAAGCACCACAGTGATTTGGCTAAAGCGAAGAAGATCACGTCGATCCTACCTGAATATATTCCACCTCTGGCTGGCACTATTAACCACGACAGTATCCCTCGCGATTTTGAGTACTCTGTGTTCACTGCATACATTCCGAAAGGAATTTTCATAGCTGGGAGTTAGTTAGGACAGATCCCGTTGTTGAAGCACAATGACTTCAACTTAGGAGACCAAAAGAACTACACCATGTTAGGTCCTCACCGCTACTTAACGAAGAAAAATGGAAGTAAACATCTCCTCGTCTCGCATCCATAGATCAATGGGTTGGTGCAGTCAACCGTGTTGAACTTGATGAATTATCCTCATTTTGGCCACCACCAGGAGGTTAACGCTCACATTAAACTCCTTCTGTCATAATATCATGGTAGATATCTATGGATCAACAGAAGGATTACTGTGGATCCAATGCTAATCCATCAGATCACAGGTTTAAGTGTGAAGGGTCCTGACCCTGAATAGTTCTATCCAGGAAATCCCTTAGACCATTGGTTAGCACAACACATCAAAGAAGCTTATGGAGAGGTAGAAAAAGGAAAGTGAGGTTACAAGGTAGCCTCTATACAAGATGGTGCAGTGCGCCTTACATTCCAACTCTTAGCTGGAAATCTAGTGAGGAAGAACTTCCCCAAACAAGTCACCGGGTTCATGGTGGACCTCATAGGAAAGTGTGTGGAGGGCATGCAGATGAACTAGGTGAACTATCTCGCCAACGAATTAGAAAAGGATTTTTGGTTTTCATTGGAATATCCACAATTTTGTCAATAGACTGTCGATGAAACATTAAATTAATAATAATTCATTATAAACCTTATAACCAAAACAACCAAAATAGGAAACCCTAATATTAACTCAAACAAAYAMTTAATTCTATTAAATATTTAGTTTATACCWYRACCKTAGATTAGTTAGAATATACCTCAACCCTAAAATAACTTAAATAATTCACTTAATACCTAATAACTAAACCCTAGAACATAAATAAAGATTAAAACCTTAAATTAATAATAAATTATTATAAACCTTAAATAAACAAAATAAGAAACCCTAAAAATCTTAACAAAGAATTTAATTTATTAAATAATTCTACAAAAAACCTAGCCGACACCTAAGTCTTTCCCACACTTCCAATATTTATACCAGCTCTTCCCATGTTTTCAACCCAGGCTCATTGTCCTGAAGATGGATCCTAATTTGGATCTGAAACGTCGACAGTCTATTGATAAAACTGTGTCTATTCCGATCAAAACCAAAAATCCCAACCATAGAAATCTCACTAATTAGAAACGGATTGTTGTGAAGCCCAAGACTTGGGATATGAATTTCACTATAGCTGGTTGATCATCTTGATCACATTTATCACTTGGAAAATGCTTGAAGGAGATACCTTCCCAGATATCGAACCTATGGAGCCTCTGGCCGCTTAGTTTTCCACCCTGTGGTATACAAACGACATGACGAAGCAGTGGCAGTCTAATGCAATATTTCATGGATATTATCAATAGTTGAAGGTCGCCATAAAATCATTCCCACATATGAAACCATCCACCCTACATTAGTACTGAACCATAGATAAGTTTCTCTCTGATTCCCACTTCATTTACATCATCGCGCGAAGAGATGAGCACCACAAAGAATTGCAGTCATACTACAAACTAATGGATGAAGACATGGAGAAGATTACAAAGGAATGGCCAAAATAATTTCTTGTACCTATCACCAATGCAGAGTTATCTGAAACTGACACCATAGGAAGCCCAATAGTTACATGATTTGAACATGTCAGACAATCTGGTGGGACGAAGAAGTAGAAAAAGCAGGCTGAAGTCCAAGACATAGAGAGTGATGAAGAGGAAAACACTTATGGAGATAATCTATCTGGCTCGCCGGGAGGAGGAGAAGATGAAGTAGAAGGACAGGGAGGAGGAGATGAAGGATACAAAGAGCAAGGAGGAGGTGAAGATACACCACCTGAGGATCCCCTGTTGGGACAGTGACACTGCAAAAGAGAAAAGTTTCTCCAAAGAAACCTTCAACAAGGAATAAAATGTGCACCAATAAGCCACAATTGGAAGCCACTCTCACTAATGACGACATTATTCTGGTCTGCGGAGCTATGGAGGAAGTATCTGAAGACATGTTGCAGAGATATGGAGAGAAGTAGGAGGAGTTATCTAGAAGTATTGAGAGAGAATTGAAGGAAGTGTAATAGGATGTTCACTTGGTCCGCGCAGTACCTACTATGCCATCTGTGCCTTCCTCATCACAGACTGCAGAATTGGGGGATGAACCAACCTAGTTAAGAAGTATTTCAGATGCAACAGAATCCCAGTTCCAGAGAGCTCGGGAAGAGAAGGATAAGGATACATAATCCTTGCAAAAGGAGAAAGACGAAGTCCTAGTAAAATTATGAGAAGCGCAGGACAGTGCAGCTGCCCATCAAAGAAAGAAAGCAAAGTTGCAGGCAAAGATTCAGGAGGAAAAATCCCAGCTACAGAGGGAAAAATAACAGCTTCTCGTAGAACAATCTGTGGTCAAAAAAGCAGTAAGTAAAGCATGTTTCTCTATTCCAAAATTGGTACAGGAGGATCAAGAGACTATCAAAGCTCAAGTAGTGAAGATCACAAAGAACCTCCAAGAACTTCAAGCTAGGATAACTAAACTGGAGGCCCGAACAATGTCGAGCACCTCGTAGGAGGTGCATGACCACAGGGAGGAGACTGCAAAAACACAGTAGAAAGTACTATATCCCTTGGCTTGGCATGTAAACAATTGAGTGACAGAAGTGCCCAGACATATGAACGCCTCGCCGAGGATCCAGAGCTAAAGAAGCTAGAAGCGCAGTTATAGGAGGTGTAGAAGCAAGAATTTTTGTTGCAGACGTAGATGAAGTTGCTCAAAACAGTGGGATGGATGAAGAGATCCCAGGAGCAGTGCACAATACATTAGCAGATCAGTTCCCTCCAAGGTAAGGTTATGGAAGTAACATAGAAGTTACAACCTGTGCAGGATGAAGCCTGCAAGGTGTTCAAGGAGATCGATAGCTAGGGTTCACAATTAGATCAATTAGTTGCAACAGTAGAACAATGCCTGGAAGGGCCTATTACAGAGTAGACAGTCCAGGAGGTCATTGAGCAAGAGGCTCAGGTGAGGCAGCAAGTCGAGGAATCTTGAGTTAAGCTTGAGGCTTTCAAAGCAACATTTTTCAGACCTAAGTGACTCGGGATGAGTCATAGGTTAGTGTTGGGGGCCTATTGGCCCTTGATGAAGTTTTAGGGAAACTTTGCTTAGTTTTGGCCCACTTTTGGACTTTGACACGATGGTCGAATAAGGAGTGCCTAGGCGAAGGTGAGATCATGGATCTCACCAATTTTGAGGGTTATGTGGACCCAGGAAAGGGTCCTCTAGGGTTTTGTAATGGGTTTATGGGATGTCAGCCCATGGAGTTTTCCCATGTTTAGGCCTTACTATAAGGGTTTGTAAAATATAAATAAAGAAGAATGTATTGTAGAAGTATCTAAGTGAAAATAATTCGAGTTGCTTTTTGCAAAGGAATGTATGTGCATAGAGGCTTTGTGCTCGACTATGATTTTGTAGAAGGTGTTAAATGTTGTGATAGAGGGTTTGGCTCTATGCATTTGACCTATTTTGGAAGGAGGATCTAGTTCTTAGTGCACAAATCTCCATTCTTGTGCGAAGCTCAACTCTCTATCTTAGTGCACAGGAGTGAATGAATGTGAGATTTTTCATGAGTAATAAAGAGGCAAAGCAGTTTGTGGACATAGCCCCACTGTGGGGTGAACCACATATATCTGGTGTCTCATGGTTTTTTTTGTGTTGTGTTATTTATGTTATGAATCAGCTCAGTGCTTTGATTACGATGTGTAATAGATAGATCCTTTGTTTCTTAAGTACTTTACTTGTGTTAAGGGTAAATGAATGCTAGATTTAACTTATAATGCTAAGTGCTTAGGGTATATTATCATTTGTTGTTACCGCACTGATCTATCTTTAATTATGCTCTGTGGTGTTAATAGGGTTAACAAATTAATTCATGTCACTTCCTAAGTGTTAAAAAATATTCCGTAAAGTAATCTTATCACAGATTCGTGTCTCACCCTGGTTACAAACACCTGCAATTTGTAACCCCCCTCTACTTCTACCTTAGGTGAGACTTCGCCTGCTTCGCAGGTGTTACCGAAAGGGCCGGTAGTCAGGGTTTTTTTGGTGCACTGTTAAGCATTGAACCCTGGGTCTGCCCCTATGCCAAAAATATTACTTGTTATTCCATTCCCAGTGGTATGTGGAACGTCACATAAATCCTCACGGTTAGAGAGTTATGGCCATGAGAAGTTGGAGAACCCAGGTTTGGGTAATGGACCCAAGTTTGTTTGATGGATAATGGTATGAGTTTTGATATATTTGCAGGAAAGAATATTCTATATGGATAGTAATGTCATTCCATTTCCAGTGGTATGTGGAACGTCACATAACTCCGCACGGTTAGAGAGTTATGGCTATGTGAAGTTGGAGAACCCTCATGAGTCATCTAGAAGCCCCAAAAGGTCAAAGTAATCAAAGTGGTTTAAGATATTTTAGAAGGTAAATAATAAAGTGATGTGACGAGTGTACTATAATTCAAAGTGAATACAAAATAAATTATTTAGATAATAAAGTTAATGGAGAAATTAGAAGTGGTTAACCCTAAAATAAGGAAAGTGGGTTAATATGGTTAAAAGGTAACCCCTTGAGGAAGCTACATGAAAGTATAAATAAGAGGCAAGGCTCTATCATTTTAAACACACTTGAAAATATTGAATATCTATAGGTGAATGAGGTAACCAAAGGATATATAAGTCGAATTTCAAAGTGAAGGTGAAGTAAAGAAGGCCAAAATTCAAGGGAGGATGAATTCTTTTGATGATGCTTTCTAAGGTTCTTATTTACACGTCATCTCACCATTTTCGCAATAACTTTTTTTGTAGAATGATTCATGCCCATGAAATTGGGAGGCCATTGAGGAAACATATCCAAGTATATGTGGTACACATTTCATATTGTGGGTCATTTTATTTTTGGAGTTACACTCCGAGGAAAATAAGGTTTGTGGCTAGTCCCGAAACTAGTCTAAAATATGTATTTTGGGTAAAAATGTCATAACTTATTCATAACACATCCAAATTCACTAAGACCAAATGTGTTGGTTATAGTAAAGTCTTTATTATTATGTGTACAATTTTCATATCGATACAAAAAATATTCTGTGCGGGGAACACTCTACAAGTTCGCTCTCTAGAATAAGTCAGAATTCAACAAGGTATGCCATTTTTGCTATAAATCCTTTTCTAAGAGGTTCCAAGTAGTGACACCTGGAGGAATTTCATAAAACACACTGAAAAACATTGTGTACTATTTTCATATATTTATTCATTACAGGTACATAGTTATGATTATTTCAAGTTAGGGTTGTTGACTAATCCAAGACTAGTCATGTGAGACTAAAGGAAAGTTTGATAAAAATGCTAGTCTCTTGTTGTTGAAGCTAAGGAAGGTTTGCAGGTATATGATCATATACACCAGGTCTATTACAGACTTACAAATCATATTTGGATGATGAAATTGATGAGGGATTTTGGTTGAGGTACATGTTGGGTACATGGTTGAGACAAGCAGTTGATGAGTTGGCACATACATGAGGTGTATAGTTGATGATGTTGCTACATCTTTATGAGTCATAGTTTATGTGTATTTGATACATGATTGGTACATACTTGGTACATGGTTGGAGGAACTTGTTAGTAGTATTTTTGACACATGGTTTATGGATGTTGTAGCATACTTGTATTGGTATATTATTAGAAGCACATATTGATCTTGGTGATGATTATGAGTTGTTGTATCATGCTTGGTTGATGCACATCTTTGAGAGTTTTCTTCATGATTGATATTGGTGAGTAGATATTATTTGTTTGATAATATTGATGAGACGGGTTGTTGTGATAGGTTGTTTGGATAGGTTGTTGTGACAGGTTATTTGTGCGGGTTTGGTGCATGGTTGATGCACTTGTTCATGGTATAGGTTGAGGTACATGCTAGTGCATGGTTGATGCACTTGTTTATGGTATAGGTTGATTACAGGTTGTTTGTTACATGTTGGTGCATGGTTGATGCACTTGTTTATGGTACAATTTTATTATAGTTTGAGGTATAGGTTGATGCATGGTTCAAGTTATTTGTATAGGTTTGGTGCATGGTTGATGAAATTTTTCATGGTACATGTTGAGGTACAGATTGGTGCATGGTTGATGCACTTTTTTATGGTACATGTTGATTTCAAGTTGTTTGGTACAGGTTGGTGCATGGTTGATGAACTTATTTATGGTACAGGTTGATTACAGGTTGAGGTACAAGTTGATGCATGGTTCAGGTTACTGGTATGTTTTTTTTGGTGCAGGTTGATTGGTATAGGTTTACAGCACTATATATCACAGTGATAGCTTGACAGTGGTTCCATCATTCTACTTCTACGTCAGGGTGGTTGGACGGGGAAAGGACAGGTGGTTGTAGCCACCTTCCGGTTGTATCTGGAGAAACTAGGGGGTTGTAGCCTCCTTCTAGTTGTAGCCATAGAATTAGGGACTTGGAACTTCCTTCAGGTTGTAGCCCGAGAAAATAGGGGGTTGGATCATCCTTCCAGTTGTAGCTGGAAAAAAAGGAAGTTGGTGTTTGCAATGAATGTAATTCTTAAAGACATCTAAGAAAAAGAATTCTGTGGTTTTCTCTCGCTTTGGGTTTCCACGTAAAACACTGGTGTACTATCTATGTGTGTGATTGCTCATTTGTTCATTGTTTATTTACTCTACAACTAATGGATGATAATGCTACATTGATATAACACTTGCATTTTATGGTGAAAAAGGATTAAATTTCTCTATTACTGATTCACCCCCCCTCTCAGTAATCCAACAATTGGTATTAGAGTAGGTTCCTTCAGGAAACAATTTAACCACTTGAAGGAGATCATAGATTATTCTGAGAATGGAGTACCAATGTTTAATCGTCAGAATGGTTTTAAGTATGAGATGTGGAGTATAATGATGGAAGTATTTTTACAGGAATAGGGACATAATAGTTGGCTATCAGTTGTTATAGGATATGATAGTTCAAAATGGAAAAAGAGTACAACCAAGAAGGAATCGAAGAAGAATAACAAAATAGCATTGGATTTCATCTGGGAATGATTACTTAATCCGGTAAGAGAAAATGTTGGTAAATGTTCATCAACCAAAGAACTTTGGGATAAGTTACATGACATATATTATTCACCCATCACAGATTCATAAAATTCCAAAGAAGATGTAGATACATATCAAGAAGAATTATGTTCACCATGTCAAACAGATTCAAAAGATGAAGAGTACATAATCACCAGAGAATTGATTAGTGCTTTAGATGAACTAAGATAATAAAACAAGTCACTCAAGAAGGAATTGATGAAACAAAAGGAAAGTGTTCACATTTTTGAATAATCCCAACAGGTCATCAAGAACTTAAGAGCTCAGCTAGAAGAAGCTAGAAATATCAAAGAAAATCTTGAATATCAAAAGTAGTATTTGGAAACCAACATAGAAGAATAGAAGGGAGAAGAAGAAATGAGAAAGAAGATATTGACATATCATATTAAGGAAATAAATAATGATCTAAACCAGCTTGAGGCAGAGTTTGGTCAAGAAGAAAAGGACTTGAAGAAGAAATAATCAAATTAAAAATTCAGCTTGAAGAAGCAAAAAGAACAGAAGAAGTCATGAAGTCTCAGATAATGAAGAAATAAGAAGAGGTCGAGAAGCTTGAAGAAGAATTTGTCACATTGAGAAGTAAAATTGTCAAGCTCAACAAGAACATTGAAGAGATGAAAACATCCACATCAATTATAGAGAATGAAGAGAAGCACTCAAGGTTGCTAGAAAAGAAGAATGTATAAAATATAAAGAGTTATGCAGAAGTACTCAAAGGAAGGAATCATGGTCAACCAGAATCTAAGAAAACTATTGAAGATACATATTCAAGAAGACCATTCATGTTCAAGCCACAAAGAAGCTTCAATCATAATCATGATCAGTCAAGGCAGAAATTCAGAAGGACTACACCACAAAGAATATCATTCACTCCCAGGAATGAAAATTTATTTTATGGTCGTTGTTTTTATTGTACTAATTTTGGACATAAGGTTGCAGATTGTGGGGATTATAAAAGAAATGTTCAAGAAAGAAGTGCATATGTGGCCCCATGTAACATTGAATGTTACAAATGTCATAACTATGGACACATAGTTAGTGATTGTAGAAGCATGATCGATACTTCCATGAAAGAGAGCACTGATATTATATATAAGAAAGTATGGATAAGAAAACATGAAGAATAGGTGAACAAATACGAGGTCCCAAAGATCGCAAGATTGGAAATAAAACGGGATGAAGAATATTCTACAGAGAAAAAGAAAGATGTTAGATACATAAAGGTTTGGAAAATAACTGAAATAAAAGAAGGACATGTAAATAAGGAATACGTTTAAGAGATTGTAATTTTAGGCATTGTAGTGAAAGATGAATCCAGAGGCAGAAAGAAAGAAGTCAGAGCTCAGAGAGATGATGAATCCACAAATGAAGATGATGATGAATCTACCATTGAAGATGATGATCAACACACATCAGAGCAAGAATTGTTCTGAGCCATTCAACTTAGAGACTCCCAGGTAATACGAATATTATACAGGGGGATTCTACGCGATATTTGTGACAGACCAAAGAACCATCCTTCAAGTAGCTTGCAGAGTTTGAGAAGACAGATTTAGAGCAGTCAGCTAGCAGAAGTACAATTTGATGGATTAATCAAGACTTCATGATAGTATAATGATAAATGGGTCAGCATTATTGATAGTTGCGCAAGTAGATTCTTGGACAATATGGACGAGAGCATGGATTCATAGATTGGTTCAAAGAGTGGTTCAGAGACTAAGGAACATTATCATAATGGATTATAATTACATAGGAAATGGCTCAAACAATGCTAATGGATTCCAAATTGACAGATATTTTTTGGACACATGCAGTGAATACAATAGTTCACATTCAAAATAGAGTAATGCTCAGAAAAAATAATGACAAAACTCCCTATGAACTATGGAAAGGAAGCGTAGACAACAACCTCTACATCAAGGTAACTCAAGGTAGTATTTTATTAATTGAAATTTATGTTGATGATATTATTTTTGGAAGTACTAATGACAGGTTAAGCCAGAAATTTGCAAAGGATATGACGAATGAATTTGAAATGTCATTACATGGATAACTATCCTTCTTCCTAGGTCTTCAGATATGTCAAAGAAGAAAAGGAATTTTTATTTCTCAAACTAAGTATATCAGAGAAATGATAAAGAGGTTCGGAATGGAAGATTGCAAACCAATTACCAATCCTATGAAAACAAGTTGCAAGTTGAGAAAAGATGATGATTCAAAGTCTACAGACCAAAGGCAATACATGTAAATTATTGGTAGTTTACTATATGTGACAACATCTAGACCAGATGTAGTGTAGGAAGTTGGATAGGTGGCACAATTTCAAGCAGCACCAAAGGAATCACATGTCTTAACAGTAAAGAGGATTTTTAGATATCTCAAAGGAACATAAGATTTTGGATTATGTTATCCAAAAGGAAAGGATCTATCACTTACTACCTACACAGATGCAGATTGGGCAAGTTGAATTGATGACTGACGAAGCACCAATGGAGCAGTGTTCTACTTAGGTGAGTGTTTAGTATCTTGGCTAAGCAATAAATAAGCATGAATATCTTTATCTACAGCCGAAGCAGAGTATATTGTAGCAATAGGATGTTGTAGTCATGTTATATGGATGAAACAAACTTTGACAGATATACAGGTTGAGTATGATGAGCCCATTCCAATCTATTGTGATAATACAAGTGCCATCAGTATCTCAAAGAACCCGGTGATGCACTCCAAGAATAAGCACGTTCCAATAAAATATCACTTTCCACAGGAACATGTTGCAGAGAAGAAAATCAAAGTTGAATATGTGGGAACAAAAGAACAAGTGGCAGACATCTTTACAAAACCACTTCCAAGGGAAGCCTTTGGGTATTTTCTCCAAAAACTCAAAGTAATTTCTATTCCAAAATGAATTCTTTTGAATTATTATCTTATATGTCTTAGATTTACACGAGGAAGCACCATAAAGAGGACAATTCAGGTTGGGGGATCAATTTCATGAAGATTTCAATTAGGGGGAGTATCCCCAAGGACAGTTCAATGAGGGGGAGTAGCCCTGGATGGAAAGATACATTTTCCATTGATGACAAAGGGGGAGAGATTTATCAGATGTAGGATGTAAATGCTTGGACAGAGAGAACAGAGGCATGTAGATAGGGGTAGTATCCCAAGGAGAGTTCAGTCAAAGGGAGAAACCCCAAAGGGATATACCCTTTTCCATTGATGTCAAAGGGGGAGAGATAGAAACATGGATGAAAATTATAAGCATGAATTTTATCATGACTAATTGTTTCCATCAATGTTGGTGTTTCCATCAATGCCAAAGGGGGAGATTGTCACATAGTTAGCTTAGGTTAATGAACAACTGGTAAGGATTGTTGGTTTTCATTGATATCAACCATTGGAGAGTGATATTGTAGATTGATGTCAACCCTTGGAGAAAATATGAATAAAAGTAAGGAGGAAGGATTTTACGACATGATTTGGTGTAAGTACTACAGAATACTACTAAAGTATGGTATGATATAAACCCAATGAGGAATTTCCAAAAGAATGAAAAACTTATGAAGAGGACTTAATAAACAACAGATGAAAGGACCAATTCAATCTTATTTCTAAGGGACAAAAGTTGAAGCTGGTTTCTGCAAAGTCGTAGGATTGTGAATAAGATATTAAATTGGTTGAAGAATGGAAGTTAAATTATTTGGCATTGATCAATGGTATTCTTGTGAAATATCATAATATCAACGAGAATAAATAAACAGATAAAGGAGATTAGTAAGATTCACACACTTGTCCTTTAAGACAAAGGAGAAGACAGTAAAACCCTATAAAATAGTAAAAACTCAGGGGAGGGTTTAATTTTTTCATCAAATGAGGAATTCATTGGATTAGATTTAAAAGAACTGATCACTACAAAAATTTGTATCCAAGCAAGTGCCTTCAACAAATTTTAATAACTGGAAGGTATATCCTAAAAGAAATGGATCAGCAAGAGGGAATGTCTTCCAACAAAGAACCATTTTTTAATGGAGGTGGTTATGCTCTTTCGAAAATAAGAATGAAAAGCTACCTTTTGGCTCTTCGTTTTGATGTTTGGTAATCTGTTGTAGATGGTTACACTGCACCAACTACTCCACCCACAAATACTGCAGGAAATAAAATTTGCAATGATAATTCAAGAGAAGTTAATGCCTTTTTAGGAGGATTGAATTTTTTTATATGTGTGAAGGTAATGCATTGTAAGTCAGCTAAGGAAATCTGGGACAAATTGGAGGTGGTATATGAAGGAGATAACAAACTCAAGGAATCCAAACTACAAACCTATAGAGCTCAGTTTGAAAATTTGAAGATGAAATAAAAAGAGAACATTGTTGAATACTTCATAGGGTAGATGAGGTAGTTAACTGAATTAGAGAAACACGAGAAGAACTTATCGATAAATCTACTGTAAAAAAAATACTAAGGTCATTACCTATGAGATATGATGCCAAGATTTCCACAATTGAAGATAGACTAGAAATTGACAAACTCACAGTAGATCATCTTCATGGAATTTTTATAGCATATGAGATGAGAATAAGGAACACAAAACCATCAAAATAGGAAACAATCTTTAAGGCATCTAAATAAAATAAGAAACATGAACATATGTCTAATGAATATCAGTCAGACATATTAGATGTAGAAGAGGACAACTTTATAAAGAAAGTCCAGAAAGGATTTGGAAAATATAAAGGAATGTTACCCTTCAAATGTTTCAATTATGGTTGAATCATAAACTTTGCTAAGAAATGTCCCTATCCCAAGTAAGAGGATAATGATGATGAAGAATCCCACAATCAGAAAGACCAATACAAGAAGAAATGTTATAAGAAAAATAAAAACTTCTACTCCAAAGAAGACATCATCTCTTTATACATGAGTGAATATGAAGATTCATAGCTTCTATTTATGGGAATGAACACTCAAAATAATAATATAGATAATGAAGAAAACTTTGAAAGTCAAGGCGAAGTATATCTAGAAGAAGAACTGATACTTCGGGAATAACTTCAAGAATTTGAAGAATCACATCAATCAAGAGAAATAGATGCATCAAGAACCATCAAAGAATCAAAGCATATCAACAATGATTTGAATTCCCAGCTCCTGGAAGCCAAAAGAGTTTAAGAATTCATTTTAAAACAACTCAATGATAGAGAACAAGTATGTGAGAAGCTAGAAGTTGAGATTGAGATGCTAAAAGGTGAACTTGAGAAAGAAAAGAAGGGATCAAAATTTGAAAATAGTTCAAAGATCTTGGATGAAATTCTCATTATTCAGAGGTCACCAAATAACAAGACTAGTTTGGAATACACCCAAGAGTCAACTAGTACATCACAAGGATATGTCAAAAGACCAATCAATTATGGAGATGCTCTTAAAGGATCCTTAATAAGAGAAGATAATAAAGAAAGGATGATCCCATTGAAAACTGTTCCACATAAACAACAATCAACACTCCCTACTCAATTAAACGATGACAAGAAGAATACAATCACCAGAACAAATCCTCTTAATAAATATCTATTTATTGGATTCTTTTACTCTTGCTATAATTTTGGACATAAGGCAGTACACTGCAAAGTTTATGGACAATAGAATCATAGAAATGTCCAAAGATATAAGAAGAATAAGTATAATACAGAGAAGAGAAACTGTAACTGATTTTCTCCTCTGCAAAACTTCAATATTGATGACAAAAATGCAACAATTATGGTCATAAAGCCAGTGAATGTAGATTGCCCAAATATTCCATGAAGGCAAGTATCTCTAACATTAAGGAAAATTATAAGAAGATATGGAGAATAAAAACTAAAGTACAAAGGAAGAAAAATGATGAAGATATTGCACCTAAATTTAATAAAAATGACAATAGGAGTATTATGGATGAAGTGTTTGATAAAGTATATGAAAATAATAGTTATTCATAGAATGTAGATCAAGCTCAAGACAAGAAAACTCCTAAAGAAAAATCTGACACAATTACGGAACTTGATAATGTCATGGAAGTAGATTATCCATTACCCAACAAATGGAAAATGCAGAAAGAAAATTCTCAAAACAAGGATGAAGAAGCTTTTGGTGCACAAAACAGTGATGATGATGATGAATATTCAATATGAGATCAACCAGAAGAATTAAGCGATGATGATCTTGGAAATTTTCAAACACTATTTTGATAATATACTAAAACTCCTCCTCAAAAAAAAAAAAAAAAAAAAAAAAAAGNACCCATGGCCAGTTCATGCTACTTTGAATGATGTTAGTTATCTATTCATTCATTTTTAATCCAAGATCCTCTTCATTTTTCCTGTTGATACCCCTATGAGTATTGAAGAACAGAAAAATGAAGAGGATCTTGGATTAAAAATGAATGAATAGATAACTAACATCATTCAAAGTAGCATGGTTTGATGGTATAACTCTATGCAGGATCTGACGTGGCTTGTTAAAGGTCTTCATCTTCCTAGGAACAATGTCAGTTATGTATTCTCTCAGCAAAGTTATGTGAATGGTTTCTGAGGCATATATACCATGGTACATAGATAATACATATGTCCAAGGATTGTTATAGGAAGAACATATTATTCTTGAGTAGTTGATCTATGTTCGAGTGGAGAATTAGTATTTGAAATGGAAAAAAATTGCAGTGATAGCATATTATTCATCTTGCAGAGAAGATAGGGGGAGTTTCTCTTCTTCCCATCATTGGTTGTAGAAAAATGATTTCAGGGGGAGAGATTCATAGATAGGGTGGGAATCACCTCAGGGGGAGTATCACCCTAAAAGGAAACATCCCTTTTTGTCATTGTTGTGAAAGGGGGAGAATGATAAGTAAAATCCAGTTAAGATTGAAAAAGGGGTTTTAGTTTGTTTCCATCAATGCCAAAGGGGGAGAATGTTGGAAATGGTATTTTATTATTGGCATTGATGTCAAGAATATCAATATGTTATTGTCATTATATGTATTTCTTTGAGATATTGAAGCTGGGGAGAGATTACATAGTAGGTTGCGTAGAAGACATAGCATGAGGTGTAGAGGAATCATGTATAAACCTAAATCGCATCAGAGATATGCTTCTGATTGGATAAAAAAAAAAATAAAGGAGTGCATTGACACAAATCACAAAAGGAAGAATGTTAATCGAAGCTCAAAAAAGATGGCGAATTTGAAGTAATATAGGAGACAAAGTTTTACGAGTGAAGAAATCCTTTTGTAAAGGATCAAGTTACATGAGTCGTTCATTCTTAGTTTGGGAAAATCAAGGATCATTAGATATAGGTGAATTTAGAGGTTGCGAAAGATTAAATATCAACCACCATATCTTGAGAAGTAGCATTATGGACAGTTGGATCAAGCCAGAATCATAGATCGAGAGAGATTAAATGAGGGCCATAAGTGATCTGAAAATGATAAAGGCTTGTATTCTTGAAAAGATTTGCAAGTTTTATTTAAGTGTTCTTATGCAAAAGGATCAATTTGAAAACAAAATTTTTATAGAAATTACACATTCAAGATGCAATAATAACCAACAAAATACAGTGAACAGTGAACATATAACACAACAAATGATAAAGGAGTTCACCCCTCTCTTGGGCTACATCTCCTGGTCCAGCTTCCAATGGATCTTTTATATTATTTGCTCAAAGTATTAAAATATGTGCTTTACAATGCTAAAAATTCCAAATAGATGGCTCTAATGGCTTAAGAACATCCAAAAAGCCCTAGATGGGATTTTTCGACACTTGATTTGGCCAAAAATTGAAGAAGATAGGCTTCCTGGAAGTTCCCCTTCAAACTTGTTGTCTCTGGATCGCCAAAATGCACCTATGTGTGTCCAACCTAGCCTCTGTGCTCATTTCCGTGCTAAAACCTAGCACCAGGCACATAACCGAAAAACCACGCGCAACTATAGAATGGTTAGGGAACCTAGCCCCCTAACCGCAAGCCGTTGGGCATATGGGTCATATGACCGTGCATTAAAGGGATAAACTCCAAGTCATATGGTTAAGCACCATGTGTCCAGGTGCGCGAGATTTTAATTTTTTTGAAACACGCACGCGGTGGTGGTCGTATGGGAATCCGCATGTGACTAGGGGCCAGGGCTTAGCCCTGGCTCGGACCACGTCCAAACCATAATACAATGCAAATTCAAATATATTTGAAACCATATATATAACAAGGACTAATGCGTGGACTATTGGTAGCCCACGCCGTGTGAAGGTGCTCCACCTTGGCGGGAAGTCCGGGGTTCAATCCCCATGGACTCCATATAATTTTGAATGACCAAACAAAAAACGCTGCCACATGGCAGCCCATGTCTGGGCCACGTGGCACTATCCCACTTGCAAAAGATATGCCACGTGTTGAGATATGATTCATCCTCACAACTGCTAACTGTCTGCCAACTCAGCCTTGCCACATCAGCGTATGGCCCTGCCACATCAGCGTACGGCCTTACCATGTTAGAGTACAACCCTGCCACGTCAGCAACTGTACGGACTGTACAGTCAACATTTTTTTTTTTTATCTGTTTGAAAATTTGAATAGAACGCGATATCTCACTCATCCAACATCCATTTGAATGTGTTTGAGTTACGTTGGGTTCGTGATGATGAGGCCTACGCACCTGTTCAACTTGAAGTGATTCTGAGGACTTTGAATTTTGAGCAAAATTTGATCCCTTGGATCACACCTCCCCATTGGAAATCTTTTGGACCTCCAAAAGCCTACTTTCAGTGTATCTGAAGATGAGGGTATAGTTCCTTCACCTTCCCAACCTCAATCCACTTGGCTTTTCTTGGATTTGTTCCTTTAAGACCAATTCGAAGATATTCCACATTTCCTCATTTTGAAGTTCTCATTCTCCTGTCAAGGATTGTGTCTTCATGCAGTTCTGTAAGATATTATGGGGAGAAATCATCTATAGAAGGAATCTGAACATGTTCTCCTTGATCATCAATCAAAGGAGGCTCATACAATTTCAAATTGTCAACATTAACAACTGCATACATTTGCATATAAGGAGGCAAATCCAAATGGAAGGCATTATTACCAATCTTGTCAAGAATCTTGAAAGGACCATATCTAATTGGTTTCATTTTTTTACCTTCTCCGTTAAGGCTCTCCTTACTAATGTAAAGCCAAACTTCATCTCCAACTTGGAATCTGTGATCAACACAATGCTTGTCATGTCTTGCCTTGTACTTGGCTTGACTCTTTTCCAACTACTCTTGTACCATTTGATGTATCGACTGAATTTGTTCAATGAACTTTTCTGCCCTATCAATATCATATTGACCATCAATAGCAATATCCTTCCCAAAGATAAAATCTAAAGGAGATTTGGGCAAATAGCCAAAACATGCTTCAAATGGCGATGTTTGAGTTGAAGAGTGCTTAGCTCGGTTGTAAGCATGTTGAATGTAGTGTAAATGCTCATCCCAAAGTTTAGGATGCTTGCTGCAATAACCACGAAGAAGATGCACCACTGTTCTATTAACCACTTCGGTTTGACCATCAGTTTGTGGATGAAAAGCTGTGCTCTTTTTCAGTTTGGTGTCCATGAGTGCCCATAAACTTGACCGAAAATTCCCAATAAATCGAAAATATCGATCAGAAATAATGGATTTAGGCAATCCAAAATGTACCCAAACATGCTGAAAGAACATTTGTGCCGCTTGCTCAGCTGTAACCTGCCTCTTACAAGGCATCAAAATACACATTTTAAAAATTTATCAACCACAACATAAAGATAATCATGATTTTTTTTAGACATGGGTAGACCTCCTACAAAGTCCATGGAAATGCTTTCCCAAGGACGAGAAGGAACCGGAAGTGGAGTATACAAACCCAACTTTCTGTTGCTAGGTTTGCTTGTGGCACATAATGAACATCCTCGAACATATCTTGAAACACTTTCATTCATTTTAGGCCAACAAAAGTACCTTTGCAAATTAGCCACCGTCTTGCCTACACCAAAGTGACCAGCAATAAGAGAAGAATGGGCTTCTCTTATTATGTTGATTCTTTCACCCTGTAGAATACATAGCTTGACAAGATGATACAAAAGATTATCATGCACATGGTAATCCAATTCCTCAACATGGTTAGAATGACACAAAGTTGCATATACTTCTTTAAAATCAACATCTAAAGCATATTGCTCAACATAGCTTTCATGCATGATAGGACTATGCTTAAGAATAACTGAAGAACTAATAATAGGCATTGAAAGCATATGAACAACTTTCTTATAAATGCCCTTCTTACACCTTATGACCAAGTGGAATTGTTGTAGAAAACCCATCCATCTGAAGTGCCTTGCTTGTTGTATCTTTGTTTGTGATTGTAAGTATTGCAGTGGTTGATGATTTGTGTGGACAATAGTTTCTTTTCCCAACAAATAATGTTTCCATTTTTTCACACGTTGCACCAATGCATACAACTCCTTATCATAAGTAGGATAGTTAATCACGGCACCATTAAAAGTTTCAGAATGAAAACAAATGGGCTTACCATGTTGTAACAAGACTACTCCCATTGCATAATTGCTTGCATCAGTTTGGATTTCAAAAGGTTGCCTCAAATTCGGAAGTGCAAGAACTGGGGTTGAACTGATTTTCTCCTTCAAAGTATCAAAAGCCTTTTGTTGCTTGCCTCCCCATTGAAAAACTTGCTTGACACTTGTCACTACATGTAATGGAGCTACAATTGAAGAAAAGTTAGAAATAAAATTTCTCCAATATTGGGTTGCTCCCAAAAAACTTCTTACCTATGTCACATTGTTGGGCTTGGGCCATTCCAATATGACTTTGACCTTGGAGGGATCAATTTTCAATTCACCTCCACCAACAATATGCACCAAGTAAATAAGTGAAGTTTTTCCAAACTCACATTTAGACATCTTAAAAAACAACTTTTCTTTTCTCAAAACATCTAAGACTTGTTTTACATGCTTAACATGCTCTTCACGAGATTTGCTAAAAATCAAAATGTCATCCAAGTAGACAATAACACAATCATCAAGAAAAGGCCTTAAGACATCATTCATAACTCTCATGAAAGTAGCAGGAGCATTGCAAAGTCCAAAAGGCATTACCATCCACTCAAACAAACCTTGCTTTGTTTTGAAAGTTGTCTTCCGTGTGTCTCCTTCGGCAATCCTAATCTAATGATATCCACTTTTGAAATCCAACTTAGTAAAATACTTAGCATCTTTCAATTGATCAAGTAAATAATCAATTCTAGGAAGAGGATACAATTCTTTACCGTAATCTTGTTCAAGGCCCTAAAATCCACACACATACGCCATGTACCATCTTTCTTTGGCACTAACACAATTGGAGATCCACATGGCGATGTGCTTGGCATGATGACCCCTTTGTCAAGCAACTCTTGGATTTGTTTTTTGATTTCAGCATTCTTGATTATTGACATCTTGTACATACCAATGTTTGGAAGAGGACAATCTTGTTGCAATTGCATTTCATGTTGGATACCCTTTCTTGGAGGTAATCCCTTTGTATCCTGAAACATCTCATCATATTGGTTAACAACCTCATATAGATCAGATTTCAACTTTGTATCACAACCTTGGAAAACTTCTTTTTCAACATTATCTTTGGGTTTAATCATTAAGAGAACAAAATTCTTACTAGCATTGACTAATCTCTTCATTTGTCCTGCATTTACAAGTGACAAATTCATCTTCTTTGAATGTGCTCTAACAATATACTCAACTCCATTTTTAAACAAGTGATACTTATTCTCATGACGATGAAAAATGGCTCTTCTATCATATAATTATGGGCTTCCCAACATGATACCACAGATATCCAAAGGAATAACATCAAGCTCTACCTCATCTATAAAAATTGCAGTGATGGCAAACCTAAGTTTACACCTTCTTGTCACCTGCAATTTAGCATTATCACATATCCAACTGAGAGGGTATGGTTTAGGATGTGGAATAGTTTCCAATTTTAATTTCTTGACAGTGTCCTCAGATATAAGGTTTGCTTGAGATCCAATATCAAAAAGAATATCTATCTTGGTATGCTTTGAAACAACCCTTATGTGAAAAAGTTATATTCTTTCTTTTTCTTATCGAGTTTCATTGAGATTACTATTACTTGAAGAACTAGTACTTGCAATAGAACCCTTACCTTGATAACCCATGGCTGTAATTTTTGTTTCATCACCCGAATCAGAACCTAAATCATGTTGTATGGTTGCAGCAGTCTTTGACTTCCCTTTGTTGCCAAACGTTTTTGGTCTTCTTTCAGGATGAAGTTTCCAACAATGGTCTTCATCATGGCCATCCTTTGAACAATGTTTGCATGTAAATTTTTCTCCTTCTTTCTTAACATCAACATTATTTTTTCCATTGCCCTTGAAATTTCTCTTTCCCTTGTCTCCATGACTGAAAGGCTTCTTGTTACCCTCATGAGTTTCATTCCTTCCTTTGGATTCCAAATGAGTTGCCTGAACACAAACTTCATCTAGATTTGAAGGGTTAAACATGAGTATTGTATGTCTCAAGTAACTATGTAAATCTCCCATGTATTTGAGTAAAGTTTCTTGAGAAGACAAATCTACTCCCAAAACCAAATCTCTTCTCCTAAATTGTTGAGTAAAGCTTTGCGCATTTTGCCCTTTAGCTTGTCTAAAATTTTTCTAATCCATAATAGCTTTTTGCTTATATGCCAATGGGTAAAATTGTTTTTTAATTGCAACAATAAAATCATTCCAAGAGGTTAAAATTTTACCATGTTTCTTCATGTCCTCTTAAGTCTTGGCTTCCCACCAAATGAGTGTTGCACTATACAATCTTAAAGAAGCAAGCTGAATCTTAGTTTCATCATCTTGAATTTTTTGTATCCTACAATACACGTCAATCTGACGAATCCAGTTATCTAATTTCTCAGCATTTACCTCTCCATTGTACATTGGCAATTCAAATTTAATATCAATCTTTAACAAAGGAATTTGTGGAGGAATTTTACCATGTTCCCTTGGAGAATTTGGAAGAGGTTGTGAACTGGAAGAAGAAGAGGAAGATGGAGGTGAGGGAGGTGGAGAAGCACCATTCCCTCTATTTCCTTTTGGAGTTTTATCACCACTGTCTCCCTTGTTCTTTGAAGGGTTGGAGCCTTCACCTTGAAACCTTGTATTCCTTTATTCCATCAAGACTTTCATCATTTCTCTCATTTCCATGAAAGCCTTTCTGAGATCTTCATCTTCTGTAGGAATATTTTCATGACTCTCTTCATGAGCCATACTTGGTTAATGCCTCCTTGAAGCTTGAGGTGATGATATAATCTTTCTTCTTGAAGGACGAGAACTTGGCTCTACAAGTTGACCTTCTCCTCTTGTGAGTTTCAACCTTGTGAGCATTAGAAAACAAAACACTTGCAAATAATCAAGCCTTCAAAAACCTAAGCTCTGATACCAACTTGATCTGAAAATGATAAAGGCTTGTATTCTTGAAAAGATTTGCAAGTTTTATTTAAGTGTTCTTATGCAAAAGGATCAATTTGCAAACACAAATTTTATAGAAATTACACATTCAAGATGCAATAATAACCAACAAAATACAGTGAACAGTAAACACATAACACAACAAATGATAAAGGAGTTCACCCCTCTCTTGGGCTACATCTCTTGGTCCAACTTCCAATGGATCTTTTATATTATTTGTTCAAATTGTTAAAATATGTGCTTTACAATGCTAAAAATTCCAAATATATGGCTCCAATGGCTTAAGAACGTCCAAAACCCCCTAGCTGGGCCTTTTCAACACCTGATTTGGCCAAACATTGAAGAAGATAGGCTTCCTAGAAGTTCCCCTTCAAACTTGTTGTCTCTGGATCACCAAAATGCACCTCTGTGTGTCCAACCTAGCCTATGTGCTCATTTCCATGCTAAAACCTAGCACCAGGCACATAACCAAAAAACCACGCGCAACTGTAGAATGGTTAGGGAACCTAGCCCCCTAATCGCAAGCCATTGGGCATATGGGTCATATGACTGTGCATTAAAGGGCTAAACTCCAAGTCATATGGTTAAGCGTCATGTTTCCATGAGCGCGGGATTTTAAATCATTTGAAACGCATGTACGGTGGTGGTCATATGGGAATCCACATGTGACTAGGGGCCGGGGATTAGCCCCGACCCGGACCACGCCCAAACCATAATACAATGCAAATTCAAATATTTTTGAAACCATATATATAACAAGGACTAATGCGTGGACTATTGGTATCCCACGCCATGTGAAGGCACTCCACATGGGCGGGAGGTTCAGGGTTCAACCCCCATGGACTCCATATAATTTTGAATGACCAAACCAAAAACGGTGCCACGTGGCAGCCCACGTCTGGGCCACGTGGCACCATCCCACTTGCCAAAGATATGCCATGTGTTGAGATATGATTCATCCTCATAACTGCCAACTCAGCCTTGCCACATTAGCATATGACCCTGCCACATCAGTGTACGGCCCTTGCACATCAGCGTACGACCCTACCATGTCAACAACTGTACGGACTGTACAGTCAACAAATTTGTTTTTTACGTGTTTGACAATTTGAACAAAACGTGATATCTCACTCATCCGACACCCGTTTGAACCTGTTCGAGTTGCATTCAGTTCGGGACCATGAGGCCTATGCACCTGCTCGATTTGAAGCGATTCTGAGCACTTTGAATTTTGAGCAAAATTTGATCCCCTGGATCAATCAGATATGGGAATGCATGGTGATTATTGGATCAGGATAGGTGGGTCCAATGGTGGTCAACTCCAGTTCTGACCACCTCGATAAAAAGGAGTCTAAAACATGTAAGTTTAACCGAAGGCTGAAGCCACGAAGTCGTGAAATCCTGTCGACCATCAGATCAAAGGAAGAGTGGGGAAATCCAGTCAATCATTAACCTAGAATAAAATTTGAACCATTAGATCACACTAAAGGAAAGAAGGTGGTCAACTCTAGTGAAAAGAAGTCTAAAATAGGTAAGTTTACTCGAAGGCCGAAGCCACGAAGTAATGAACTCTCATCGACCGTTGGATCAGAGGAAGAACAAGAAATCTCGTCGACCCTTGATCTAGAGTGAAAATTGAAACCGTCATATCATGCTAAGGAATAAGATGGTAAAATCTGACTTTGACCTACTCTTGCAATAAGCAGATCAGATAAACCAACAACTCCCGAACCCCAGAGTTTTGAAATAAAAAAAATTCGTCGATCAAGACAAGAAAATATCTACAATGATAGATCTATTCAACACTTCGGAAATGATCGAAGGATGGTATAAAAGTGATAAAACTTTCGAAGCCATGAAGTGAGACATGTTACAAAATACAAATATGACACATGGCCCAATTGGCTAGTGACAAGTTTCAAGGTATAGTTGGCACATTAGATTAGATAAATGAAAGTCACGAATCAAGGTGACATGTGGTAGCCACTTAGCCAGTACCACATCGGTAGTGATGTCAACAAGCCATGTCACTACGGGACTACATTCTCCGAGGATATCAAAATTCTCATAATAGCTAAAATATCTGAAGCGCCAAAGGCCAAAGTAATGAATTAACGTTTGTTCATTGATCTAATATCCTACAAAATATTTCTTGACCATACGATCAAGTACAGTGGAAGGATAGACTAAGTGTGAATAACGAAGTAACACTAACCATTGATCTACTTCGTGAGTATTCTCGACTGTTTATCAAGCATAGTGGAAGGATAGTGTAAGCAGAGGTTTTAATTGACATCAAGTGATCATCACCATTCTATGAATTTTTCGACAAGTAAACCTCTAGAGGGATTTCTCTACTCCTGAGTCCTGGAGCCATGAATAGTCAAAGTCCCAGAGTGAATGAGAACCATTCACCTCAAATCCTGATTAAGTCTGGATCGTCGATTTGTTTGAAGCCTATGGATAATCTAGGATCGTCCAGCCAATGGAATATTAAATATTGATCTTCTAATCTATTAGTGATTACAGTATATGCACTTCGGTGAAATGTACTCTGGGAGGATTGAGTCACATTCCATCACTAGTGACATGATAAGGTAAATAAGATAAAGGGGCTAGAAGTAAATAAGCCCTCAAACATTTGAATATGGTACCATGTAGAATAATAAGGGTGAAAGGAGAAAGCACTAAAAAAATAACATGTGAAATAGATAACCCTGTTGTTTTGAGCCCACAGTCACAAAGGGAAGTGGATTGAAGGAAGCGCTTATCTGCAGAATTTGAATTTGGATATCAAAAATCCAAATTAAATCACATACAAGGATAAGTGCATGGATCTAGCCATCAGTTGCATGCAAAGGAGAAAATGTTTAGCACCTTTAGATTTGGTGCTTGAGCAGTGGTGCACCCATATAGGCTGTTAGAGTTGTGTGTCAGGGACATAGTTAATCCCAAATGCACTGCAGAGGTCCTTGAACACCTCATTACGGATTTGATGTGCAATGAGTCAAATTATAGGTGGTGATAGTTGTGGGTTGACTTGGAAACTAGTGCCAATTAAGAATATGATTCTTAATTAAAAGAGATTGAAATAAGAACCAAGTTCACCCAATAATCTTAAAGGATAATAGTAAAAGAAGAAATTTGTTATTAAATTAACATAGTTGTTAATAAATGAAAGGGTGTGATGGTTCATTATGAAAAGACACAATGGGTCAAATGTCATACCTTTTGTACACTATATAAACATAAAGGTATGCTGAAGAAGAAGTGTTTCTGCAGTCTAGATTAGAAGATCACAAGCAGAAGTAGAGTCCAAGAAGGAAAGTTGAAGATACTTATGCAGTGAGGGTGGAAAGGAGGAGCAAGTAAGGATTCATATCCTTTACTAAGTAAAGTGTGAAATTAAGGGAGTTGGTGGTTCCTAGGGTTGGTTCCCTGAAGAAGGGGACTTATGTCTCCAAGATTCAGTGCTCTAAATAGGATTGGTGTCCTTCACAAACACAGGATTATTCTTTATAAAATTTGTAATTCTTGTTGAAGAATACTTATATAATTGATTGTATAAATAGAAAGTCCATTGTTTATCAATAGTGTTGATAATTAGAATAAAAAATTAATTCCTAATTGTTTAAAAAGGTAATACTAATTCATCCCCCCCTCTCCGTATTTCCAACATTCCTCACCGTGCCATATTGTTGTTCTCTCATGTCATATTTCTTTTCATAATGCTACCCAATAATTCTTCACTACTTGAATTTTTTTCACCCTCAATTCAATCTTATCCAATACATTTTCTACACACTGATATTAAACCTTAGTAGTTAGTTGTCCTCCAACCCAATCTACTATTCTTCACTGTGCCATATTGTTGTTCATTTTTGTAACCTTTATTTTCATAATGATACCCAATAAATTGATGGTATTTAAGGGCCTGAATACAATAATAAATGTAGGAAAAATGACAATAAAGACAAATCAATAACTTAGATAACACATTAGATTTATGTGGAAAAACCCTGACGGTGTGTCAAGGAACCATCCATGGGGAAAGGTATCGATATATTTATTATTCGATATAGGACTATAATCAGGATTACAACTTAATACATATATTGGGATTCATAGATATATATGAATCTTAGAACTATTACATAGTTACGAGAACTACCACATGTTAAACAAATTTCCACCGATTTAGTAAACCGACATCAGTAAATATTTACATAAATAAAATTCATTTTTACATTTTATTTTAATCAATCGTTGTCACATTTTAACAATATCCACCTTGAAAAAAATTTCCCTGATGCCTTTCTCAAGCCTATTCATCACCTATTTTTCAAGCCAAGAGAAGCCAGACACCATCGCAACTTCTCTAACAATATTGGTTTCGTGAACATGTATGCATAATTTACTTTAGTATGGACCACTCCACCTCCATCAGTAAATTGTATTACAAAATTATGCATTGCCCCATTTTGATACGCTAGATAGTTGGTCAAATGCACAACGCTTTGATCACCACAGAACACCTTATCCTGTACTTTTCCAATCTTACCCAATAGATCCTTGCATTCTTGTGAGATATAACTTGAGGTAGGTCTCATCTTTTCCAAGTCTCTTGAATCATAACCACAAACTAAATCACCATAACCACTGTGGGTGATACTTGTGGCTCTAAGATAATTAAGCACCCATTTCCAATGCTCTGAATTTTCCATGTGTCCACTGACAACACCAACTGCATGTGAAATATCTAGTCTTGAACATTTCATCACAAACATCAATTCTATTAGCATATATTACACAAGACAAATACTCCTTTTCTTCCTTATTACCAAGATGTAAAATTGAAGATATATTATAATGGAATGCTAAAGGAATATTTACTGGTTTCACAATATACATATTGAACCTCATCAATATCTTCTCCATGGACTTTTTTTGTGATAACCAAAACTTACCATTTTCCCCATTTATGTGTACTCCTATTCCCAAGATTTGTTTTTTTGCTCCTAGATGCTTCATCTAAAACACCCTCACCAACTAAGCCTTTAACCTACTAATATTAAACATGATTTGGTTTGCAACAAGCATATCATCAACATATAATACTAAAAAATGAATGTACCATTTTACGAACTTTCAAAATAAACACAATGGCTATATTCACTTGTTAAGAAATTTTGTCTTACTGTGAAAGGATCAAAAATCATGTACCATTTATTGGGTACCTTTAGTCTATACGATGATTCCTTAAGTTTACAAACAAATATCCCTCTACGGTCCTGAAAAAATACTGATCGTTCCATGTACATATATCCAGTAGTGATGATTTTGTGGGAAATAAGATACCACAATATGCAACCCTTAACTCCATCACTATAACCAACAAAGATATAAAACTTGCAGAAATTCAAATATTGAAAATATGTAAATAACTTATGGCTTACTAGTTCCTATAGCCCCAACCCTTTCTTGTTCATATGGCCCAGTCGTTGATGCCATAAACAAGTTGATGCACTTTCTTTCTTATATATCACCACTAATTCACTTGTTTCCATTTTTCCTTCCAACTTATAAAGATTCCCAATCTTCGTTGCCTTCATAAACACCAAACTTCTCTTGAACACTTTCAGTGCTCCACCTTGACCTGGAAATTTTTAACCTTTGGAATCCAAAACTCCTAAAGAGATTAAACTCTTTTTGAGTTCATGTATGTGTCTTACATTTGTTAATGTTCTTACTATTCATCAAACATATTAATCCTAATACTCCCAACCCCAATAGTCTTACAGGAAACATCATTTCCCATAAGGAAACTACCACCATCAACAACTTGGTATGTAGAAAACTAATTTTGATGTGGACACAAATGGTATGAAGAACAAAAATCTAATAACCACTCTTCAAAAAATGGTGAGATGTTACAAATTGTTAATACTTCATCAGTCATACCTGGACAAGATTCGACTGGATTTTCTTCATTTTTGGAGTCTTCATTGGACTCCTGCAGATTATACCAATATTTCTTGAGGTGCCATAATTTTTTAAAGTACCAACATCTTATCTTACCCCTTTTGATTATTGATTTATCCATGGATGTTCTAATTGAATCCTCTCCCCTTTCTGTAGACCGACCTCTTTCCACCAATGCTTTTGGTGTGGAGGTTTCAATACTTGATTTTCTCCACACCTCCTCATAAAAAAAGGCTACAAAAACAATATCAAATTTAACAGCCTCAATTGTCCTAAAGCTAATGGAAGTGACTAGATGGTCCCAAGATTCAGGAAATGAACATAACAATGTAACTATCTTATCTTCATCATCGGGTTTAACATCCATACTATTCAACTGGCATATAAGAGTATTAAACAAACTCAAATAATCTACAATTTTTGTACAGTCATTCATTTTTAAATCGCATAGTTTCCTCTTCAAGTATATTTGATCTGTCAAGGTCTTCGTCATATAAAGGATCTCCATCTTTCTCCATAAGCATGTTGTTGTTTCTTCTCCAATAATATTAAACATGACATCATCCCCAAGACATAATCGAATTGTGATAAGATCTCTGGCCTACAGGTCTTCCCACTCTTCATCATTCATAGTTGTAGGTTTCATCCTTTTTCCATCTAATGCCTTATACAAACCTTGTTGTACTAAAAAATCTTGAATTTTAAGTTTCCACAATTCAAATTTATTTTTACCATTAAATTTTTCAACCTCAAATTCAACATTCATCATCTTTTCCATTAGTTGTTTTCTCTACACACAAGCTCTCCAAATGTCAATTTGATTTTTTCACTCCAAAAGTCAATTTGATTTTTGAAAAAAATATATTTTTTCTCCAAACTCCCTGAATATTCAAACTTCCATAAAAAATTTAAAAACTCTACCTACTTAAATAAAGTTTTTAAAAAACAAAATATATTCCTCTTTTTTTTAAGAAAATATATTTCTCCATAGAATAAGGGCTAACTTTTCAAATTATCTTTCAAAATCAAAGTTTGGAATAATTTTCAAACTATCTTTCAAAATCAAACTTTGGAAGACTTTTCAAACTATCTTTCAAAATCAAACTTTGGCAGACTTTTCAAACTATCTTTCAAAATCAAACTTTGATTAATTTTCTTTTTTTATGAATCTGAAAATAAAAAAGATGGTGCCTTTACCATAAAACACCAATCTCCACTAGAGTTCAAACTTCACCAAAAAAACAAATAGGGTTTCCTCCACTTAACCTCCACGGACTTGTGACTGGCCTTCTTGGTGGCTTTGTTGCTCTTCCTCTATGCAGGAAGACACAACGAAAACTTTAGCTCTTCCTCTATGCGGGTCAGATAGCCAAACAACAACTTCTCTGATTCACTTTACTTGCGAACATATTTCCTTTATGTGGCCTCATGTGCGAAAAAACACCACACCTCCTGCACACTTTCCTTTACCTCTCCCAGTGGGACAATTCTTCCTAATTCACGACTGACAGATCCAACGAACATACTCTCTCCTATGTGTGGGAGAACACTCAATGTCAATGAACTCAGGAGTGAGTAAAACACCTCAGAGGATTCCACTCTAGATGCTCTGATAGACTTCTCAATCACCTCTTTATACAACTTGTTGGTATTTAAGAGCCTGAATACTAATAATAAATGCAGGAAAATTAGAAATAAAGACAAATCAATAATTCAGATAACACAAGATATTTACGTGGTAAAACCATGATAGTGTGTCAAGGAAGCATCCGCCGGGCTAGGTATCATATATTTATTATTCAATATATGGGCTTACAATAATGCTTACAAGTTAATACATATCTAGGGCTGCATAGATATATATGAATCTTGTAACCGTTACATAGTTACTAGAACTACCAACCATTACTTCCATTGGTTTCATAAACCAACACCAATAAATATTTACATAAGTAGATTTCAGTTTTACATTTTATTTTAATCAATTGTTGTTACATTTTAACATAAATCCTCACCACTTAAATGATTTTCACCCTCAACGATCTTATCCAATAAATTTTATTCGTTCTTACTGGCACACTGACATCAGACCTTCTATGATAACAAAGTGATAGAGTTTTACATGGCTACAAATTTAACTACTGAAAACACAAATCACATATAATTTAAAGAACACAATGAAAACCAAAAAACAATTGCACAAGCATAATAGAGAAAAAAAGGTTTAACCGATGTATTGGAATTTTTTAAGGATACAGGGGAGTTCTTTAGGAAACAAAAAATATTTACAACATGAATTTCAACACTATGTAACATGAGGAGTAAGCTACAACCATAGTTTCAACAACTATTTCAGCGGTAAGCTACAACCACAGTTTCAACAATTGTTTCAGTAGTAAGATACAACCACATTTTCAACAAAGGATAAAGAGATATTGCAACAAAGACTTAAGTAAACCACCCCTGCATCATAAACTAAAATCGATACTTCGTTCTAACAAAAACAAAATAGATCTATTTTTCATATTCAAATATTCATAATAAGCTCCAACAAAGAGAGTTATAGTAGAACAGGGGAATTACAATGAAAAACTAAAAATTAGATTACAACAAAAAAATAGTTTCAATGAATAATTCCTTGCAACAATGAATCAACCGAGTACTTCTAGACTAGATCTAAATAGCGTGCTACAAAAAAACACTACACAACATAAGAATTTAAATAAAGTTTTCAAACTGATACAAAAACTAGAGTATGCATGCTACAACAAAAAGAATTACTCTGTTGGAACAAAACAAATACTCTATATCAACATCAATAAATCTAAACATTTAACATGAGTTTACAAACTCAGATTCAAACATGAACGGAGTATAAAATCCTCTGTTAACACTCTCAAAATTCCTTGTCTATATATTCTCATTCTCATTATCTAAAATCAATATATATATATATATATATATATATACTGATGCAATTAGTCATGTACATTAAATTAAATTTCCCCTTCTATGTGCCCAAGTCATATTTAGCTTTTCAGAACATTGATGGTTCATTCCCCTTTGAAACTTGTTGAGATGAGTCATTGCTCCTTTGAAGATCATTGAGATAAGATAAAAAAAATAGTGTATTCCCCTTTGCTACTTCAATCGGTAAAAAATGAAATGGTGTGGCAGTGATAACCTTTTAGAACTTTAGCGGTCAAGGCGGTGAAAACTCTTCAAAATTTCAGCAGCATAAATTTACAGTGGTGGTGACCCTTCGTAAATCCAGCAGCCAGTGAAAAAATTAATTAATTCCAACATTCTCCCCCTTAATTATTTCACCCAAAAAACAAAACTCTACAATACTAGATTGTTTTCAAACCAAAAATGTTATTACAATTGACAAACCCCAATGTTATTTCTTTGAACTTCAAACAATTCCTTTGATAATGGATTTGTAAACATCCCTGCAAACTGATCTTCATATCTGCAAAACTTTCCAAAACTTTCATCATTGTTTATCAGCTCTCAAATAAAATGATATTTTGTATCAACATGCTTTATCTTCTTGTGGAAAACATGATTACATAACAGATAAATAGTTGATTTATTATCACAGAAAATATCAATTGGTTCTTTTTGTTCATGCAACAACTCAGTCATAATTCTTGTCATCCACACATTTTGACATCCAGTTGTTATTATTGCAACATACTCTTCCTCAACAAAAGATAAAGTGACAATGGGTTTCTTCTTTGATTCCCATGCTACTATTCTTGGTACAAAGTTGAAAACATATCCTGATGTGCTCTTCCTGTCTGTTGGCATAGGGGCAGACTTGGGGTTCAGTTCTAACAGTGCACCAACAAGCCCTAACTATTGGCCCTTTTGGAAACACCTGCAAAGAAGATGCAGTCTCATCTGAAGTAGCTATAGAGGGGTTTCAGGACACAAGTGTCTACAACCAGAGGAAATGCAACACTCTCACACAGATCTAGTTATTTGTTATCTTTCTTAAGCCTATTATGCGAACTATATCTCGGATCTAACACAATATTGCATTAACAACAAATTAGAGATCAGAAGAACTCAACATCAATCACACATAACAATAAGATATACATGGTTCACCCTCTCCCTAGGGCTACGTCCACAGAACTGCACTTTATAATATATTAGATGAAAGCATACAGTTCTATCTACACTTAACTTGCATATCTCTCTCTTTCTTTCTCTTCTTCTCTCTCCCCTCCCTGCACACCTAGCTGCAGGGTTTATATCGCACCCAGCTGAAGATCTTACAACACAGACTTCTCTCACCACATCATACTTCTCTCTAAACAATGACAACAATCACTCCTCATACATAATCTCTCTATCTCTCTTTTCTCTCTTTTTCTCTCTCTCTTTCTTTTCTCTCTTTTTCTCTCTCTCTCATCCTAGGTCCTCTTGACCTTTATTTATACATTACAATGACTCTTGGACATCCTTAGGAAAAAACCTAGGTGTCAAAACCCTAAATACCATAACCCTAGGTGTCTAAAACCCTAGGTCAAGTTGACCCACGTTTTCAGGGCTTCGCTAGCCTGTCTTTCCTTCTTTCTTGCGAGGTGCTCCAAAGAATCTATTGGTGGATTTTTCCACTTGCTGAGTCATCCACGATCCATCTTCCTTGATGATATGTCTTCCTCACTCTCCCTGTCCAACGACTTGCTTTATCTTACTTCGCTATGTCTTTTCTTCTCTTTTGGTCACTTCGACTCAATCTCAGTCAACTTGACTTCCGCACAGTTTGCACTTTGTGCTTCTTTCCTTAATCTTTGCAAAATTCCATAACCAAGGGCCAACAGGACCCCAACACTCACATGTGACTCGTCCCGAGGCACTTTAGGTCTGAACCTTCTGTTTTTATTCATCTTTGGACTGCGCAGGGCAGCCTCGTCTTTCTGCTCCGTCCCACCCTTCTTTCCTTGTGCAGACTATATTTTTTGTGTTTGGTACCCAGTTTCAACTACACCTGGTACCTAGACCATTTTCCTCATGTTTCTACAGGGAGTTGTGAGGCATTTGGTTGTCATAGTACAATTTCAATCATCTCCCATTCACCAAACCTTCCTTCCATTCTTCATTCAAAGTTTTCAACTATGCAACTCCTCCTTCTGTAACATAAACAACCTCATATGGCCCAAGCCAATGTATCTTGAACTTTGTTGGATGCTTCATGAACTTGCTATCGTATACCAATACCAGATCTCCTTACTTGAAGGATTTCTTCTTGATGTGCCTATCATGATAGGCCTTTTCTCGATCCTTCTGTACCTGCTGATGGAATCCTGCAACAAATCGATCTTCTTCTAGTTCTACCAACTACGCAAGCCTCTCTTGAATAATTCCAGTGTCATCCATATCTGTGAATGTTGCGATTCTCAGACTAGGATCCAAATATTCCATAGGGACAACTACTTCTAGGCCATACACCAACTTAAATGGAGTTTGCAATGTTAGCTTCTTGTAAGTAGTTCTACAAGCCCATAGTATTGTTGGTACTCTCAAATCCCAGTCACCCCTGTAGTCCCCAACATTAGCAAGATTATGTTCTTGCTCTATTCCAATATTAACTTTATTGATTTTGATCAGTTGTCCAATGAAAGGTAGTTCGACTCCTGGTCCTTCTAGGTCTCTATGTCCTTTTGTTTCTGCGATGTTCACATTCCTAGGATCATCGTCTTCATCAGCTTTGATATTGTAACATCCTTGCAGTTTTTGAAGAGGTGCAGTCCATTCATCCTCTTCTTTCTCCATAGGGAGGCTAGGTTCCTCCTTAAAGACTTTATGTATGAAAAATTGTAGAGCTCGATCTAATGAAGGGTATTGGCTTTCAAATGAAAATGTAGCTATAAAGTTCTGATTCATACCGTACCAATCTGAAGTGGTGAGGTGCAATTCTGCTTGATGATACCAATTGATAAGCATTGTGTCTAGAGTATTGATGAATTTATACACCCATTTTTCTTGAGGAATGTTTCTCCAGGCCTCCTCACAACCTCGCACATGGTCCTTTAGACATCTTTGACCTGTGTATCTAACTTTGCATCCTTCAATGTTGTCTGAAAATCACGTTGTCATCAAAGTGTGACATCGTATCCAGTCTGTGATGTTCTTTTTATGTGTCCCCCACCATCTTGCTGGAGTAGCTTTCAAAGCCTCATCCAGTGCCAACAATCTCTATTATACTGGTACAACTTCTTCAAATTCGAGTAAGAACGTTTCTAAGTGATTTAAACCATCAAATGTGGGCAATTTACTTACTTTTGTGCCAATCCAACGAACTTCCTTGGTCAATCTGGCACATCTCCACTCAAAAACTTCATACATTTTATTCTACCAGCTCTCTAGTGCTTCTTTTGAGTCTGATGAACATGCGTTGTCACTTTGCCAACTTAAATTCCTGTTTGTTGTAGGGTTAATGTAATCTTGTTGTGTTTCTTTCAATTTATATATATTCTCTAGCTCATATGTGTGGTCTTCTTCTCTGATAGGATCTATGTATCTTCAACCTTCATTAGGATCCAGAGGTGAAATGACCCTAAGGCCATCACCTTCAAATGTCATTCTTATTTTCTTTAAGTCAACAACAGTGGAATTGTTGAAAGCCCAATTGATTCCTAATAGTGCAGGATAAGGACAACTATCGTCTACTATCTCAATCACCTCGAAGTCCACAAATGTTCTTATGCCATCGATGTCCACAGGGACATGCTCCAGCCTACCAAAGGGGCTTACTTCTTGTTGATTATCCATCCTAAGACTGATAGGGGAATATATCAACTTAGGTTTTCCCATCAGTGCCCAGGTCTGCTTCATCATAACATTGACCTCTGAACCTAAGTCGAGGACCACATAGTCTATATCATAATCTCCAATTTGGGCATTAACGTGTAGTTCCTTATTTGTCCTTCTCTTTTTGGATAGTTGATGTACTGCTTTATTCAGTAGAGGATCTTCCCTTCCTATCTCATATGGTCTGATCAAATTTTTTAGTCCTTGTATGGATTTTTCATCCTTAATCAAATTAATGCAAGTACATACGAATTCCATAAGTCTGGTTACCTCTTTTCCTTCCCCAGGTGAAGCAGACTTATCAAAGGCCATGGGAATTCCACATTCTCTCACTTCTCGCTGTGCGTTTGATAAATAATACTGATCTCTTCTAAACTCTTTTCTTGCCTCTTCAAATGTTTGCTTCTCTTTCTTTGGATCAAACTCTTATGTCTTCCCCTCAACTCTTCTAACTCATGATTCTTCTGTAATCTTCCCTGGAGTAACCCTGTCTTCTGCTATAGTAGGGCCTCCTCTAGTGATAAATAAGACTCTAGGATACACTCCGTGAGGTTCTACTGAGATTAGTTGTACCTTTTTGTTCCCTCCTCGTCGTTCCTAAATTTTGGCTAACATCGCAAGACAATCTTCTATGACATGTTCAAATGAGTTGCAGTAACTGCAAGTGGTACAAGGGTTCTGACAGTACCTTGCCAAGTGACCTGGTTGTGCACAATTATAACAAATGATCTGTCTTCAACCTTGGCCCATGCCTCCCCCTCGTCCTCTTCCTTTGAATCCACCACGAGGGTTGACGTTTCCTCTTCTTGGGGAGTTAAACTGCATAGTATTTCCTTCTTGTTGTACTTCACATTGAATTCTATGTGTCTCTTGATATTTCATGCAAGAGTTCATAAGCCCTACAATCTTTCTCATCATGCCCCACATATTTACATAATGTGTAGTGAAGGTTGGTAGGTGTCTGGACATATTTTTTCATGTAATAGCATTCTCCCAGGTGATGTCTATTTCTACATACCTTGCAGCAAGGTAGAGTAACCTGATTCAAAGGGATTAGGGCTCCTGAAGCCAAGTACTCATGGAATAGAGGACAATGCTCCTTATCGTGTCCTTCTCATTTGCATATGATACACCAATTATCTTCTCTTTTATCTTTTCCCTTATCCTTTTTCATATCTTTGACCTGCAGTGATAAGCTAGTTAGCTAACTCAAAATTTGACTGATACCTCAGCTGGACTCTCCCATAGGGGATGATTTTAGTTTCATGGCGATATCCAGCGCCTCATCTTGTGAAGTGATCTTTTTTTGCATCAGAGGGACTCTAATGTGTGGTAAGAGGGAAGCAATGAACCATTCTTTATTTTGTTCATCTAGAATCTGGAAACTCAAATGGCCTGTAAGGGTCTTAAATATCTGATCAAACTCCCAAACAGGTTACGTTATTTTTTTCTTGTTTTCTTTCAACTCAGTGATGCACTATGAATCCGAATTGGGTTTCTTGAATTCTGCAATCAACGCAGTCTTGATCTCGTTCAGTGGTTTCGGTTGGACAACTCCTTGGACGAACTTCGTGTACCAACTCAGAGTGCGGTCTCTTAGGGTAGTACTAACCTAATCTCTATTAACATCTTTGTTGGTGACATTCTTAATACTCCATACAGCTCTGCATAATAACCAATGTTGATCAGGATCTTTAGATCCATCTCCCCTAAAGGTGGGTAACCTCATCTCATCTTCCATAGATCTTCCTAGGGTTCCTGACTGAGTATGCACTGAACCGCTTGTACCAGTTCTAAGAGTGTTCTGATAACTTAGGTTACTTTGGTTACTTAATGTTGTTAAAACAACAAGAGGTGTAAAAGTACTTACTTCAATAGTCTGTGCAGTTCCTAAAGTTTCCAACTCTTCTCAGCGAGGTTATTCAGTCTTCCCTTATTCTTCCCTAGCGGACTCTGAATGTTCCTCGCTTAGTATCTCTTCTTATTCTCCACTATAGAACCCTTCTTTTCGTGTTGGTGGTTCATGATTCTGCTCAAACAAGTCCACCAGAGGAACTTCTATGAAAGTTCTCCCATTGTGCATGTGTCCGACCTCTGTGTCGTTGTCACTGTCTGAATTCTTGAACATTAGCTTTTTTCAATCTGACCCACTACTGTATCTTCAAGATGTTCTTCTCATGCAATATCATCTTGATATTCCATTTCAAGAAGTGTAAAAAATTTCCTCTCGGTCCCTTAAAGAAATATCTCTCTGCTTGGCTATATGATTCTACTATATCAATAGCAAACTTAGTGATATACCCTCTAATGGTACTATCAAACCAGTGATCTACTACTCTTTACATGGCGTTATCAACTCTGTTGACCTTCTTGATCAACATCAACGTCCAAACCACAGATGTTCTGAGTCTGATCTCAAACTGGGTATCTGCTAATCTGGCTAGCCACTCATATAGCTCCTTATGAATTCCTCCAAAGAAAATCTCGTGTATATCAGTAAAGATATACCTTCCCAACCAATCCTTTGTACCAATATTAGGGTTCTTATTCTGAGCTTCAGCGAAGTCATTATCTTGTTCTTCTATCCACTTATGAATCTCTGTCTTCAATGGAAACCACCTTGAAATTCTTTCAAGAAGATCCCAATCCTGGAAACAGAACCATTTGTTGGCACAGGGGCAGACCCGGGGTTTAGTTATAACAGTGCACCAACAAGCCCTAACTACTGGCCCTTTTGGCAATGCCTGCAAAAAAGATGCAGTCTCACCCAAAGTAGCTATAGGGGGGTGGAAGGACATAGGTGTCTACAACAAGAGGAAATTCAAGGAGGATCCAAGGGAACACGCTCACACAAATCTAGTTATTCGCTATCTTTCTTAAGCCTATTGCGGGAACTATATATCAGATCTAACTGAATATTGCATTAACATTATATTAGAGATAAGAAGAATGCAACATCAATCACACATAACAACATGATATGCGTGGTTCACCCTCTCCCTAGGGATATATCCACCAAACTGTGCTTTATAATATATTAGATGAAAGCATACAATTCTATCTACACTTAATTTGCAGATCTCTCTCTTTCTTTCTCTTCTCCTCTCTCCTCTCCCTACGCACCCAGCTACAGGGTTTATCTTCGCACCCAGCTAAATATCTTACAACACATACTTCTCTCACCACACAATACTTCTCTGTAAACAATGACAACAATCACTCCTCATACATAATCTCTCTATCTCTCTTTTCTCTTTTTTTCTCTCTTTTTCTCTCTCTCTTTCTTTTCTCTCTTTTTCTCTCTATCCCATCCCAGGTCCTCTTGACCTTTATTTATACATTACAATGACTCTTGGACATCCTTAGGCTGAAACCTAGGTGTCAAAACCCCAAATACCAAAACCCTATGTGTCTAAAACCCTAGGTCAACTTGACCCGCGTTTTCAGGGCTTCACCAGCCTGTCTTTCCTTCTTTCTTGCGAGGTTCTCCAAAGCATCTATTGGTGGATATTTCCTCTTTCTGAGTCATCCACGATCCATCTTCCTTGTTGATCTGTCTTCCTCACTCTCCTCGTCCAACAACTTTCTTTCTCTTACTTCACTCCGTCTTTTCTGCTCTTTTGGTCACTTCGACCAATCTCAATCAAATTGACTTCCACGCAGTTTGCACTTTGCGCTTCTTTCTTTAATATTCACAACCTTCCATAACCAAGGGCCAACACTGTCATCTACACAAACTACAAAATCACTATCAGTATATCCAATCAACTTAAACTATGAATCTAATGTGTACATGACAACATAATTTGTTGTTCCAACAACATATCTTAGAATCCTCTTTCCATCTTGCCAATGAGTACTCTTCGGAGCCTCCATAAATATGGAAATTAAACTTACATCAAACATTATATCAGGCCTTATTTCTTTCAAACACATAAAACTTCCAACCAGTATTTTATACAGAGTCAAATCAACACATGACCCCTCATCATTCTTACTGAGTTTTTTTCCAGTTGCAATTGGTGTTACATATGGTTTATAGTTCACCATCCTAAACCTTTTCAATATGTCCTTTGGATGCTTAGTTTGAAAAATAAAAATACTATCTTCAAATTGATTTACTTCAATGCCTAGAAAATATTTCATCATTCCTAAATCAGTCATTTCAAACTCAATTTTCATGGTTGTCTTAAACCCATCCACTGAAATATTTTTGGTGACAATGAAATCATCAACATACAATCATACAATCAAGAGTTTACCTTCCTAATTTACATTTGTATACAAAGTTGTCTCACTAAGAATCATGTTGAATCCTTCACCATTCAAGTATTCATCAATTCTTGTGTACCTTACTATGGGTGCTTGTTTCAATCCATACAACATTTTCTTTAACTTGTAAATGTTACCTCCTTGTCCATCAATCCTGTATCTTAGAGGTTGTTTCACATAAATCTCTTCTTCCATAAAACCATTTAAAAATGCATACTTAACATCTGTTTGGTACATACACCATTTATTATGAGAAGCAATGGCTAACAACATTCTTACTGTATCAAGCCTCACTATAGGTGAAAACGTTTCATTATAATCAATATCGGGTTGTTGACTGAACCCCTGAGCTACAAGCCTATCCTTGTGCTTCTCAACTTCACCTTCAACATTTAACTTGGTCTTGTAAATCCATTTAACACCCATACAATTTTTATCTTTAGGAAAATCTACAAGTTCCTAAGTGTTATTTCTTTCTATGGCATCAATTTCCTCATTTATAGCTTCTACCCAAACTTCTTTTTTAACAACCTCATCAAAATTTACAGGATCATATGCAATCAATGCAAAATTTGAAACTTGATCTACTTCATCATTTTGCTCACACAATTCTCTTAAACTTCTAGTCTTCTAACCTCTAATTATGTTTCTCAATGAAGCTAAAGTAAGATTTGATTCATCACTCACCTATGATCCTGTTTGTTGTCAACCATCACCCGATGGCTCACCACACTCATATGTTTTGGGGATTCTTAGTCGTGATGGGTTGAACCCTAGTGATTGTCTTACAAGAGTTTTTGTTGCATATGTATGTGAATATGAAATCAACTATCCACCCTGTATGACATGCTCATCTCCATCATCATCTCCATGGGATACTCCATCTCCCCATGAAACAACTTTATCAATTCTACCATCCCAAGCCTCTTCTTCCATGAACTCAACATCTCTGCTGAAAACATACTTCTCGGTGATGAAATTATAGAGTCTATATGCCTTAGACTGCTCATTGTATCCAATAAAGACACATTTCTCACTTTTGTTATCCAAATTTTTCTTCATCTTTTCAGGTACATGTGCATAAGCCACACACCCAAAAATACTCAAATGGGATACACTATTATTCTTACCACTCCAATCTTCTTGGGGAAATTGGTTCTTCACACTCTTAGTTGGACTCCTATTAAGAATATATACTGAAAAAATCATTGCATCTCCCCAATATTTGTTCGGAATATGTTTCTCCTTCAACATACTTCGAGCCATATTCATAATGGTTCGATTCTTCCTTTCAGGTACTCCATTCCATTGTGGAGTATAACGAGTAGTAAAGTGTCTCTTGAATCCATGAGATTGACAAAACTCCATAAAATCAGTTAGCATATACTCACCTCCTCTGTCTGAACTCAAAACTTTAATATAATTGTCACTCTACTTTTCAACCATAACTTTAAACCTCTTAAGTATTTCAAAATCTTTAGACTTCTGCTTCAACAAATAAACCCAAGTTTTTCGACCGGAATCATCAATAAAAGTCATAAAATAGACATTACCAGTCAGTGAAGGTGTTTGCATCGGTCCACATAAGTCTGTGTGAAGAAGTTTCAATGGATCTTTAGCCCTATATGAAACTACAGAAATAAATTTATCCCAGTGATGTTTTTCAAGTATGCAACTCTCACACGAGCTTGTTGGTTGATGAATATTGGGAAACCTCTTTACCATTTGCTTTTTCTCCAACAAATATATACCACCAACATGTAAATGGACATATCTCAAATGCCATAACCATGACTCATCTAAACCATTATCTTTATAAGGATTCAAAGAGTCATTCAAATAATTTCTCATAATAAGTAGAAACATTCTATTATTTGTCATCTCTACCCTGACAATCAACTGCTTACTTGGATACTTATCATAAATTGTACATACCTTGCTCTTGAAGAACACTCTGTACTTTTTCTCTATCAACTGTCCAACACTTAATAGATTGTGTTTCATATGAGGTACATAATAAACATCATATATTTTTTTTCTTTCATCATTCTTAGTATAAACAAGAATCACACCTTTACCATTAAATCTTACATTATTGTCATTAACCAACCTTACCTTAGATTGAATACGGGTATCTAAACTGGAAAAAAAGTCTTTATTTCTAGTCATGTGATTTCTATATCCGTTTTCCAAAAACCAAACATCATTTGAATTTTCATGGGTGGCATTACACGTCAAAAACATAAGTTTTTGGTCATCCTATAACTCCTCTGTCATGTGTGCAGATTGGTTTTCAACATCTGCGTGCTTCTTCCAACACTCGTTAGCTTAGTGTCCCAATTTCTTACAATAATAACATTGTACCTTAGATTTATCATACCTTTTTTTTCCTTGCTTCCAGGATCTACTGCAACTCCCCCTTACACTAGGAGGACTATGCTAAGATTTCTCCTCAAGTTTTGATTCATTTTTGCTATCCTTTTGACCAAAAAATCGACCTCCTTTTCCTCTACTACTAGAACTTCCTTTGCTTATGCCTCTAATAACACACAACTGAGATTTGAATGCATTCTTTAATGGATTATCATATCTAGACATCCTAGATTCATGAGAAATCAGAGAACCAATGAATTCATCAATATACATTTGACTAATATCTTTAAATTCTTGTATGGGTACAACTACAGATTCAAATTTATTTGGAAAAGATCTAAGAACTTTCTCAATTACTCTCTTGTCTGAGAGGTCTTCACCATACTATCTTAGCTGATTCACGACTTGAGTCATGAAACTATCAACTAACTCACTGTCCTTCATCTTCATATTCTCAAAGTCCCTTCTCAAATTCTGAACCTTAATAGTATTCACCTTGGATACACCTTGATTATTGGATTCAAGAGTGTCCCAAGCTTGCTTTGAAGAAACAACACTTGAAACCTTCAGAAATATAGTTTCATTTAAGCCTTGCTAAATAAGACCAGGGGATTTATTGTCCTTTCTGTTCTCCTTCAACAAATCTCGCTCAACATTTTTCAGAGCCATTTCTGATGCTTGGTCAACAAGATCTGGATAACCAATTGTAACAAACTCCCAAAGATCTTAAGAATGCATAATTGTTCTCATTTTGATAAACCAAGAATCATAATTCTTTTCAGTCAAAATTGGAATCTGTGATTGAGTCAAACTATTGTTTGTCGCCATTTCAGATCAAATTCCAAATCACTGTACTCAGTTCCAATGAGGAACTAGAAATATTACTTTCTTTGACAGGATGCAGGGGAGTGCTTCAAGAAACAACAAATAGTTACAACAAGAATTTCAGCACTGTGTAACAACATGAGTAAGCTACAACCAGAGTTTCAACAATTGTTTCAGCGGTAAGCTACAACCACAGTTTCAACAACTGTTTCAACAGCAAGCTACAACCATAGTTTCAACAAACGATAAAGAGTTATTGGAGCAAAGACTTAAGTAAACCACCTATGCATAATAAAATAAAGTCGATACTCTCTTCTAACAACAATAAAATAGATTTGTTTTGCATATTCAAATCTGCATAATAAACTACAACAAACAGAGTTACAACAAAGCAGGGGAATTACAACAACAAACAAAAACTCAATTTACAAGAGCGAAATAACTTCAATGAATCATTCCCTACAAGAGCAAATCAACCCAGTGCTAATGTACTAAATCTAAATAGCTTGCTACAACAAAATACTACATAACATACGAATTTAAACAAAGTTTTCAAAGTAATAAAAAAACAAAATATGCATGCTACAACAAAATAAATTACTTTGTTACACCAAAACAAATATTTTGTATGAGCGTTAATAAATATGAACATTTAACATATTCATTCAAACATGACCAGAGTATAAAATCTCGTATTAACACTCTCAAAATTCCTTGTCTACTTCTTTTCTTTCTCATTATCTAAAATCAGGATTCTAATATTGATGCAATTATATATATATATATATATATATATATATATAATTAGTCAGTTATAATAAATTAACTTGCCCCATCACTGTGCTTAAGTCGTATTTAGCTTTTGAGAACATTGATGGTTCATTGCCCCTTTGAAACTCGTGGAACTGGGATAAAAAACAATGGATGCCCCTTTGCAATTTCAATAGGTCAAAAATGAAATGGTGTGGTAATGATAACCTTTTAGAACTTCAGCGGTCAAGGCTGTGCCAACTCGTCAAAATTCACGGTCCTTCGTAAATCCAACAGCCAGTGAAATAATTAATTAATTCCAACAATTTCGCCAAGAGATATAACATGCAGTCCACAATACTCTATGACAAACTACAATTACATGCAAGCCTCAATGTCCATTAGGTATTAAGAAAATTCCCAATATCCTGTTCACACACTTCGCCCTTCTGTCCTGCGTGAGCTCTCGGGGTCTCCATCTACGCTATCATCCTTTTCTTTCTCTATCGTCAGCTTCCTACTTTCCGTCTCCCTCAATGAATGAAAACCATGAAAAATGAGAACAATATCTATACACCAACTACGTTCACCAATCCTTTATTATCTCCACTCGTACGTGCCACGTGGCTTGCTCTCTTAAGGTCTTTCCAATTATTTAATTGACTTCAAGCTTCAAATCCTATGTGCTAGTTGCCAAAAACTATCACATGGTAACTTTCAGATGGGCCTTTCTTTTGCCCTTCCACTCAGATTCGGTTCTTATAAACTCCTGTGGCACCGCCTTCTTTCCCCCACCAGCCACACCAGAAATTTTAAGCGGGACTTTTTGATTGTCAGGCCATAAGCATAAGCACTGGATGGATTTTGTCATTTTGTCATAAATGCATCTACGATGGTTTTGATTTGAATCTTTATTTTGATATGAAAAGTTTCATTACAAACTACAGAAAACATCAAGATTTCACCTGGTAAGTGAGTGCGCACACCGTAACGGATTTCACAGCCGAAGAAGGGAAGGTGGTCCCCAACAAAAGTCGAAGTGTTCAACGGTGTGTCTAGATCTTGCAGTAGGTTTAATTTCAATGCCGAGCAATACCATGAGGAATAAAATAAACGATCTTGCATTTGCATGTGAGGCTGGAAGATTGATCGTCAAAACTTATCGGAAATAGTAGTTAAAATGACGATTGGCCTCCTCTGTATTGCTAAAGTCAAGGACTAGATTATGAAACTGAATGTATCCACTACTTTTTCATCCTTAATGGCTGTCCACATTATATAGGAAGTGACTGGAGGTTTTCTATGGATTTTTTATAGCTGGCAGGCGTTTGTAGGTGAAGAGCGTTTCGTCACTGCCATCATGATTATACTTATGACGAGAGGTACAAACTGGACTTTCGACGCTTGATCACAGTTGATCACAGAGAGTAAAATTGAAAAATGACATCAGAAAGAAGAGACTAAATGAAACCTACATATTCAGTGCTGGCCTACTTGAGTTCCTTCGGTTGCTTCCCAGAGAATATACTTTACTAATTGTCTGCTAACTTTTCTAAGTTGTTAGCTACATAAAATTGTTTCTTTTCCTATTCAGATACGAGCAATGAAGGAAACAACCTATGAATTCTGTGGCTGAAGATGAAGGAACCACATTATATATGAAAGTTGGTTTTTTACTTCAATCATCTGAATAGCTTTTCCCAGCTCATCCAATTCGCTATGGAAACAAAAAAAAAAGACAACTTCCTCGGCTTCGTGGATGTTCTCATATCTCGTTTTCTTTATGGCTTCCTTTCCCACCAAGTTTACAGGAAGAAAACCAATACTAACAGATGTCTAAACGTTAGTTCCCACCATCATCCAACTCAAAAAATCCCCTGTGCTAAAAACCCTGATTACTCCTGGCTTCAACATTTCTGCCCCTCAATTCCTTGGGGAGGAAAAGACCCATTTAACCAAAGCCCTCTTATCCAATGGCTACATCGTCTCTCAAATTAATCGAGCCTTCCTCTTAGCCAACAAACCTTAACCAAAAACCTCCTCTCTCTCCTCTCCTCCCCTCCTTGTGTGTTCCTCTCTCTTCAGTACATCCAAGGTACCACCAATGGCATCACCAAACTTTTGGCCAAGAAGAATATCAAAACTATTTTTAAGCCCTACAAAACCCTCAAACAACTTTCCAAAACCGCTAAAAATAAACATGACCCAATGCTTGGCAGATGGGTTTACCCATTTCCTTGCTCTTGTGGAAAATCTTACATTAGCCAAACTTAGAGAACCTTTAAAACTAGGCTTAAAGAACATATTGCTGATATTATTGATAACGGAATCTCTAAATCAACAATAGTTGAATTTATCTTTCCTTCTTTTTTTCAATTATGATCTCCCCTTAATCTTTTATATTTCTCATTTATTACTTTTCTCCTTTATCTTCATATTTTCTCACCTTATGTATATCATCTTTATTTATAATTAATATCTTCTTCCTTAATTATTATACTATCAATAGTCACCTTTATTCTAACATCACCCTTTCCCCTAATCTTTTCCCTTTCTCCTTTCATTTATCATATCACCTTACTACCCTAATTTAAGACTTTATTTTATTTTAATAATTCCTGAACTTCCTACTTTAACCCCCTTTATGATTAACTAAAATTTTAATGATTAATTTACCACCTTATCTTATCTTAATACTTATTTTCCTCCCTCTAATCTTTCCTCTTTTTAATATCAATTTTCTGTTTATTATTTTTCTCCCCTCTCTTCATATTTTTTCACATTTCTCTATTCTTTCTTTTTATCATCTTTCTTTATAATTAATTATTTTACTATCAATCATCCCATTTTATTCTAACCTCACCCTCTTCCCTAATATCTTAGCCTTCTCCTTTCCTTTATCATTACACCTTTCTACCCCTAATTTAACAACTTATTCTATTTTGATAATTTTCAAACTTTCTACTTTAACCCCTTTATTATTAAATAATATTTTTTTATTACTTTAACACATTACTTTATCTTAATAATTATATATCTTCTTCTCTTTATTCTTTCCTCATTTAAAATCAAATTTCCTTAATCTAATTTTTATTTTTACTAACTAATAATAAATTTTTATTTTTCCTAATCTAATAATATTTTATTCTAACAATCGCCCTTGCTAAATTTAGGAATATTACCTTTTCCAACCTCTCCACCTTTTTAACACGAGATTATTTTAATTCTTCATCCCTTTAGTTTAGTATTTCATCATTTTTTAAACCTACCTTTTAAACACGAGATTATTTTAATTCTTCATTCGTTTAGTATTTCATCATTTTTAAACCTAATTGATTAATTTAATATTTTTAATTATTTTTTATCCATTATCATGACTTTGGTTGACCTAATATTAATGACTATATTAAGTGTTATCTCTTCCCCTCTTTGTTTATTAACTCGAGCACTCTCTTACATTTTATCATCTTTATGTGTTTTTGATGATGGGTGGAGGTGTTCCACGCGAAATATTGGACATTTCAAATACTCCACACAATTTTGATCCAAAAGAATTTCCAACGACATTATATAGTTAAGTGAAAGTGGGATAGTGTTAAATTCTCCGTGGAGGTTTGAAGTGATAATAAGTTGGAATCATGAAATTTTATAGTTGCAACTTGCCTATGTTCGCTTCAGAGTTTAGATAGTTTTTATTAAATATTACTAGTATTTTGAGGTTTCTAGAACATTAAATTGATTTATACAATCACAAACTCAATTTAACCAATATAAAATTATGGTTTTGCCAACAATCATGTTACCTCATTCCAATGATAATTACCAAAAAAAAAAACTTAAAATATTTAAAGAGCATTAAATTGATTTATACATTCAAACACTCAATTCAACCAATGTGAAAATGTGGTTTGACCAACAATCATGTTACCCCAATCCAATGATAATTAAAAAAAAAAACAAAAAAAAATTAAAACATTTTAATTATCATGAGTCACACTCCACTTTTAGTGTCACCTCCCCCTCCAATGGTATGAAGTTCACATTATATTTGTCCCTCCATTCATACCAAATTCTTTACATTATCTTTTTGTTTTGTAGGTTTCAAATTCTTTACATTACTTTTATTTTATTGGTTTTTCATTTTGAAGTGTTTTTTTTATAAATGGTTTTCTTTTTTATCATTTATTAAAGTAGTGGTACTTTGAAAGCTAAGTTTGTTTGTTTATATATATAAGTTAAGTTTGTTTGTTTATATATATATATATATTTGTTTTGTTTTTTTTTCAAAAAATAATTGATTAAGTTGAAAATTTTAAATTTAATATTTTTTTAAAATTTTATTTATTTTATTTTAAATTGGTAAATGAAGTTATAAATGTTATAAAAAATTTTAAAAGTTTAATTTTATTTTTAAAATATAAAAGTGAAACTAATATATATATATATATATATATATATAAAAGTGTCATATGACCACTTTCACATTTACTAAAATACAAAAGTAAAGAAATAGTTATGGTCACAAGTGCAATGCGATATATTTCCTTCGAACCTAATAAAATAAATTTTATTGAGAGTTATGCATCCTTGAAATAAGTTTGGTAAAATGAAAACACTTCCCACCGAATCAGATGAACGACGGTAATATGAGTGAGAGGGACATATTTTTCTTTACTTATTGGAGACGAAGAAGAAATTCTTCCTGAAATCTTCTTGAAGGACTCGAATCTAGACACGGTTGGAAAAATATCCTTCGTAATCTTTGTCTATCAAGAATCTAGACAAGGTTGGAAAAATATCCTTCATTTTATTCAAAGGTACATCATGGATGAGATAGTCGACCATTGAAAAACACTACATTGTCATGGATGCGTGATTTCTTTTCCAAACATGGAGAGTTTATGCCATATAGACACATAATACATATTCCAGATAATTTCTCAAGGAGGGAAATCTACAACTTGTACAAACGATATCTGGAAGGTGTTGAAGGAAATGGTAATTTTATTACATAAGCATATTTACAAGAATATGGAAGAAACAATTCAACAATGTCTATATTCCGAAGAATTCAAGGATGGGGATTTTTAGTATATGTGATACTCTTAAATCAAGAAGAGATAAATTTGAAGGGGTAGAAAGAGGTATGTAATTACTCTTTTGTTTTTTTTTCTTAAATTGGATAGTTATCAACTATGAAAACATATGATCAATATTTTCATTTTATGTCATGTGTAGATTCCATAGTCAAAGCACTTCAAGAATATCATAATCAACAATCAAGTGAAAGACAAAAGTTGTACAAACATCGGAAGAAGTGTTATGATGCTCCAAACAAATATTTAGGTATGATAATTGATGGCATGGAACATAACAAAACACTTCTACCACATTTTTTTGTACACCCAAAAAATCACAAAAAGAGAATTCCATTCAGTTTCACTTGGTTGGTTGTATGGTTTTCAATGGAAAAATGTGTCCAAGAGTTTACTTCAGAGATCCAAATATTCATAATGATGCAAATATGACCATCACCATAATTCATCGTGTGCTCACTCACCGATATGAAAATCTTCTTCAAGTTCTCTATCTACAGTTGGACAACACTAGTTGTGAAAATAAAAATCACATTATGTTTGGATATCTAAGCATGCTTGTTGAAATGGGAATCTTTCAAAAGGTGAAAGTTGGTTTCCTTCTTGTTGGAAACACTCATGATCATATTGATGAAATTTTCAGTCGTTTTTCATTAACATTGAAGAGGAAAAATGTTTGAATCCTACCATCATTGATTGAATGTATTAAGAAAGAATACTTTCTAGAGCCTATTTTTCATATATTAGAAGAAATTGTTGACATGCAAATATTTATTCATGGATCACATCGTGAAGAAAAATGTATTGAGCAGCTTAATGACATTAGCTTCTAACATCAATTTTGTTTCAAAAAAGTTGATGGGGAAACAATATTCAACTACAACAGAATGGGGGCCTTCATTAGGTTTATCATTTTTGAAGTTCATTCTAGATCGTCCAATATTTGCATCAAAGTTATTATTTTTACAATTAGTTGCTAAAATCCATAATGCACAGAGGCATAATAGAGATGTATATTATTTTGAATGACTAGAAGAAATAAAAGAATCCATTAAGGATACATATGAGTACTTTGTTGTTGTTGATTCTATTTGGTGGGAGTCTTTTTTAAAAAGTCAAAGTGACATAATTTCAGGCTCAATAAATGAAGATACATTATTGAAGACACCATTTCATTGGCCACAAAATATGCCAAATGAATATGAAGAAACAAACAATGTTGAAGTTCAACAAGAATCTAAAGGTGCTTTTGAGTTTACACAAGCAAAGGAAAGAAAAATGTATGTTGGTTCATGAAGGTCATGTACACAACGTGAAACCATGGAAGACCTTTACAGGGGTTCAATACAAGATATTAAGGAGGGTAGCATGATTGCAGTCTGAGTGACTGAAGATCCATATGGTTATCCATTCTAGATTGCAAAGGTTATAAATATTGAGAAAGAAAATGATGATGTTATTGCAATTGAAGTGCATCGGTATGAAACAAGTACACACCCATTCAATGGTGTGTATAAGTCAGAGACGGTGGTTGAGAAACATGTCAATAGAAAGAGAAAAAGAAAGGGTCAAAATACAACTTGTTGTCACACCGGCCTCTTAAAAATAGATGATGTTGACATACTTATTTATGACTTCAATTTGATAAAGAGAGGAACCTTTCACTCCAAGACAACATAGATTATCAAGAGGTTGTTGCCATAAGAAATAAATGCAAGATGAGAGTCTGTTGAACCTAGTCATAGATCTAAAAGGTATTTGACATCTGAAATGTTGGGCATGCATGTAGACTCATATGGTGCATTCATCAATAATAAAGAAGAGTATGGATCATCTACATCTTCAGCCAATAATTTTTCTGAAGACAGTGTAGACTCTCATGGTATTTCAGAAACCATGAGTCAATCTGAATAAGTGTATGAAACATTTTATGTATTTTTTATCCATACAATGTTTGTATGGTAACTAGAAATGAGCATTGAAATTACACACGATCTTACATGAAGTTATGAATCATTTTTATGTTTTATCAATTATATGTTTTGAATATGGATAATATAATAAATTTCTTAGCTTATATGTTTTTAATATAAACAATATAACAATACTTTTAAGAAATAATTTATTTTTCATTCAATGTAACTTGTATTTACTTTTTTTTTATTAAAAGTAAAAAAAATTAAAAGTGATGTTGAATTTTTAAAGTATATTGTGTTATTTTCATGGCATTATGTATTACCTTGTGCTTTGAGTGATAAAGTAAGATTTTAAAAGTAAGAATTTAAAGGTTGATTTTATGATTTTGTTTACAATAATGATGAATTATTTTACCACTTTATAAAAATGTGTCATTTTCATACCCTGATTTTAGAATGGGTGCTACCAGTAGCAATAATTTTCAATTTTATGGTTGATTTTTAGAATTTTATTTTAATGGTACCAAATACTAAAAATACGATTTAAAATTGTCTAAAATTTTAACGTTTTGAAAAAAAAAAATTCAAAAACATTTTTTTTAAGTATTGATTTTAAGGTTTTTTTGAGCTATTGTCTGAGTTTTGAAGGCCATGTTTGAAAAATGTTGTAATTTTGATCCTGATTAAAAAAATGGTACTACGGGTAGCACCACTTTTTGATTTGGGGGTTGATTCTAATGTTTTTTATGCAAAAATATGGGTTTTTTGGGCCAAAGTTATCCTTTTGAAGTTACATTTCTCGTTAAGTTAGTAAGTTTGTTTTGACCTAAATTCCCACCCCCCCCTTCCCCAAGTCACACTAATGCTAAAAAGGAACTTTCCAATGAAGAGTCACACAAGCGTAAGGATTACCAAGCAAACAATGATAAAACAAAATTATTAAATGAAGAAAGTAGTGAGGATAATTCAAACAACAACATTTCCCCTAGATGGGGTGCTCGTGAAGTGAACCAATGGGACATCCATCCCTGAGGATGACATCAGGATCATTGATGGATTGGCCACCCCCAAAGAAGACCTTGTTGACTGAGTAGATCCTCTAGCATGACATTCGTCTCAACATTTAAGGGCCCTCATACAGGTGGGTGAATGTACCCAAATGTAGGTCGTGGACAACCCATCCAACTCCACCAGCGTACAAAGAAAAGACCTACTCACCGGTATCGAGATTCAACATTTAAGGTAGGGTCTTCACCCAGAGACTCATGAAGCAGGAAGCCATGTGAAATCCCATCCGTCCTCGTTCTTAGCTTTGGATTCGAGGAAAAGTCAGTAATTCCACATGGATGATGCTTTAAATGAGATTTATTACTTGTCCTCTCATCGAGTGGATTCATTCTCCCCTCACGATCCTCCATCTCCATGATAAGATCTACATTTAAAACAATGGATAATGCACTTCACCATAGTCTAATGCTTGCTCTGCAAATTGGGGATTCAAATCTTGACTCTAGGTCCCTCCTTGCCACAGTCAACGATTGGTATTCTCAGCCCTTTCTCTCTCTCTTGTATCACCCCTTGTTTCGCACCCTCATCCATGATACTATGGATCCCAGGCATGGTTATCCTCCAGGATATCGTTGCGATTCAAGAGCGCCTATTGCTTCTTTCTCCTGGCATCAAGATGAGGGAAGATGAGACATCAGAGTTCAATAGGAGGCATATAAGGAAGCCAACAACTATGAGAGAAATACACCACATCCCTTTTAGATAACTCTAGATGACGTCGAAGCTACTGTTAGTTTAGAGACGTCGAAGCTACTGTTAGTTTAGAGCGGGCGATGAACACTGATTCTAAAGTAACTAAGACCATTATTCATTGGGTTCCAGGTGTCGGTCACACAAGATGTCGGGAAACTCGCTACTGGAAGACAATTGAACTATACTAGCACATCAAGATATTTATGGGTCAAATGATTTAGACTAGGTAAGATGCTCAAAACATTGTTAAACTTCAACTCAATGGTCTTGATATGATGGTCAAAGAGATCCTTTCTTGTCTCCCGATGGCTTCCCACAACTAGTCAATGTCTCTAGCAGCTCGTCACCAGCAATCCAAACATGACAAAGCTCAGCTAGGAAATCCTATGGAATTCTTTGTCAGACCGTCGGCCCCTTGATGCTAGGTATCTTATCGGTCTCCTTTTTTAAAATGATGGATAAAAATGGGCATAGGTCTAGTAATTTTTTCCATTTTCATAGACGAATGTCTCTGAATCCTCTTGTTTTCATGTTTTTTTGGACAATTCATAAACAATATATATGGTTGGATGTTATTTTCCTTTGTTGTTGGTTTGGTTTCCCAAGTGGCAGTCTAGCAGCAGAGCTCTTTTTTCTGTAAGATATTTTAAAAAATCAATAGAATTATGACTGTGAACTTAACAAAACAAAATAAATTCAGACAACAACACTTTCCATCGAATTATACCCAAAACTAAGAAACAAAAATGACATGAGGAAGAATTACTTGGGGAATTTAAGAAAATAAGACCACCCAATTTTGATGGTGAGTTTGAGGAAGGAGCAGAAGGTTGTCTTATTAACATCAGTAAATACTTCCAAATCTACAATTACCCAGGAAATTTGACGACTAGATTAGTTTTGTACTAGCTGAATGAAAAAGTCTCCTATGATTAGTTATGTACCAAAAAAATCAAAGAAAAGCATAGGATATTATCCTTTAACATTATAGAGTAGGGAATAGTGAACCATTGCATATGATTATCCAAGGAAGCATGGGTACTTACTTGAATGGAGCTATTAAATAGAGACTTGAAAATGACATTACAAGAAAACTATATCATTACCTTCCCTTTTAGCTTCCTTTACTTCTTTCTTTCATTTACCTTTTTAGTGAGTTTTTCAAAGTTTTGATGAAAACTTGACACTATTTCATAGAATGACACTAAAAGTAGTGTTATTTCATGAGTTGGTGCTAACCTCGGCATTGGTTGCACCAGATTTTGCACTAACTTTAACATTTTTTATTATTTGATTTAGCTCCAAATTTAGTTCCATATTTAGGATAGAGTTTCCTAAGTATCTAAATAAAAGTAGGGGAAACTTTTCAAAAGTAAATTTAACAAATATTAATAGATAAAGTAATCCACTTTTCTTAATCCTCATGAGTATGGAGGTATTTTTAAATATTTTAATTAAAATATTTTATTTTCCCCCACAAAATCCCCTCAAACCCCACTCTTTCATTATTTTCACATTTCCTCCCTTTCCCCATTATCTTCTCTTCCATTCTCCTTTCTCCCTTAGTGTTTCATCTCTTAGTATTTAATGCTCATGGAGTCCCATATTTCAATTTCATGGAGGAACCTCCATGATGAAGGTAATGGATTCTTCCTTCACTTATCCTCCTTCCTTTATATTTTTCTTTCCTTTTCCTTTATTGATTTTCTAATCTTTATTCTTGTTTTGTTGGTGCAGGTTTAGGTTTCTTGCATGTAGGATAAATTTTCAAGAGGGAACCTCCATGATAAAGGTAATGGCTTCTCCTTTCCTTTCTCCTATTTCCTTTCCTTCCTCTTTTAGTTTTCTTTTCTTTTATTGATTTTCTATTGTTTATTGATTTTTTGTTGTTGCAAGTTTAAGGTTTCATGCATGGATGTTAGGGTTTTATGGAAGAACCTGTAACATCCCTATCTTGTGCACACTGATCAGACTTATTCTTTGAGGAAGATTGTGTGCAAGTGATCTGGTTCATTATATGATTGGTTGTTTTGATTATGCTTATGAGATGTTGTGGATCTGATGATATGTTATTTTGTTATATTTATATCGACAAGTGTTATTGATTGGGTTCTCCTAAGTGTGCAGGACTCTAGACGTTAGAAGATGTCGATGGCATCGATGGATCCCCTTGGAATCCGGATTGAGATAGGGAGTGAACTACTATGGTTTGAATGTTTTTGATATTACATATGTGACATATTACTAGATATTATGATGTTGATTTTTATAGATGACATGTTTCATTGCTGGATGCAAGAGGACGATAGATTTCCAACCAAACTCACATTCAGAATAAAAGGGTCATGCAAAACAACCAGAGACATTGAGCTAGAGGTGTGGCAACATCCCTACCATAGCCTACTAGTACTCTCATCGTGGCTCGAACTGTAGGTTAACGATTACCTAGTTCGAGAGATCCACGATTTCGTGAGGGCAGACTGTGACAATCTCTCATGATGATTTTAAGGGGCACGCAATAAGGAAGGTTCTTTATTCCTTAGAGGCCCTCGGTCTCCCACAAGATCACCTGACTGAGTAACACCCTTGGAGCACGTAGTGCATCTTGAAGGGTACGTCGCGGAATTAAAACAAGAATGCAAGCGAGTGACACCCTTGGAGCACGTAGTGCGTCTTGAAGGGCATGCCACGATTTTTTTTTTTAATTTGGTAAGTTAATAAACCTAGTACGTAGAAAACTATTTCTCTTTAGGACCTGGTCGGCCTTAAAATGAATGATGCTATGAGTAAAGTTTAATGATTAATTTTTCCCTTAAAAACTGTCGCCAAACCTAGTGAATTTAAAACCTAGGTCTAAGTAGAACAACTGAACAAAAAAAACCGAAGTGGACTTGTAACAAGAAGGGGGTAAATAAAATTCAAACATTAATAATTGAAGTAAATTTTAATGGAGGATTAAATTATTAAAAGGGTAAATTGTTGTTTATATATAAACTCACTAAATATGAACTACGTAGAAAAGGGGAAACTTAAGGAAAAGGGGAATTTCTAACATAGTAGGGAATCTAGTCTTTGGAACTTTCTAATTATGAACTCAACTAGGCTTTAAGAAAGGCGTTAGTCATTTAATAAATTTAAGGGAATAAAGGGACACTGAGGAGCATTTTTAGGAACACTTTTAGGTGGGTGAGGGAAATAGGAAAATTTAGTTAATTAATAAATTGATTTTCTGGTGCAACTAAGGGATTGTGTGACATGTGTATGGGGGAGGTTCATCCTAATTAAATGTAATAAAAACAATCTAATGAGGGTTTGGGAAACTAATCACTTAAAAAAATCTATAAAAAAGATGGCGGAGGATGATTTTGTGGCACGTCTGGTATCCGTAAAGTTACGCTGCCAGAATTTTTCTTGACTGAATTTTTCTTATGGGAGTTGAGATAGCCGGCTCAGATAATGAGTGGTAGCTAGACCTTGCAAGGTGATCTGGGAGTTATCATTATCTGGTATTATGTGCATGGTCCCTTTGTATCTCGGGGGAATCAGGGGGAAAAAGATTACCCTTAGTGTTGGCTGGGAGGTATGGGTGAGGTCTCAATGGTTGGAACGCAGGAGTTGGATGGAGCGCGAGTGTGGGATAGTCACTTCTAGTTCTTCGCATTTGACTACTATATTCATGTGTATATTTTGTATTGAATAGTAGTTAAATTTCCTCTATATGCATCTCTCTAATGTCGAAACCCGCATGCATAAATTGTGTTAAAAAAATTGTTATTTTTTTGTATATGAATATTTATCATGGCGAATGTATGCATGTGTAAATCTGTTGAAAGGTAATTAAATTTCTGTCTCTGCGCCTTCCTGGTTTGCCAATATTTAGATGTGATTGGGTGCATTGACAACTTGCGTTTGTTTTGAATTTCTGGTATGATTGCTTTCAATGTTGTTCTTCAAATATTGTTGGGCATGAACCTTGTGTAGAAATTTGTTTTCAGACAAGCTTAAGTTTCCAGTACCACGCATGTAGTCAACAATAAAAAAAAAAAAGAACAATTGTTCCAATGAAAACCATGCCTATATCTGATAAACTCTTTTGGATCCTATCTCTAAATTTTGTTTGGATTTTATAGATTCTCTACATTCTTATTTGCTCCCTAGTGTATGAATTCTTGGCGAGTCAAAGCACAAAGAGTTTTCCTTTATCCTCTTTTAATCTAAGGTGACAGTGCTCACTCTAGAGATCTCTGTAGAAGTTTTGTTTCAATACTTCAAGTGAAAACTATAGGCCTACTTCTTTTGTAAACTTGTGAATAACAAGTAGTATTTCCTCAACGGAAACGAAAGTGTAGTCCAAATCATTTATCGCTCGTCTCTGCACATGATGTAAGGTAAATGTTGTACAACAAGTCGAGCTCTTGCATGTTGGAAGGTGGATTAATCTTTAATCTTCTCCCTTTTAACCATATTTTCTTGGGTTATTTTGTTTTGGCGAATGCACGCATTTACCGATCAACTCCTAAGTGTGTCTTATGTTTTTAGTTGGATATTTTTGGTGCCCAACACTTCGCTGGGTTAGTATCGTTCGCGTAAATAAACCCAGAAGGGCATCTCTTGTGAGCTACCTCATCAGTCACTCACACATGAACAATCGACGCTTTAGTTCACTACGGAAGACTTCAGTCGACTGTTCTTTTTTAACCCTCAAAATTTAAAAAAAATTAACAGATATGCCTACTGAGACACGGATTTTCACCATTTGAGGGCGTGATAATTTTTATATATTGTAGACGAATGTTTCTCTTCTCCTTCTGGTTCGCACGTAGACTAGTAGTTTTCTCATAGCACCCCGCTCACTCTATGTTTCAACTCACCTCAGAATTTCGCGTGCTCTCTGCATAGGTTGTTATTGCCTCTCTGCATTTTTGGGGAACGTCAGCAGCGGATTTCCCCTACATTGAATGACCTCCTTAGTCAATGGTTATACCGTTGCTACCTCTCGCTTCTTTCCGACTCTTCTTGTTGGAGTGTTTCTTCCTCATCGCATCTTTGGCATGCCCTCAACGATTGGGGCGTTGAACTCTAGAGCCATTTCCCCTAAGTTAATGCATGGAATTTTCGATCTTCAAGTGACAACTGCCACCTATTAATAATTTTTCTGAAGTCCATTTATTGGGGACTGAGTTATGCTACTTCATGGATCCGTAGACAGCGATTGAAAATTGAAGTCTGTTGTTTTTTATTTTGTGCATTAATTTTCTGTATTTGCGCCTACAGTGTGTGTGGGCATACTTATGGAATCTGATGTTCTTCTTTCCACTTAGAACCGATTGCAGTTAATTGTCCCTTTTAAATTCTAAATCCTTCCGGTTACTGAAATTGATTTACCATGCCTGATCTTCTACCAAGAATTGCGCGAAGTGAATAATTATTATTTATACTTTAAGTGTTCTCTACAGTTAGATGGAAGACAAATTTAGATTAATATCGTTGAATTATTATTACCATAATCTGGCGTTTATAACTTTATCTACCATAGGATGGATGGTGCACCCATTACATTCCTTTTGAGTTATGGAAATCATTACTACTGTAGTGTTAGAGTGGGGGTGGAAATCGAGTTTTATCTCTTATGTTTACTGCCCAATTTCAAGTCATTTTTCAGCTCCCAAGTGCACACATTGTACACACGTCGTTTTCATAAGTACAATGTGTTATATTTTTGGTCAGAGATTGTGATTATCTCTTTGGTGGGATCATCTAACCTATAGCATATCAAACTCACATTTTATTTTGGGATCGTTTATAAACAATTTCATCTTGATGACAGGGAATTGTGAGCCCCAAATTATTAATTGATAAATTAAAATGAGTTGTTACTTGTGAATAAATGTAGCCTCTCTAATAAATTATGGTAGGAATTAAGCATCCAATTTGTAATTCTACTTACAGTAGTTGCCTCTCCATAGAGTGCTCTGGAATGAAAATTATATTAATAAATAATCCTTGTTTATTAAATTCTATTTTTATTTTCTCACTAGAATGTGTTTTGTTTAACTATTTTATTGAAATAATTATGTTGTTTTCTAATCATCTTGTTTATCATTAATTCACATACTTCAAATTTAATAATTCAATTATAACCCTCCCCTCCTTGGTTACGAATTTTATCTTAAAACATTTCCCCTAAAATTAATTGAACTTTGATACCTTGGAAACCATAACTAAAAGTTTTTTGAGTGGATATAAATTTGAAGTGGTTAATGGGTTTAAGTGACATGTAATGGGCCCAGGGGTGTAGATATTTCGGTGATTGGGTGCACTACTAAGGAGCTCTATCATGGGATGCTTGCTCGTGCCATTTAGTTTATTCCTGGCGCGCAAAAATTTAATTGATGAATGATAGTTTTAGATGTTAGATGAGTTAATTAATTTATTGGTTATATGAACGTCAGTCTTTGCTCTTGAGTGCCTTGAAGGGTCACTAGTGTTATCCTCGATTTCTAGGGATAACTAGGAGATCATGTCTCGAGGCCCATAGGTCCTAGACATGGAGTACCGAGAGCAAGATTGACCTGAGCATGGCCCTGGAGGGCCCATCCTTCTCCTCCTTCATCAGACCTGTCCTGTCAGCAGCAACAACATCCATCACCTTCAGCTTCGACTTGCATCGGAGAAGATTCGTGCTCCATGAGGAAATTGGTCCAGGTATCATGGTATGTGTCATGTTTGATCATTATAACTTTCATATATATGCATCAGGTTCCTTACATTTTTTACAACTGCTTGGATCTTACACTAACCCACTTGACCATGGTTGGGGGGATTAACGAGGTGCCTTAGCAAGCTTGTATCCATAGGTTTTGGTTAGCCACCAGGGGGGATTTTGAAGATCCATCGTCCTCTCCCACCATATTATCATTTTACATCTTGTCTCCTATCCATCTATCCCACTCCCCTAGTCCGGACGTTAGGATGACCTATTTGTGGGGTTACACTTTATCCTGTGGGAAGAAGGGGCTAAAGGCCCAGGGGGTAAAAGCAGCTGGTAAAAGATAAAAGACATAGAAAATAGAACCTAGAGATGCCTCGCCCAGGGATCCCCGAGAAGGCAATAAAAATCCTCTCGATAAGAAACAAGAGGGACCCGAAGAAAAATAATAAAACAAGACCTAGACAAGAGGATGNCATAGAAAATAGAACCTAGAGATGCCTCGCCCAGGGATCCCCGAGAAGGCAATAAAAAGCCTCTCGATAAGAAACAAGAGGGACCCGAAGAAAAATAATAAAACAAGACCTAGACAAGAGGATGGGGGGTCTCATTACGAGCCGGCCCATTATGTTCATAGGTATCTAGCAGTATGACATTGCAATTATCTGGTTACCATGCCAGGGCAGTGACCCTTGGTTGCATGGCCAAGGGAAAGGGGGTCTCATCACAAGCCAGCCTTATCATTTCTGCGAGAATACTCGTGGGTAACACTGTCAGCTCTGGTCACCATGCCAAGACAGTGTCCTCTAGTTAGACCTTGAAGTAAAAAGAAAGAAAAAGCAATGAATAAAAGAAAGAATAAAGGCATTAAAGGGCTTGGAAAGAATTGCATCCATGACAGGTATAACTCGCCTCCTACAAAGGCACCCACGGATAATATCCACCCCTAGTTTTCACTATGTCTAGGCATCCTTAGACCACACCACCTCGCATGACATGGCTTGGATGATATCCTTTGGGAACTTTCCTTTTCATATGGATGCTGGCCCAATAGGTTACCTTGTCTTTTTCTTCAGCTTTGTATAGTAGGTCAGTGTAATGTCTTTGAGCTGTTAGATGATATGCTAAGGGTCTTATGCATGCATTTGATAAAATTAATGATGAAATATGATTGACATTGCTATGATCCCGAGGACTAATGAGCCCATGGAGGGCGAAGTTTTTGATGTGTAGGACCATACCCGACGGACAGGTACCAAGTGGACCGGTACACATGGGGAGATGATCAGTTTGGACCTCCATGGGGCTGAAGAGCCCATCAGATGGTTGTTAGGACCTCATCAAGGGTAGAGACAGAATAGTGACTGATCGAGCATTTGCACGAGAGAAGAAGAATGACGTTTTCATCCAGGACGCCTTGGCTGAGCCTAGCCCTAGGGGGTTGACCCACTGCAGGTGGAATGCATCCCTATGTTGACCAGGACGTCCTCCAGAGATCCTTGACGTCACCCCCATTGTGTGGCATCTTTACAGGGTAGCTTGGCATGTGTGGCAGAGTTTGGAGGCCCAGAGAGGGCCAACGTTTGCCTTCTAGTGCTGAGTTTTTCCCTAAAAAGGGCCAACCTCTCCCTCAAAGGGGCTAGACGTCCTACTTAGTGCTCATTTAGGCTTTTATTTAGCAGTTAAATGTAAAAACAATATGGTTTTTAGTAGTCATCCTTGTCCGTTGTTTTAATGACCTAATTTTTAATTAAGGGTCATTGGATGATATAAATTGAGGATGTTTTCCCTCATTTTTTACATAATACAACTCACTCATCTTGTGAGGTCTGATTTTTAGCGCCCTATTGGGGTTTTTGGCTAAATTAGTGATGCACAACTTTTGAAGGAAGAGTTTTCTTGGCATTTATGGTGTTTCTTTGGAAGGAAGGTGTTACAACTAGGGTTTGCTTGGATATTTCTTCATGAATTGTAAGTGTTTTTTCTGCAAAACTTCTCTTTGAATGGTTGTAGTTTAAATATCTTTCATATTACTTATATATTGTTGAATCAAAATCCTAGGGGACAACCACACAAGTAGGTTGTTGTCTCATGTTCCCTGACAAAGAAACCTTAAACCATTGAATAAGAAAATAAAGCCTAGCCTTAGCTACACTTGTTTTCTTCATTCCTTATGCTAACCGTACCTTTTTGAAGCCAAGAAGAGTGAGACGTCCCTATCCTAGGCTTACTACACTAGGGTCGTACCATCCTAGGGTTTGCTGACAGACCTTGCTTTAGCAATGTTTCCCTCATCAAAACCTCTTGTCTTGGTTAAATTTTCCTTATTATGCTAGCCGTTTGCCAGGAAAGAGGAGAGAGGACAAGGCCTTGCCTTTGCAACACCAAGTGAACCTCTCTCTCTTAGGGTTTCTACTTTTAAGGCCCTGCTTTAGCAGCACCTTGAAAACCTACCCTCTAGTCCTTAGAAGACTTTTACCCTTCAACTCTTGCGTCCATCACTTATTGACTCCATTAACCCTTAGGCACTAATCCTTAGCCTCTAGTGTTGAAGTGATAGTGACTAAACAAAATTTCAAAGCCTTATAAATTTGAAACCCTAACTAACAACTAACCCTAAAAAGCCGACGTCACCCCTAGGATATTTCATCTTGACGCAACAATTTTTATATGTGAGCAATTGAATGATGTTTAATGCATTGATTTGATTCAAGGAGTGATTATATTCATTGGATGTTATATTGTTCAAGTATTTGTTGACGAGTAATATTATATTGTCGTTTTTATTATTGCAAACATTGACTTCGTCAATATTTACTGCTACATTTGCTCATATATTGAACTTAGATAGTTTCTGATTTATGAAGTATTAACCATTATTGCACGTACTAGTTTTATTGTTGTCTTGTCTCGAAAGCAGGTGCCTTCTCCTTGGTTATACTTCATTGGACTATCTCTTTGGGCAGTAATCTGTGAAAGGGGAAACTAGCCTTAATCCCTCGAGCCTTTCCCTTTCAAACCCCAGGTTGCCAGGGACGTCTCCCTTGGGTCTAGCCTCCCTAAATAGAAAGGACCTCCCCATTGTGGTGACATTGGGTGGGGTAGGTCCCTGTTACGCCAGTTTGGCCTTCTACTTTATATCCTTTTCTCCTAGCTACAAACTATGCCATAAAATTTTGGCGTCGTTGCTGGGGAACACTGAGTCAATCTTCCTCAACGACAAATCTTTCGGTAAGCCTTGCCTCAAAAATCTTTTTTTTTTTTTTACAATCTTACCTGGCGACTCCACTAGACTTTATTCCCCTATTCTTTGAGAGTTTTAGGAAAACTATCTGGCGACTCCACAAACCAAAAGGAGATTCAATAATCCTCCTTTAGCTTTCAGAAGGAAGCCTCCTTTAAATTCACCTGTTGTCAAGTCACTTTTTGGAAAGAGACTTCCTTTAAACATGTCTACCTCTCAGACTGGTACTACAAACCCAGTGAACAATCAAAG
>JASDQU010101080.1:17870-34399 GCA_032191745.1 Picea mariana | reverse complement strand
GCTTTCAGAAGGAAGCCTCCTTTAAATTCACCTGTTGTCAAGTCACTTTTTGGAAAGAGACTTCCTTTAAACATGTCTACCTCTCAGACTGGTACTACAAACCCAGTGAACAATCAAAGACTATGGTCATCTACTTTGTTCAAGCCAGTAGACATGTCAGCCATGCCTGGCTACCCTAGGCAAATGCCACCCAAATATGAAAAGTGGTTGCCTAAGTTTATCGGCACTGATGCCACTAGTGCCGAAGAGCATATGAGTAACTTTTGGGCATTTTTTCAGCTTCACCCCATTAGTGATGATGCTGAGGACTTGGTTATGAAGTTATTCTCATCTACCCTCTATGATGCTGCAAGATGTTGGTATCTCAGCCTTCCTAATGGAAGCATCAAAACCATGGATAGACTTGAGAAAATCTTCCTCATAAGGTGGAGAATCAAAGAAGAACCTAACATGCTGCTCACTTGATTAAATAGCCTTGCTAAGCATGAGAATGAGTCTATTCAATAATTTCACACCAGATTCGAATCATTACTCCAACGAATTCCCCCAAGCCATATTCTAAAAGATGATTATCTTGTTCACATTTATACCAGATCTTTCAGTGGCCAACTAGGGTATCTTCTTAGAGACAAAGACCCTCAATCCATTCAAGAAGCCCAAGAGCTCGCTACCAAGATAGAAGGAAATCTCCTTTCATCCAAGATTGATCCCTTTGCTAACCCTAGGGGGAGAATAGACACCAAGCAGAAAGTGGTACACAATGCTAGGCCTACTTCAGATCTCTACACTAGTATCAGTAAGCTACAAGCTTCCGTGGATAGCATCATGAAGAATCAAGAAGAAATGATGAACCAGATCGTTAGAATTGAAAATTCCTAGACCCAGGCACCTAGACCTTCATTCAAAGAGAAATTCCAGAAAGGGAACCAAACCTGCAATCCTAAGAATGAAAATGATGTCCCAAATACTTTGGCCCCTACAAATGTCGTTGATGAAAATCTTTGGTGCCTGGAATGCAGTGAAGCACATTGGGAGAATGAGTGTCCTTATAATGCCAACCAACAACAAGTCAACAATCTGGACTGCTTTATGAATTTTCCTCAGATAAATATCACTGATATAGAACATCAGCAGGCCCTGAAGGAAGCAGCTAGAGCAGCAAGACTGGCAATAATTAACAACTTGGACCAGGAATCACGAGAAAATATTAGAAAACAAGAATTCCAAGTATACCAGAGAAAGAATCCAAAACAACCTACCACTGATCAGCCAAAATCTCCTGAGGTTCTTCCTCCCAAGACATCTAAAACTGATAAGGTTACCCTTGATTTTGACTTTGAAGGAGCCTTTTCGAAGATGCATGTAAACGTTCCCTTAAAAGAAGAAATTAATATCCCCTGTATTAAAGAATGCTTTAATACCTTCTTTTCAGGAACAACTGAGCCTATGGACCCCCGAATTAGGTTGCAAGTTGATCACTTCAGGATCCAGTATGGTGAAAATCCACCTTTCTTCATGACTCTTATGATGAACAACAAATACCTTAACAATTGCATGCTGGATATAGGTGCTGGTGCAAATATGATGTCTCTTAAAGTCATGCAGCAAATGGGCCTGAAGGTCACTAGGCCTTACAGAAATGTGTGTGGATTTGAATTCAAAGCAATACCCACACATGGTGTAGCTGAAAATCTTGAAGTACAATTGAAAGAATTCCCCGAGAAGGCAGTCCACATAGATATTATAGTGGTTGATGTCCCGGACGTGTGGGGAATGTTGTTGTCTAGGAAGTTTGGTGCAATGATAGGTGGGTCACCTGAAATGGATCTCACCTTTTTGCGGTTACCTCTGAAAGATGGGACAACTGAATGTTTACTCAATGTGCCAATAACTGGAAATCACGTACAAGATGTCGTTCCTTCAATAAATGAAGCACAAAAAGATGTGATACAAACTCTTCAAGAATATTCTCTAGAAGATATGCCATTTGCAACAGAGGAAGATTTTGACGAGATTGAGTGGCCCAAGAAAGAAGAATAGCAACAACTCCTATATGAGTTTCAAAACAAAGAGGTTGGGACGGTAAAGATACTAAAAAGGAAGAAGGATGAAGAGGACGTGCAAATTCATCCATCCCAACAAGAAGTTTTTACACTAGAAGCCCACCCACCTCCCTCAGTACAGTACACCAGGCTTGTTCAAGGAACAACCAAACACAAGATCCGAAAATACAAGGAGGGATATTTGGTATGGATGTGGGATACTTAGAAAGGAGAGCCAACTAATGTGAAAGGAAGTACGCAATCATGGCTCGGACCTTTCAAAGTCGGAATGGAATCAGTTGATAACTCGTACTATTTGTCCACTTTGGAACGAAGAAGGTGCCCATTACCCATTAATGGATGCCTCCTCAAACCCCACCAAGGTGGAGGGACATGACTGTACAGGTAAGTATAAGTAGGTAGGCATTTTCCATGTATTATACCATCTGCATTTCATGTTAGTTTGTTTCCTTATATGCATATTGATTTCTTTGTTTCATATACATATATATTATATTTGCGGGGTGGCAATACCACCCCACCTTTGTTACTGATTCCCTATTCGAGTGTGAGCAGGTCTACAGGTTTATGCCAGAGATGCTGAGGTTCTCATGCGCTCTACGGTGAGCACATGTCCCCGAGTTGAAGCCAGATGTTATCCCTGATTTCTAGGGATAACTAGGAGATCATGTCTCGAGGGCCACAGGTCCTAGACATGGAGTACCGAGAGCAGGATTGACCTGAGCATGGCCCTGGAGGGCCCATCCTTCTCCTCCTTCATCAGACCTGTCTTGTCAGCAGCAACAACATCCATCACCTTCATCTTGAACTTGCATCGGAGAAGACTCTTGCTCCATGAGGTAATTGGTCTAGGTATCATGGTATGTGTCATGTTTGATCATTATAACTTTCAAATATATGCATCAGGTTCCTTACATTTTTGACAACTGCTTGGATCTTACACTAACCCACTTGACCATGGTTGGGGGGATTAACGGGGTGCCCTAGCAAGCTTGTATCCATAGGTTTTGGTTAGCCACCAGGGGGGATTTTGAAGAGCCACCGTCCTCTCCCACCATATTATCATTTTACATATTGTCTCCTATCCATCTATCCCACTCCCCTAGTCCAGACGTTAGGATGACCTATTTGTGGGGTTACACTTTATCCAGTGGGAAGAAGGGGCTAAAGGCCCAGGGGGTAAAAGCAGCTGGTAAAAGATAAAAGCCATAGAAAATAGAAACTAGAGATGCCTCGCCCAGGGATCCCCGAGAAGGCAATAAAACGCCTCTCGATAAGAAACAAGAGGGACCCATAGAAAAATAATAAAACAATACCTAGACAAGAGGATGGGGAGTTTCATCACGAGCTGGCCCATTATGTTCATAGGTATCTAGCAGTATGACATTGCCATTATCTGGTTACCACGCCAGGGAAGTGACCCTTGGTTGCATGGCCAAGGGAAAGCAAGTCTCATCACAAGCCAACCTTATCATTTCTGCGAGAATACTCGTGGGTAACACTGTCATCTCTGGTCACCACGCCAAGGCAGTGTGCTCTAGTTAGACCTTGAAGTAAAAAGAAAGAAAAATAAATGAATAAAAGAAGGAATAAAGGAAATAAAGGGCTTGGAAAAAATTGCATCCATGACAGGTACAATTCGCCTCCTACAAAGGCACCCACAGATAATATCCACCCCTGGTTTTCACTATGTCTAGGCATCCTTAGACCACACCACCTCGTATTACATGGCTTGGATGATATCCTTTGGGAACTTTTCTTTTCTTATGAATGTTGGCCCAATAGGTTACCTTGTCTTTTTCTTCAGCTTTGTATAGTAGGTCAGTGTAATGTCTTTGAGCTGTTAGATGATATGCTAGGGGTCTTATGCATGCATTTGATAAAATTAATGGTGAAATATGATTGACATTGCTATGATCCTGAGGACTAATGAGCCCATGGAGGGTGAAGTTTTTGATGTGCAGGACCATACCCGATGGACAGGTACTAGGTGGACCGGTACACATGGGGAGATGATCAGTTCGGACCTCCATGGGGCTAAAGAGCCCATCAAATGGTTGCTGGGACCTCATCAGGAGCAGAGACAAGACAGGGACTGATCAAGCATTTTCACGAGAGAAGAAGAAGGAATTTTTCATCTAGGACGCCTTGGCTGAGCCCAGCCCTATGGGGTTGACCCACTGCAGGTGGAACGCATGCCTCTATTGACCAGGATGTCCTCCAGAGATCCTTGACGTCACCTCCAGCGTGTGGCAGCTTTACAGGGTAGTTTGGCACATGTGGCAGAGTTTGGAGGCCCAGAGAGGGCCAACGTTTTCCTTCTAGTGCTAAGTTTTGCCCTGAAAAAGGACAACGTCTCCCTCAGAGGGGCTAGACGTCCTGCTTACTGCTCATTTAGGATTTTATTTAGAAGTTAAATGTAGAAACAGTATGATTTTTAGTAGTCAGCCTTGTCGACTGTTTTAATGACCTAATTTTTAATTAAGGGTCATTGGATGATATAAATTGAGGATGTTTTCCCTCATTTTTGACATAACACAACTCACTCATCTAGTGAGGTCTGATTTTTAGCGCCCTATTGGGGTTTTTGGCTGAATTAGTGATGTGCAACTTTTGAAGGAAGAGTTTTCTTGGAATTTATGGTGTTTCTTTGGAAGGAAGGTGTTACAACTAGGGTTTGCTTGGATATTTCTTCATGAATTGTAAGTGTTTTTTCTGCAAAACTTCTCTTTGAATGGTTGTAGTTTAAATATCTTGCATATTACTTATATATTGCTGAATCAAAACCCTAGGGGACAACCACACAAGTAGGTTGTTGTCTCATGTCCCCTGACAAAGAAACCTTAAACCATTGATTAAGAAAATAAATCCTAGCCTTAGCTACACTTGTTTTCTTCATTCCTTATGCTAGCCGTACCTTTTTGAAGCCAAGAAGAGTGAGACGTCCCTAGCCTAGGCTTACTACACTAGGGTCGTACCATCCTAGGGTTTGCTGATAGACCTTGCTTTAGCAACGTTTCCCTCATCAAAACCTCTTGTCTTGGTTAAATTTTCCTTATTGTGCTAGCCATTTGCTAGGAAAGAGGAGAGAGCACAAGGCCTTGACTTTGCAACACCAAGTGAACCTCTCTCTCTTAGGGTTTCTACTTTTAAGGCCCTGCTTTAGCAGCACCTTGAAAACCTACCCTCTAGTCCTTAGAAAACTTTTACCCTTCAACTCTTGTGTCCATCACTTATTGACTCCATTAACCCTTAGGCATTGATCCTTAGCCTCTAGCATGGAAGTGATAGTGACTAAACAAACTTTCAAAACCTTATAAATTTGAAACCCTAACTAACAACTAACCCTAAAAAGATGACGTCACCCCTAGGATATTTTATCTTGACGCAACATTTTTATATGTGAGCAAATGAATGATGTTTAATGCATTGATTTGATTCAAGGAGTGATTATATTCATTGGATGCTATATTGTTCCAGTATTTGTTGACAAGTAATATTATATTGTCATTGTTATTATTGCAAACATTGACTTCGTCAATATTTACTGCTGCATTTGCTCATATATTGAACTTAGATAGTTACTGGTTTATGAAGTATTAACCATTATTGCACATACTAGTTTTATTGTTGTCTTGTCTTGAAAGCAGGTGCCTTCTCCTTGGTTATAATTCATTGGACAATCTCTTTGGGCGGTAATCTGTGAAAGGGGAAACTAGCCTTAATTCGTCGAGCCTTTCCCTTTCAAACCCCAGGTTGCCAGGGACGTCTCCCTTGGGCTTAGCCTCCCTAAATAGAAAGGACCTCCCGATTGTGGTTACATTGGGTGGGGTAGGTCCCTATTATGCCAGTTTGGCCTTCTACTTTATAGCCTTTGCTCCTAGCTACAAGCTGTGCCATAACAACTAGAATTATTGGTTGTTGAATATTTATTTGTGCACCATGCAAAGTGTTTGAATCAATGATTGTTAATTCTCTCTCGCATCGAAGGTTCATGCTACATGTGTCGGTTTTTTTATGTTGTTTGTGTTGGGTTGATTTGATGTTGTATTTTAGCTTAGTAGGCGTGGTCTTGCTTGTGTCGGGCGGGATGTAGACACCTCCTTGTTCCTCAGAATAGTCGCTAGCCTTGAGACCTTGAATGGTCAAAATCGATGGGAACTTGGGCTTGAGCATTGCTTATGTGTCCTGGATGTCCCAACCTTGTAGGCTAGGATGGGTGTGTAGTCATTTTTATTCTTCACCTGTTTGAATGTTCGTTGCTTCTTAAGTTTCATGATGTGCTAGTATGATAGGTCATTGTGTTGTATGATGTGTAGCTTGTGTGTGTTGTGTTTGTCGTTGAGTTGAGACGCTTGATTGTATTATTGACTTTACTTGACTTGCATTAAAAAAAATAAAAAATTACATGTTATGTGTCACATGTTTTCGTGACGGTGGGGTTCGTTACATATGGGATCAGAGTCGGTTCGACCCATGACTTGCAATCACTACGACTTCCATTGATTAGATACTTGATTATAAAATGTCGCTAATTAAATTGGTTTGTATTTGTGCAGTTAATGATGGTTAGAGGACACCACAGAGGCAGATGATGGGGTGTTGGGGGAGGAGGCACGACGCCCCCAGTAGCATCCATGCCCGCGGTGTCTAACCCCTACAGAGACAAACAGGTTGTCGGGAAGGAACAAATATTTGTGGGTGATTTGGTTGGGTTGAGGAGGTCCTTTTAAAGGATTTATGAGGCACTGATCAATCATTTGGATAGATATGAGGTCATGGCTTCGACACTTCCTGATGGTCCACTGTGTGCCTCGACCGGTACTGGTAGCATTCACCACGAACTCGAGAAGGTCAAATTTCCTGAGTTCTTTGGTGCCTCGGAAGGTGAAGCCACTGAGGCATGGTTAGAGAATATGGTGATGTGCTTTTCACTTCGTGACTATACCTCCAACATGAAAGTATGCATGGCGGTATTTCAAGTAAAGGGGAGCGCTCTTCTATGGTGGACGATGCTCCTGCCACAACTGAACATGGTCGTTGAAGACGTGTCATGGGAACTGTTTGAGGAATGGTTCTGGGAGAGGTATCTGTCTGAGGAATTCATTGAGTGTCATCTCAATGAGTTCAAATACTTGTGACATGTTGGCCGTACAATGCTTGAGTACGAGGCCCGTTTCATGGAGCTTCTTCGGTATGCTCCACACCTGAATAACGAGAAACTTAAGGTCAACAAGTTTGTGTTCAGTATTAATGTCAGCATTCATGTAAAAGAGAGGATTCTGATGCCTCAAACCTTGCATGATTTTGTTCAGAAGGTCCTCATAGAAAAGGAGGATCTCATCAGTGGGGGTTAGAGCAGGACTCCAGCGAGACCGATAGGATCAATGACATTTGGTGTGCAACATCATCAAACACCAATGAAGCATCCCATGGGATATCGAGGTGTTCCTAGAGGATCCACATTCACTTCATCGTGACGATCAGTGCCTCAAAAATGAACTCCCTACAGAGGACCACAACACCAATAGCAACAGTTTAGGCCTGTTCAGCCGAACAGACCAAGGTTCCAGGTCGGTGGGCCATCAGCTTATACTTCAGGTACCAGGAGTATTGGACCGAATAATAGGTGTTGGATATGTGGAGAGACACATTACCAGTGTGACTGCTTTGTTGAGAGGGCTAGAGCATCTAGATCAGCCAGACCCACTACCGTGGGAGATTTCGGAAAGGCCCATCAGAATCATGCAGCGGTGAATAACTACAAGGCAGAGCACCAATCGACTGTGCTCGATACATTAGGTACCATCCCTAACCAAACCCTTAGTATTTTGATAGATCTAAGAGCCACATAGAGTTTTATTTCTGGTGCACTGCTAAAAGGAATTAAGGTAAAGGCATTCTAACATGACAAGTTTATCTTTGTATAAATGGATTCGGGAGAAAAACAGAAGGTTGGAGGGAAGGTTACGGGTTATATCCTTAACCTGGGAGAGTTTTTCACTAGGTACAACCTGTACATCATGATCTTAGGGTTTTATTATGTCGTGATCAGTATGGACTGGTTGGAATCGCATCAGGCGATACTCAACTATAAGACGAAATAGTTGAGCTTGGTCGATGATGAGGGACATAGACGCGTGATTGTAGGTAGGAACCAGGGAGTCCTCCTAAGTTTCATCTCTTCCCTACAACTACGAAAGAGTATGCACAAGGGATTCCAATGGTATGCGATCCTTTCATTAAACGAAAAGGGCATGGCAGAAGGCCTAGAAAACCAGTGCGAGAGTTTGTGGATGTCTTCCCAGAGGAGTTACCAGGGTTGCTGCCAGAGAGGGAATTGAAATTTACCATCAACCTAAAACCAGGAACCAAACTGATAGCAAGAACTCCTTATCGGATGTCGACCCCAGAGTTACAGGCGCTGAAAACGCAACTGAAGGAGTTGTTGGATCTAGGACTTATACGTCGAAGTGTGTCACCATGGGGTGCACCTGTTCTTTTCATACAGAAGAAGGATGGGTCGTGGAGACTCTGCATTGACTACCATCAATTGAACAAGGAAACGATCAAGAATCAATATCTGTTTCCAAGGATTGATGATCTGTTTGATCACATGAAAGACGCGATGGTGTTTTCGAAGATCGAATTGAGATACAGGTATCACTAGTTACAGATCAAGGAGGACGAAATCCCTAAGATCTCCTTTAAGATGAGGTTTGGACATTACAATTTTATTGTTTTACCGTTTGGATTGACAAATGCCCTTGGGGTATTTATGAGTTTGATGAACGGGGTGTTCTGTGAATACTTGGACAAGTTCGTCCAAGTATTCATTGATGATATCTTGATATATTATCGGACGATGGAGGAGCATGAAGAACACTTGTGTTTGGTACTACAATGTTTACGAGAGAACAAATTGTTTGGGCAGCAGTCGAAATGCCCATTTTATCGATTGAAGATTCATTACTTAGGGAACCTCTGACGAAGGTATCATCGTGGATCCAACAAAGGTCGAGGCTATTATGGAATGCCATGCACCAACAAACATCCTAGAAGGGCGAGCTTCATGGGTTTAGTAGGATACTATTGACGGTTTGTCGAGAGTTTTTCAAAGATAGAAAATCCGATTACGAAATTGCAGAAGAAGAACAAGAAGTTTTTTTGGACCAAGAAATTTGTGGAGTCATTTCAGAGGCTCAAGGAAGTGTTGACGACAACACCAATACTAAGGTTCCTTGACATGGATGATGACTTCTTGGTATGCATTGACGCATCCAAGGAAGGCTTAGGAGGAGTCTTGATGCAAGATGGTTGAGTGATCACCTACATCTCGAGAAAGTTGAGAAGGCATGAGGAGAAATATCCGATGCATGATTTGGAGTTGTTAGCCATCGTATATGCCTAGAGAGTTTGGAGACACTACCTGATCAGATGGAAATTCGACCTAAAAACAAATCATTATGGTTTACAACACATTTTCACGCAAAGCGACTTGAACGCGCGACAAAGACATTGGTCGGAATTGCTTAGTGAGTATGATTTCGAGATTACCTACAGAAAGGGGACAATGAACATAGTGGCAGATGCTTTCAGTCAGAGACCACACATATTTTTGGTGATTCCTCTTCAGACGAATATACAAGAGAAGACTCTTAATTTACAGTGCGACGATGACTAGTATAAAGAGGTTAAGAAAATTATTTGACAAAACACCATGATGGTACCCAAGTTTGAGGAATTTTCTTTGGACAACGATGGATTATTGAGATTTAATAAGCGGATTTATGTACCGCCCAACGACAAGTTGAGGAGTTTGATCCTAAATGAGTCTCATAGAGCAGTGTACATGGCTCATCCAGGAGATACAAAGATGAGGGTGGACCTTAAACCCTTATTCTTCTGGAAAGGAATGAAGGCAGAGATAGTCAACTATGTGGAAAGATGTCTAGAATGTTAGCAGGTGAAGGATGGACATAGACATATGGCAGGATTACTAAAACCACATACTATTCTAGAATCGAAATGGGAGGTCATTTCAATGGATTTCATTGCTGGATTTCCACTGATGGTAAGGAGACACAACTCGATCTTTGTAGTAGTCGAAACACTGGCGAAGAGTGCTCATTTTATTATTGTGCGTATGACGTATCAGTATCCTTCCATAGCTAGATTTTTCATCAGCGATATTGTGAGACTGGATGGCATGCCTAAGAGGATTATATCTAATCGAGGATCGGTGTTTATAGGACGATTTTGGACTACTTTACAAGAGGCCTTGGGAACCCAACTTAACTTTAGTACTGCGTATCACCCGAAGACAGATGGGAAAAAAAATAAACAAAACATATCTTGGAGGATATGTTGTGCATGTACATGATGGACCAACAGAATAGTTGGGAGGAATTCTTTCCACTGGTATAATTTCATACAAAAAAAATTATCAAAGAACCATTAATATGTCACCATTCAAGTTTCTTTATAGGCGACCATGTCAGACGCCTTTGAGTTGTGATTGTCTTGAGGATAGGGTCTTGGTGGGGCCAGAAGTGATTCAATAAATGGAAGATCAAATGAAAAAAATAAGACAAAGGATCAAGGAAGCGCAGGATCGTCAGAAGAGTTATGTCGATGCACATCATGTCAACTGCAGTTATGAAGTTGGTGATCGAGTCTTCTTGCCAGTGAAACCGCATAAGAGTTCGATCAAGTTTGGAAATGGTTCTAAACTCTCTCCTAGGTTTGTGGGAACTTTCGAGGTTGTGGAAAGGAAGGGGCCAATGGCCTATCGACTAACCTTGCATGATTCTTTGAGGCGTATGCATGATGTTTTTCACATATTCGTTTTGAGACATTATGTTAGTGATCCTACACATGTGATTGACATGAGTTCCTTCCAGGTATCATATGAGGGTGCGCTCATGGTAGAGCCAATCTGCCTTTTGGATCATCCCATTCGACAGCTACGACGTCGAACAGTAAATCAGGGCAAGGTCCAGTGGGACAACTATAGACGACGCTCGACGAACTGGGAGGACGCATATGAAATGCATCAGCAGTTTCCATTTTTGTTTGATAGCTAGAAATATGATATTGTGATATATTTTATTTCAGCACACATATACTGTGAAAATTTAGGACGAAGTTTAAAACAAGAGGGGGTGTATGTAACATCCCTCTCTTGCACACACTGATCGAACTTATTCTTTGAAAACACTTGCGTGCAAGTGATCCAATTCATTATATGATTGACTATTTTGATTATGCTTATGAGATGTTCTAGATATGATGATATGTTATTTTTCTATATTTATATTGACAGGTGCTATTGAATGGGTTCTCCTGAGTGTGTAGGAATCTGGATGTTAGAGGATGTCAATTGCATCGATGTATCTCCTTGGACTTTGGATCAAGTCAAGGAGTGGACTTTTATGGTTTGAATGTTTTTGATATTACAGATGTGACATATGACTAGATATTATGATGCTGATTGTTATAGCTGACATGTTTCGTTGATGGATGCAGGTCGAGGATAGCTTACCAAACAGACTCACATTTGGAGTAAGGGGGTCACGCACGACAACCAAAGGCATTGAGGGAGAGGTGTTGCAACAACCCTACCACAACCTACTAGCACTCTCATCGTGGCTCGAATTGTAGGTTAATGATTACCTAGTTCGAGAGATCCATGATGCCATGAGGGAAGACTATGACAGTCGCTCACGATGATTATAAGGGGTGCGCAATAAGAGATGATCCTTATTCCTTAGAGGCCCTTAGTCTCCCACAAGATCACCTGACGAAGTATTGACTCCAGGGGTTTGACGTATACCAAATTCAGTCAAAAGGCAAGCGGAACACTTGGAGCACGTAGTGCGTCTTGAAGGGAATGTCGTGCAATTAAAACATGAATGAAAGCGAGTGGCACCCTTGGAGCACGTAGTGCGTCTTGAAGGGAATGTCATGATTTTTTTTAACTATGGTAAGTTAATAAACCTAGTGCCTAAAAAACTATGCCTCCTTAGGACCTGGTCGGCCTTAAAATGAATGATGGTATGAGTAAAGTTTAATGACTAATTTTTTCCTTAAAAACTGTCACCAAGCCTAGTGAATTTAAAACCTAGGTCTAAGTAGAACAAGTGAACAAAAAAAACTAAGTGGACTTGTAACAAAAAGGGGGTAAAGAAAATTCAAACATTAATAATTAAAGTAAATTTTAATGGAGGATTAAATTATTAAAAGGGTAAATTGTTGTTTATATATAAACTTGCTAAATATGAACTTAGAAGAAAAGGGGAAACTTAAGGAAAAGGGGAATTTCTAACATAGTAGGGAATCTAGTCTTTGGAACCTTCTAATTATGAACTTGACTAGGCTTTAAGAAAGGCATCAGTCATTTAAGAAATTTAAGGGAATAAAGGGACACCGAGGAGCGTTTTTAGGAACGCATTTAGGTGGGTGAGGGAAATAGGAAAATTTAATTAATTAATAAATTGTTTTTTTGGTGCAACTAAGGGACCGGGTGACATGTTTATGGGGAGGTTCATCCTAATTAAATTTAATAAAAAGAATCTAATGAGGATTTGGGAAAGTAACCACTAAGAAAAATCTATAAAAAGGATGGTGGAGGAGGAGTTTGGGGCACGTCTGGTATGCGTAAGGTTACAGTGCCAGCATTTATCTTGACTTAATTTTTCTTGTGGGAGTTGGGATACCCAGCTTGGATAACGAGTGGTAGATTGAACTTGTGAGGTGAGCCGGGAGCTAGAATTCTCTGATATTGTGTGTGTGGCCCCTTTACGGCTCGACGGGATCAGGGAGAAGAAGAGTACTCCTAACATTGGATGGGGGTTACCGGTGAGGTCTCAGTGGTTGGCAAGTAGGAATTGGACGGAGCGCAAGCGCGAGACAATCACTTTCAGTTCTTTGCATTTGGCTATGGTATGCATGTGTATATTTTGTATTGAATGGTAGTTAAATTTCTTGTATATGCATCTCTCTAATGTCGAAAGCCCGCATGCATAAATTGTGTTAAAAAAATTGTTAATTTTTTGCATATGAATATTTATCATGGCGAATGTATGCATGTGTAAATTTGTTGAAAGGTAATTAAATTTTTGTCTCTGCGCCTTCTTGGTTTGCCAGTATTTAGATGCGATTGGGTGCATTGGCTACTTGAGTTTGTTTTGAATTTCTGGTATGATTGCTTGCAATGTTTTTCTTTAAGTACTGTTGGGTATGAGCCTTTTGTAGAAATTTGTTTTCAGACAAGCTTAAGTTTCCAGTACCGTGCATGCTGTCAACAATAAAAAAAAACAATTTTTCCAGTGAAAACCATGCCTAGATCTGATAAACTCTTTTGGATCCTATCTCTAAATTTTGTTTAGATTTTATAGATTCTCTACATTCTTATTTTTCTCCCTAGTGTATGAATTCTTGGCGAGTCAAAGCACAAAGAGTTTTCCTTTATCCTCTTTTAATATAAGGTCACAGTGCTTAGTCTAGAGATCTCCATAGAAGTTTTGTTTCAATGCTTCAAGTGAAAACTGTAGGCCTGCTTTTGTAACCTCGAGAATACCAAGCTTTGTTTCCTCATGGGAAAAGAAAGTGTAGTCAAACTTATTTATCGCTCTACTTCGCCCGCGCTGTAAGGTAAATGATGTACAACAAGTCGATCTCTTGCATGTTGGAAGGTGGCTTAGTCTTTACTCTTCTCCTTTTTAACCATATTTGTTTGGGTTAATTTTGTTTTTACGAATGCACGCATTACCAGTCAACTCTTGAGTGTGCCTTATGTTTTTAGTTGGATATTTTTGCTTCCCAACACTTTGCTGGCTTAGTCACATTCACATAAATAAACCCAGAAGGGCATCTCTTGTGAGCTACCTCACCAGTCACTCACACATGAACAATCGACGTTTGAGTTCACTCTGGAAGGCTTTAGTCGAATGTTCTTTTTTAACCCTCGAAATTTAAAAACAATTATTAGACATGCCTACTAAGATATGAGTTTTCACCATTTGAGGGCGTGATCATTTTTAGATCTTGTAGATGGATGTTTCTCTTCTCTTTCTAGTTTGCACGTAGACTGATATTTTTCCCAAAGCATCCCGTGCACTCTATGTTTCAACTCGCCTCAGAATTTCACGTGCTCTCTGCATAGATAGTTACTGCCTCTACGCATTTTTGGGGAACATCAACAATGGATTTCCCTTGCATCAACTTCCCTCCTTACTCAACGGTTAGACCGTTTCTACCTCTCCCTTATGTCCAACTCTTCTTGTTTGACAGTTGCTTCCTCAATGCATCTTTGCCAAGCCCTCAACAATTGGGGCGCTGAACTCTAGCTTCATTTCCCCTAAGTTAATGCATGGAATTTATGATCTTCAACTGACAACTACCACCTGTTAATAATTTTTTCGAATTCCATTTATTGGGGACTGAGTTATGATATTTTGTGGATCTGTAGACAATGATTGACAATTGAAGTTTTTTGTTTTCTATTATGTGAATTAATTTTCTGTATTTGCACCTATCTTGTGTGTGGGCATACTTATGGAATCTGATGTTCTTATTTCCACTCAGAACCAATTGCAGTTAATTGTCCCTTTTAAATTCTAAATCCTTACGGTTACCGAAATTGATTTACCATGCCTAATGTTCTACGAAGAATTGCGCGAAGTGAATAATTATTATTTATACATTAAGTGTTCTCTATAGTTAGACGGAAGGTGAATTTAGATTAATATCATTGAATTATTATTAACATAATCTGGCATTTATAATGTTATCTACCATAGGATGGATGGTGCACCTATTACGTTCCTTCTGAGTTATGGAAATCATTACTAGTGTAGTGTTAGAGTGGGGGTGGAAATAGAGTTTTATCTCTTATGTTTACTGTCCAATTTCAAGTCATTTTTTAGCTCCCAAGTGCACACATTGTACAAAGGTTGTTTACATAAGTACAATGTGTTATATTTTTGGTCATATATTGTGATTATCTCTTTGGTGGGATCATCTAACCTCTAGCATATCAACCTCATATTTTATTTCTGGATCGTTTATAAACAATTTCATCTTGATGATAGGGAATTGTGAGCCCCAATTTATTAATTGATAAATTAAAATGAGTTGTTACTTGTGAATAAATGTAGACTCTCTAATAAATTTTGGCAGGAATTAAGCAACCAATTTGTAATTCTACTTACAGTAGTTGCCTTGCAAGGTAGGACGGTTGGGTAGTCATTTTTATTCTTCTCATGTTTGAACATTTGTTGTTGCTTAAGTTGCATGGTGTGCTAGTATGCTAGTTCGTTGTGTTGTATGATGCACAACTGATCCAAATGGATTTCAGTGGCCTCCCACCTATTCCAACTGGTTCATTTTGGCAGTTTTTTCCCTAGTTTTCAGGTCCCTGATTTGAGGGGCCATTTCGAGGCCCTAAACAATGTTTTTAGGGCTCTCCACAACCTAAAATGCCCTAAAATGTGTAGTCCTCAAATAGACCTTTCCAATGGGCTATCGTGTGCCTAAAACAAAGATCGTATGAAAAAGTTATGACCCTGGGAAGTTGATGTACTAACTTACCCAAACGGGGCTCACATGACTTTCGGCACTTCATCTCCTAGGGTTAGGTTTTTGGATGTCTAGGGTTTTTGACATTCCTATTTGTTGTAAAAAGGGCCTTCAGAGCCTCATTGTAATAATCTTCTTGTGACTGAGCGCAACTGCCACATATCTTCTCAAAGATAAGACGCCACCATTCCAACAAGCTTGTTTTCCGATGCATTTTATAGTTTCAGCTTATTTCCTTATTGAATAGAAAACTAATTTTACTGTATCTCTATTGTTTTGTGTTAAGAATATATTAATAAACTGTATTCATTTTGTTCTTCTCATAAAATCCATATCAGTAACTTGTGTGTGTTGGGTTCATCGTCGAGTTACGAGGCTTGATTGTATTATTGCCTTTACTTGCCTTGTGATAAAAAAATAAAAAATTACATGTTATGCATCACATGTTGTTGTAATGGTGGGGTTCGTTACAGAACCTCTATGAATAAGGTAACGACTTCTCCCTTCCTTTCTCCTCCTTACTTCTTCTTTTACTATTCTTTTTCTTTATTGATTTTCTAATGTTTGTTGTTGTTTTGTTGTTGCAAGTTTAATGGAGAAATAACAAAAAAAAAAGGCATCTTGAAGGGTCTATATAATGTACAAATCTAGTTCATGGGTGTGGCCGAAGGAAAGACATAAATACATACTTGATAAGAATCCTCTACAGTTCTCATTTGTCTAGAGGTCACATCTATTACTTGTTTTTAACCCCATTTCAAAAAGTGGTACTCTAGAGTCACCATTGTTTTAGGTAAGTCAACGTTTATATATATATATATATATATATATATATATATATATATATATATATATATATATATATTTTTTTTTTTTTTTTTTTTT
>JASDQU010101080.1:0-17695 GCA_032191745.1 Picea mariana | reverse complement strand
TATTTTTCTCAACCTTTTTTGGGTGTGTATTTTAGTTTTTCTAATATTTTTAGAGTTTTTCTTGTCTATTTTTGAAATGAGTGTTTTTTTTCCTGAATGTTTTTATTTATTTATTTAAATTGAGGTGACATAAGATTGGTTGGATTATTTATTTAAAGTGAGGTGACATAAGATTGGTTAGATTAGTGCTTATGTTTTATATTTTTATTTTCTTCTTTTAAATTGACATTGATGAAGTGGACATTTTAAGGTTTATTTTATGGTTTGTTTACAAGAATATGTCTTTTTAGGTCATGGTTTTAAAAATGTTGCAATTTTAAATCACAAAAAAGAGGTGTTACTAGCAGTACTACTTTTTGATTTAGGGGATGATTTTATGATTTTTGTTTCAACGGTATCGGTTGTTAAGGCCATGGTTCCAGATTGTTGCAAATTTAATCTTGAAAAAAAGGTGTTATTGATCTAGCACCACTTTTTGATTTGATGATCAATTTTAAGGTTTTGTTTGCAACATTGGTTGTTGATGCCACAATTTCAAACAAGTTGTAAGTTTGATCCAAGACAAAAACAAATTTGTTCTACTAATAGCATCAATTTTCAATTAAGCATTGATTTTGGTGTTTTTAATGCAAAAATATGGATTTTTAGGGCTAGATTTATCATTTTGAGGTCATAGTTCTTGTCAAATTGGTAAGGCTGGAGTTCTCATTTTGAGGTCATAGTTTTCATCAAGTCAATAAGTATGTTAAGAACTTCCATTTTCATAAGGAGGTATAAGTTGAATTCTTGGCATTCATGTATCTCTTTTTACTTATCTTTCCTTTAATATTAAACAATAACATTTTTTTTAGATTTGAATTATTCACTTGTTTCCATTCATAGGTTAGGTTAATTTCAATTTAGATCCCCACTTTTATGTGGATTATTTTTAGGGAATGTAGTTCAAGTAGAATTCTTTCCTTTTGATAGGTTATATGTGTTCAAATCCTAGTCCCTTACCCTTTTCCATTTTTGTTTTCATTTTTTTACCTTTTTCCATTTCTATTTTTGTAAATTTTAATTTGTATTAGGTTAATTTAGTTTTAGTTCAAAACTACTCTTTAATAGTAGTTTTTTTGGTGAGAATGTAGCTTAAGTAGGCTCTTACTTTTTGACAAGTGATTTAGGTTAAAAACCCAACACTCCCTTAACATTTTTTTTTTATGTTTTTCATTATTTATCATTTTTTTGTTTTTATTTTCATAAATTTTAATTTTAAAGTAGTTGGTGGAAAAATCACTGATAAATATAAAAAACACTTTAGCATCAACTTTTGCACTAAGAAAATGATCGAAGTTGAAAAGAAACACTAGAGTTTGGTGTTAAACTTGGCACTGATGACACATTTTCTTGTAGTGTCGATCTTTTCCTAGGAAGGTCCTCTTTCTTCTTTTGGACCCAATCAAAGTTGCAACATTCAATATATTTTCATCAACAATGCACTCTATGCTTCATATACTAGTCAAGGACATGACCAATTTAAAAGGGTCACATTTGATTAACATACAAGAAGATATGTAACATACATTTAATATACCCTTATCAATGAGATGAGTTATATACGTAGAAATCTATTAGCACAAATTGATTCTTAACTTCATAATGTTTTTCTTGAAATTTCATATACCTCTTTTAGAAGGAGATCAATTATATTGATTGATGATTTGGGACAACTCCCCCTAGTTATGGATAAAGTTGTATATGCATGTGAAGGTCATGTGAAATAATTATGGAACTTATTCACAATTGTTGCAACTCTTCATACAATGTCTATGCAAAATGAACAAAGAAAAATTGAAAACATTTTCATCATATTCTAATAAATGTTAGAAGTGCAATTTCAACTAAAAATGATTGAAAATTACTAATAAATTGTACAAATACTTTTTTGAATGGTTCCAAAAAAAATAATTTAATAGGTCATACATTTATTTGCAACAAACGATAATGTCACAATCATAATAATGAATGAGTGATGATTTCAATATGTACTTATTAACATAATGTATACATAAAAGGAAAACACAATCTTACTACTATATTTACAAACACTGACCATAGGGATTGTCAATACGTAAATTGTGTTTGGTCAACTTATATTCATATGAGATGTCTTTATGCTATGTTTATTTGTTAGAAAATAATGTCATTCCAAACCTAACTAGTTAGAAAATAATGTCATTCCAAACCTAACTACTTGTTAGAAAATAATGTCGTTCCAAACCTAACCTCTACCTTAATCTCACACTTTGGTATTATGATTAAGAATGTTATGTTAGTAGCCATGGTAGAGTATCGTAAGATATACACAACATAACACTTTATCCAATGACTATAATTTCCATTGAGGAACTTTAATCACAACAAACTATATGCAAATCTATCTCATAAATAATACCCACTTAAGCAACCCTTCCACTACATAGCCTTATTCAATGACCATAATTTCCAAGAAACTTTAATCACAACAAACTATGTGCAAATCTATCTCATAAATAATCCTCACTTAAACAACCCCTCCACCACATAGCCTTATCCAATAACCATAATTTCCGTTGAAAAACTTTAATCACAAGAAACTATGTGCAAATCTATCTCATAAATAATCTCCACTAACCCCTCCACCACATAGCCTATAGCACATGGTTAAGGAGATCTCAAATCCTATAGCCCATGGTTAATGAGATGACGACTTTACAACCTGTAAAATCACCATGGGGAAATTAACAATGGCAAGACTTTGGACCTTTGTTAATATTGTGAAGTTGGCTGAGCAAGACAACCGGAACATGATCAAAATGTCTACCTTCTTTAATTTTATTGTTTGTACTTACATCAACATGTTAAAAAGTGATTCTCCCCATATGTGTTTTTTTTGTTTTTGTTTTTTAATAAAGTTTTTCAAGGCCATAGAACATTTAAAGATTGGATTTATTATGATTTAGTTTATAGGAATATTGATTGGGTTATTATTATAAAGATTGGATTTATAATGATTTAGTTTAAAAGGATATTGTTTTGGTTATTGTTATAATGATTTAGTTTAAAAGAATATTATTTTGGTTGATAAAAGTTAAATGTATTATTGACTAATTTTTTATAAATTTAAAAAATATATTAATTTAGTTATGAAATTAAATATTATTATTTTTGAAATTTATAAATTAAATTTTTTAATGTATAAATTAATTTAGGGTATTAAAAAATCTTCAAAATATTAGAATTTGTAATCTCAACAATTAAAATAGGTAATTCTAACAAATTTTCTAAATTTTTGACATATATTTTAAGCAAAACTTTTAGAATACATTAATATATTACTGCTATTCAATTATACATAATGTGATAAAGAAGAACCAACAAACCTTAAAGTAATTCCAAACAAACAAAAAAAAAGAAATAGTTTAAATATTAGATTTTTTAATTTTTTTTTTAAATTTTTAAATCAATTTTACAAAAAATCTAGTTAAACATTAAAAACGAGTTAAACATTAAAAACGATTGATAAATTACATATATTAATTGCTATATAATTATATATAATAGAGATTTTGTTAGAGTACTAAATCCATCTATATATTCAAAACTACAATTTAACAATAAAAAATTGTAATTTAATCAACCATGAGATGACTGAATTCCAATAATTGAAATATCTAATAATTATACTACTCCCAAAAAAAATGTTTGAAAAATCTAATAATTATACTACTCCGAAAACATATGTAACGAACATTGAAAATCCCATTATTCTGTGCAGTTCCATGAAAAGATGTGCGCACTAAATACGCGGTCACAGGTACGAATCATGATGCACGCGGAAAGAATCTGGCACACTTACCTATCCGTGCTTTGCGGCTCGCGGTTCCCGACTCCCGAGCATACACTTTCACATCATCTGTCAGGCAAGCAGTACACGACGTTAACGGCATCTTTCAAGCTGTTTGTCTTCACGCGGCGTTGCCTCGCCAATTTATACATTCCCCTACGCTTACATCGCTCATCAGTCGCTGCTGTTCTGCAATCTCCATCGCTTTAGGCGAGCCCTGCAGATCGATCCCGGGAATTTGCTAGTTTGTGAGGGTTTATGGTTTTCCTTGACATCTGATCTGAGGAGAAATCGAATCCCTCTGCTTTCGCCTTCAATGGAGTTCTTCAGATTTGCAGTTGCAGTTGCGTATGGTCTAATGCTATCCGTACTGTTTGTTGTGTCCTCTGCAGCAGAGGAAGCGTTTGCTCCTTCTCCTGGAATGGAAGCCGGGGGAGCGCCCCTGCCCTTCGTTCCTGCAATGGCATCGTCTCTCTTTGGCTGTATTGTTATATATCTGGCTGGGTTCTGATGATCTGTGGCAAAACCCTAGAGTTTAAGGAAATCGATAGACGGTATGTAGCCGTTATCTAGGTTTTTATTATTTGTTGTGTGTTTTTATATTTTGAATAGAGAAGAGGGTTCATGTCCAGTGTCTGGAATGTATATATCCGTTGGCTATATAGGCAATTCGTTTGTACTGTGATCAACTGTAAAGGATAGTTTTAATTTATTAAGGAGGTACCAGACTTTGATAGGCAATCCAGATTCTATATGATTCTATATGGCATTTTCTGTGTCATGTTCCTGAATGTATAATGTTTATGATCTTATATAGTTTCAGTGAGTCTATATAGTTTGAGTGTACCTAATGGTTAAGATCATGCGTTTTCTTTTAAGAGGTCATAAATTCAAATCCAGAGGAGTAAAATATGTATATATTTTCTTTTAAGAGGTTATAATTTCAAATCCAGAGGGGTAGAATATGTATATCATTTCAAATCCCTTGGCTGAGAAGATCTCATACACCAATTTGGTGTCTAGCTTTTTGTATTGGCAACATCTAAACATCTTGCAGTGCTACATTAAATGTTAATGGTAAGGATCTTAAATAGTGTATGTGTTAAGGTCTTGCAGTTCTACATTAAATGTTGATGGTAAGGATCTTAAATAGTGTATGTGTTAAGGTCTTGCAGTGTTACATTAAATGTTGATGGTAAGGATCTTAAATAGTGTATGTATTAAGGTCTTGCAGTGCTACATTAAATGTTGATGGTAAGGATCTTAAATAGTGTATGTGTTAAGGTCACAAGTTCAAATCCAGAAGGGTATAATATGTATATACTTTTAAATTGCTGAGCTAAGAAAATCTCATACACCAATTTGGTGTCTAGCTTTTTGTATTGACAGCATCTAAACATTTTGCAGTGCTACATTAAATATACACCAATTTGGTGTCTAGCTTTTTGTATTGGCAGCATCTAAACATCTTGCAATGCTACATTAAATGTTGATAATAAGGATCTTAAATAGTGTATGTGTTACAGTAAGTGAAGTGAGAAGAACTTTTAACACTGTAAAATCTTGATGACGTCTGAACATTTTAAGTTTTTTTTTGTCCATTTCTAACTATATTTTCCCATCATTTTTGTTTAAAATCTAACCAAAAATTATTTGAATTGTAAATTTTAATGGTTAAATCTATAAAATCTGTGTACGTCCTTATATACAACAATATCGTACCTCCTTATATACAAACAAGATTGGACAGTATCTATGACTTTTATGCCCAGCATTCAATTTGCCACTTTCTGTATTTTCTAATTTTATTAATTGTATTAATAATGTTAATACTTTAAAATTGTATTATTTGCATTTAATGTCTAAGATATTATGCTTTCAAAACTGTTTTTTTCTATTATGCTTTTTAAATTTTTGGATCTAAAATTATTTGGAATATTGAAATTTCAACAAAAGTTTATTTTTTAAAGATACCAAAAATACAGTCACCATTACGCTATAAAAATACATACCTAGCATTGGGTGATAAAGTGATATTGTGTTTATGTTTCACAGTAAGCAGATTCATAAAAGCACCGTAACTGCAGATTGACAGAGACGTTAAGTTCACATATTCAACTCTATTCTGCGCTTTGTCGTTTCAACGGTTTTGGCTCCATTGCTCTCTGTACGAACATGGTTTGGTTGTTTTTTTCCAGACAATTCAGGCCGGATTCGGCCAAAAGAGGGACCTTTTTCACAAATTATCGGGATGCCTGTCATTTGTTCTAGTGATAATGTGGAGATTTATCGTCCTCTTAGGTGCGTTTAGGACAGAGATGGGGTTAGGAAGAGATGCGATGTGTTTTACTTTTGAGATGAGATGGGGTTGATGTAAAAGGATTTTTTTTTTATGATGCCATTCTATATGGTTATTGTGAAAAATGTTTATGTTTTAAATTCTTGTAGCTCCAGTTATGCTTGGATAAAGTGGGGATTATGGGATTATGAAGATAATTAGACAAAGTTACAAGTAGTTTGATAGAAAAATTCAATGAAGGCTAGATCTATTCGATACACTGTGATGAAAAAATTCAAAGTCATCTATGTAAGGGCAACTCAACAAATTAACAAGTAATGTTGCGGTTTATTTGAATCTAAGTTAAAAAGGTTTAGGATTTTCTATAATACATGCAAAATGAAACTTTGTGTAGAAAAAAGATGGAAGCTCCTAGTTTGGAACCTATGACCAAAGTTCCGATAGGTTTTGGAAATCAATAAAATCAAGTCTATTAGATAACACATTTCTTAAAGCTTCACGTTCATGTGATTGTAATATTTTAGTTTTCATCTTTGGCATATATTAAATCAAAATATGTTACTATGGATTTTTAGTGTAAAGTTGGAGGTCAAGGTCCAATTAGTGAATGGATAGGTATGTATGGTGTAAATATATGTATATGGATTATTTGGTAGGCTTGCCATGATGAACTCAAGGTACCTAAATATTCATGCTAAATTATAAGAGATAATGGTCTAAGGTGGTTGTGAGGAGCACGAGATGAATTATGATTCCATTAGAGGGAAAGATGTAAAAGAGGGCCATGGAAAAATAAATCCTATATTACCAAGTGTCAACGTTAGAACTCATCCCTTTCTACCACGTGTCTTAAAAGAAGCCATCCACCTTCTTTCACATATTAACCAATCATTGAATGCATGTAAGCAGTTGGTGGGGAAAGTCTTTTCATATAGTTATGGGAGCATAGGAAGAGTGCAATCATCATGAGAAGTGTAAGAGTCTTACATTCACCTAGTCAAAGGTAATGTCAACCATAATTTTTTTGCCAATCCTCTCATTTCCATTGACTCTAGCATTGTGAAGAGAACTCTCACATGCAATCTCTACATGGTTCATCCTATGTTCTCCATTGCCAACCTTACCAATCTAGAAATTAACCAAAATCAACACCATGAAGAGGAATATTTCATACTTCAAATGGAATATAGTTGGTTGTAGGTGAGAATAGAGGATGGGAAAGATATGAATTCATCACCTACCATTCATTGTTTACTCTTTGGATGCTTGAGAGCAAAGTATTGATTTTGTAGGCAATTCTTAGAAAGTGTATAGAATATTTGACTCTTTTTGTCCACACTAAAGAACACTAGAGGGAAGAATGTCTTTGAAGGATTGCTGAGTAGAGAAAGACAATAGTTTCCTTGTGTTGTGTGGGATAGTGGAAGACATCTCTTTGGTTGTTGAAGGTTGAATGAGATAATTGTAATGCTTGGTGGTGAGCATATTGGTTGAGTATGCGAGTAGATGGGTTCAACTGAGAGAGAAAATTCTATAGCTTGGTTCCTTCACCTTGATGGCCTCGTTTCCCAACTTGGGGGTTGTATATGTGTTGAATTCCTATGGTTGTGTGGAGAGTTTCTTTTATACTATTGAGAGTTGCTTTCAATTTTCACTGTGCATGTAATTGTTTTCATTTTGTTCCTTCTCAGAGATTCTCTTTGTTGGTATTATGGAGAAACAACCTATAAGGGATGGAATTTGAAATCCCTATGTGGCTACCTATCCAATGGTTGGGAATGCTACAGTGTGATATCAAGGATACTTGTTATAACATTGGGTTGTATTGGATAGAAAACATGATTGTTAAGATGGAATTTGTGGTGGCATGCCCACTATTTGACAAAAAACCTCAATGGTACTTGAGGATAAATGTCAAAAGAATTCTATGAGTAGGTTATATAAGTGTGTTTAGTATGAATTTAGGAGGTTCATGATTTTACTCCACGACAGATCTAGGTGAATGGGGAATGTCTTTCTCATCTTTGTGTGAACAAATTCCCCTTATAATTTTTCATTTCTAAATTATCAATATGAGAGATAGTGGTAAATATCGAGCACTTTGTCAGTTTCAAAAAAATCAATGGACATGCTTGATGGAGATCAATGAAGGAGGTGAATTGTGGAACTTTATGTGCATGGATTTGGGTAGTTCTTTGTCATGAATAGTTAAGATTGTGCCCACGAAATAAGATCAACAATTTAGATCCTTTTTCATAGATGAAAGTATTTTGGGAGGAGGAATGTTTGTATTGTTATGAATGACTAGATTAGATCCACCCATTTATATTAATGGTCTAAAATCTCTCACGAACGATCTAGGAGAGTGGAGGTCCAAAGAAATAAGTTATCATAAACGTTGGAGAATCATCTCATAAAAATAAATTAATGGTTAAAAATCAATTATAAGTAATGGAAAAGCAATGTAGTCAAATGTTAAAAAATACCATGAAAAAACAAAATTAAGTTGGAGGACCTAGATCTACAATCCATATCTTATCATTGCATATGGGAAAGGGATGAGGAGAGAGAATTCTCGTGTCATGAATGGTCTATATTACATCATGGGGAATGATATATACAATGGATATTTTATTGTGGTAGATGGGGAAGGTTTTAGAGGAGAGAGAGCAAGATGCCACAAATGACCTAGATTTAATTGACGAAATAGATCAATGACCGAAAAGATCTTTCGGGAGATGGGGATTTCAAATGGAAGAGCGAGAATAATGTGTCTCCAACCACCACTATTGAACCCGTAAATCATGATCAATGACCAATATTCCATCGTGGTGATTGGGCGTTCCTTTTGTCATGTCAAAAGGTCGAGATTTTTCTCATGGTTTTTAGATTGACGGTCTAGGGTTGTACCGACCCCTATGCAACTGGAACACATGAGAAAGTGAGTATGACATCGCAGGTCCATGTAGAAACTCAATAGATTCCACATCACCTACCATGTAAGCATGTGGCATTTCATGTCAGCTAAAAGCAAGTCTAGAGCCAAAATATTATTTTGGTTCTAACTTGGACATAAAAATTTTGTTTGAAATGAAATTTTCGATGGAATTCTATAATGATGGTGTACATAAAACTACCATGTAAGCATGTGAAATGTGGCATTTCATGTAAGCAAGTCTAGAACCAAAATATTATTTCGGTTATATATTGGACATAAAAATTTTGTTTGAAATGAAATTTTCTATGGAATTTTATATTGATGGTATACACAAAATTTTCATTGAAAGTAAATTTGTAGATTTAATTTCAGAATCTTAAAAATTGGAAAATAGCAATTTTCAAAGAACATGATAGTACTTCTTATCAAGAAATATGTTTATGATGAATTTTGGATAATAAAGAATGTGGGTAAACATGAGGAAACCCAAATGAGCATTTGGGTGTATCCTAATAGGGTTATAGGGAAAAGACCACTATTTAGAGAGACCTTTTTGCAATTTTTGAAATTGTAAATGGAAGAAAAGTGACCCGAGACAATAAATATAGAAAAAAATTCATAGTCAAGATTCGATACACTCAATAATATGGAAAACATTTTTCTAGTGTTTTTTTTTAGTTTTGCATAGTTTGAGAAATAGTGATCTTAGCTTTCTAATCCGGAAAAAGACTTGCAAAAAGTGACAAGTTGACAATTCCATATTTATGAAAAAAATGATTGGAGCATCGGATAATTGATATGAGGGTTTCTAAGTGTTTCCAAACATAATTAATATTGGTTCCCAAAATAAAAGTTTCTCTAGTTCTGATTGGATTCTCTTCTAGAAATGTTCACAAGTGAATTTTATTCATTTCATCTCATATAATGTTCAATGCATATTTTTTGAAAAAAATAATATGAGCATGATCTATACATAACATAGAAATCCCACTTTGTTTTGTGGAAAATCATGTTTTTTATTATATTTTGAATCCAACCAATTAATATTTAAATCACATTTTATACACCTTTGTGTTTCCATCAAATTTTTTCATACTATTTACATAAATTGAAAAAACAAGAATACTCTTTTGAAGAGAATACATCCATGCGGATCCCACATATTTTTTTATATTTTTTTTGGTTGTATAGGTTTTATGCTATTTATTTTTCTTCGAACCCCTTAGGAACTTAAAAAAAAAAGGTTTTAAACATAAATAAATTAAAAATATATTATGAAATCGAAACTATGAAATGATACACCATTGGATAGAGGATTCACTAATGAATCTAGTGGCATAAACTCCACCACCTAATATGAAATAGATGAAAGAATTTCACCCCCTGGAAGTTGTATTTGCAGAAAAATCTTGCAACAAAGGGACCTGAATTTATGGATTTTAAACCCTTGATCAAACTATTTAGCTCAATCGAGAGTTTTTATAAATCTCAATTGAGGGATTAATGAAGGTTTTCTAAATACCTCGATTGAGGGTTAACTATACCATTGATTGAGGTTTTTGTGGGTTAATAAAAATAGTTCAATCAAACTAAAGGCCAAACCAATCATTCATAATTCAATCAATAATTTTCATTTATAATAAAAATAGCTCAATCTTTGTGAGTTATGAATAATTTCTAGTAAATTATTTATAAACCACCAAGAAATTATATGAAAATAAAGTTAAATCACTAATTATCAAGAATTTAAATATAAACCTACACATCATTGGTAAAAATATATGCGTGAGTGAAAATGTCCTAAAAATCCCTAGATAAGTGAGTTCATTTTAAAAAGTAAAAATCAGGAGGATTAACGAATACATCACCAATTCTATATTAAAAGACCACCAAGAGTTGTTGATTGTATAATGTATTTATCACAAAAGAATGTTTCATAAATTTTATTAAAAAACAGACCTCCATTGAGCTCTATAGCTTGATCGAGGGTTTACTTCATCCAATCTAAAACTCGGGATGAGGGTTTGCTACATCCCTGAAGAATTCTTAGTCTAGGAATTCTTTAAGTGCTCAATCAAGGTCTTATTAGCTTGATTGAGAGCTTAAAATTATCTCGATTGAGGGTATGGAAAACACTTTTTGATGAAATTAAATTTGGAAATGAGGTCTGGCTCCTTTGGGTGAGGAAATATTTTCAAGTCCATGATTATTCTAAAAACATGATGGTCATAGTGGGCATATTTAATATGAATGGAAAAACTTTAATTTGGTGGGAACATTTTAGGAAAATTAAGAAAATGAGTGAAAAAAAGATTGTTTGGAAGTAGTTTAGAAGAAATTTCAAGAAAAGAATTTCTCTAATAGATATTATGATGGTAAAATCAAATAATTCCATGAGTTAAAGTTGGGGTAAAAAAATGGTGTTCTAAAATGAAATAATGTAAAAAGAAAATACTTGTAAATGGAAACATTAATTTAACTTTAAAAAAATTCCTAAATTCAAAAAAAACTTATTAAAAAACAAGCAAGCCTCTTCAAACCGTAAATGCAATGCAAATTTTCAAAAAATGCATGATAAATAAACAACCTATGCATGCAACTCCTTTCTATTTTCATTAGAACATGATAATGAAAGTAATATAATCTTTTTCTTTAAGTGAAATGAATTAAAAATGCATCATCATACTATCTTATAAATTCGTAAATGACCCAAAATAAAATAGTTTTGTTTTTTCAATGTTCAATTTTTATTTTTCTTTATACATGTGAAAGAAAAAGATAAAATAAGTAAAAATAAACTCTAATAGGATTTTAGATTCAAGAAGTTAACAACTAGTTAACAAAAAATATCATTATATTTGAATTTTTATAGTAAATTCATCACCCAAGAATGGGTTCCTTTAGTCTTAATTGTCACCTTTCAAACTCACTCTTGAAACAAGGATAATGGTGTCATAACAATAGGGAAGCCAAGTGGTGGCTCAACAAAACCTAGGATATCCTTAGTAAAACTTGAAAAAACAAGGCTTTGTTTGAATATGTCAAAATGGGACAATGATAATTTTGTAATCTTCAAGATTTAATGCATCCAAGCTTCCAAACTGACTTGACTGCATCTATGAACCTTCTATTTATATGCTTTGAATTTGGTTCATGTAGTTGAGGACTGATATTTGGACTGTACAAGTGTATGTCTTTTATTTCTTCCACTCAAAGCCCATACTTTTCATACATTTTCTATTTTTTTAGGCCATTTTGAGGGTGCTTGTATGTTGCTAACTAGAAACTAGTGAGCGCTCATAGGTTGCTTCAAAGTAAGGTGTGAGCACAAGAACAAGATAAAAAATGATCAAGATGACTCCAATATGATGATATAGGAAATGATGATGGATTGGTCAGTATTTTGATATTAGGGATGTAACACACAAAAACGATTGTACCCATTCAAGTCATTTTAGGATTCCCTAAGGTGAGAGTGGTAATTCAGGATAACCACTAAAGTCCATACTCTTCTAAGGGCATGGATGATAATGATATGTCTCCTCCATAGAGAAAATAATCAACCTATAAAGTCTTAACCCACCTCACATCCTTTGAGGTAGGGCATCATTTCGAACTAAATAATCATATGAGGCTCACATACCCCTCTCGACCTTACCATCATGTAGGTTCATAACAATGACACCCTCTTAATGAATAAACAATAGATAAAGATCGTCAATGAGAAATGTTTATGGCCTCTACTCTAGTAATATCTTAGCTAAGAGTGCACTTATATCAACAATGACATTTCCTCTCCATTCACATCTCAATTAGTGTAAATTATCCCCCCAATACTCAGTACCTTATGAAAGAGTCTTGAATCCTCAAAACATAGTGATAGATTGTTGGATTATTTATATGCATACATTTCAGACATTAAATCATCAACCTGAGGGCTCATAAGCTTATGCTATGCAAGCACATGAAATGTAGAATTAGAGCCTATCTTATCATACCTATCCTATCTTAATAAAGAAATGTCAGAAACTACTTCAAAGCCCAAAATGAAATCAAAGGAAACTACTTAACTTAAGGTCTCATCTTAGATTAAATTAGTATTTGATAAAGGATTGTGGTGGGTTCATCATACCATGATGTTGATGTTTTAATGATAGAACATCCTTATGATATTTCTTTGATGAATATATTGTATTTTTACCAAATAAAATATGGATGAGTTTATTTAAGACCTATGAATTTGAAACAAATGAAATCAAACCAACTAATACTATGGAACTGTGGCTTATCATTGGGCTATGATATTACTTAATGATATTTGGCTCTAAACCATAATATTTCATTACTATCAATGTTCCTATGGTTTTCCTTGTGTAGCTTATTAGATCCTTAGTCTTCAGTGGCTGTCCCTTAGTGGTGTACATATAAATCTCAGTAAATTCTTGAAAGAAACACACAATAATAAGTAAACTAATCTATGAAACTAAGATTCATTATAGAGATACGTGATCACTAGATTGAGTTTACAAGAGTACTTTACAGGCAATGATTATAGTCTTTCACCATAAAGTGTTCCTTTAATACACTATGAAGTAAATCTTGTTCTTCAATCAATGTCTCATTTCTGTAAGTGATTAAATACAAAACAAACATAGAAATGGAATACAATCTTAAACTAAAAATCATATAAAGGAACTAAAACTACATAAAATTCAAACAAAATGAGGTAGTGCTTACCAGCTGAGGGGCCCTTCTCATTTGGCCAATGATGCCATTAAAACACAGTTCCTTAAACTATGATCGAATGTCATGTACACATGTAATGAACAATCATTTTATTAATCAAATAAACAAAGTAAAATTCAATGGTTTCCTTCCTTTAATCTCTAGCCTAATCTATTATTTTTAATACATCTCTTACATTTCAATCTTCTCCATATTCTGATGTCTATGCATTTATATAGACAAGAGCAATGGAATGGATTGAAACCAATTCCCCCAAATCAGAACTATCTATTACAATTTTAGGTTTTTGGAAAACCAACCATACGTAAAATATGGGCAAACCCAATTTATATAATTTCCCCTATCTCCTCCAATTCTCACTTTCTCAAATTATGATATTTTGCACAAAACCCATGTTTTAGATTTTCTATATTCTTCTTCATCAACTCCGAAATCGCACGGGAAGTTCATCACCCCTAATCTATAACATATTTGATTGAAAACATTTGACCACCGTTGGAGGCTTCCACATTCGACCTATGATTCCAACCTCCCCTCCAAAGGGCTAGCTCGGCCTCCCAGTCTAGGATCATTCGAAAATGATGAGTTGAAGCGACTCCTTAGATTCCTTACTAGAACCCGAAATCTCTACCACAGATCTTTCCTTTTCTTCAGGCATCGTTTTTGTGGCACCTGCAGACCCTTTTTCGTTGATGTCACCACAGATTCTGACCGTGGTCTAACTCCCTTCGCAACCCCACATTTTGGTACATTTGCGAGAAATTTCCTCCTCCTTCCCCACTTTCAAATAGATGATTTCTTTCAGGACCAGATCTACGGTCCACTTTCTTTCGCGATCAACGATTGTGATCGAATCACGACCTTGGACTTTGTGAGTTCTCTCTCTTCTCCTTGCAAATATTATGAGGTCTGAGTCCTTGAACTATTGGATCTGCTTCCACCTGTCCCCTTGATGATGGATGGTTATGACTACTTCGGAACTTCGCGACTTCGCAAATCTTCTCTCCTCTACACTTTCAAAGGGTTAAAGCCCATGCACTTACCTTTGGATCCAACGACTATTGGTCCACGTGCTCATATCTGACGGATGGGATCTATTCCTCTCCTCTGCACGCTCCTCCTATCTGAACATGAGATTCAATGACCCAGATCTCTTCCTATGTAGCTAATATGACGGTAGTTGTTGCTCCTCCTCCTGAGCTTGTGCTTTCTCTCGAATTGGAAGAATTTCTAAGTGTCAAAGGCCTTGAACTTTGATCCTTCTGCAAGCCCAATGACTTTGGGTCTTGTCTATGTTTTCCCTTCTGAGCTTTGGCAACGTAATTTTACCTTGGCCCTAGTGCACACTTGAGATCTGCGTGCAACCTTGCACTATTTCTCCCTGATATTTCAGCTTGCTCAGTCTCTAAGGGACTCAACCCTTTTGCATCTTCCAAAAGACTTATGGTGCCCACTTGGAACGTTCTGCTCTCAACCTCTTGAGCTGACGAACTTGACAACAAGTTCTCTCTTCGCACACTCCTTGGCCTGGTCCACTCCATGCACGGGTCTTCCTCCAGACTATTCAACAACTCTGTATCAACCTCGAGCTTCAACTGCTCAGACCTCAAATGTCTCTATCCCTTTCGTTGCTTGAAGGGATATAAGTGCCCTCTTAGCAACTTATGCTCAAGAAATCCTTGTTGATCTTACAAAGTGTTCAGTAACTCTGTGAGTGTCTCTCCTTGACACTTCTCTTCTCTCTGAACTCGAAACATAGTTCACTTTGTGCATTCTTGCACCTGCTCGATGCCTCTTGGCAGAGCTCTACAAAATATTCAACAATTTTATTCTCGCCTCTATGCCTTCTCTGCACAGTCTTCCCTCCAGAGTATTGATTAAATATAAGGCTCCTTGGGTTTGGAAGCTATCCTTGTGTGCCCTCCTAGCACGTTCTCCTTTGAAATCGATCTGATATTCAGATGCACACTCTTTGCACTGGCTACAGAGTTTCCAATACTTTGTTGTGCACTCCTTGTACAGCCTAAAGAACCCAAAAACAATCCCATCAAATTCACAGATAAAGAATTCTATCTATCCCTACAGATGGAATCTAACACGTACATATACAACATAAATAAACACACAAATGACATTCATCAAATACACATATAAACACACATAAACTCATATACAGGAAAAACCTCTCTTTTTGTATTAATCTCATAATGTTTGTTTACAATGTGTATAGAATCTCAGATTACAATGAAGTCTCGGCTCTATATTCTCCTCTCAACTTCCTATCTTCCTCTCTAACATGTTCTAATACATCCTTATGAAATTTGATACAAAGATCTTTTACAAAAGAGGGGCTTCTCGAGCTCTCCCTTGATCCACCTACTCTCATTAATTACATTGAATTTACATTCAAAGGCTATCTACTTCGGATCAGATATAGATCTCTATCAGCTTATCAGCCATTAAAAGCGACACCAAATCTTTCCTGCACAACGACATGGATTTGTCTCTTCCAGCCTTATAAACAATTAATTCCATTAAATTACAATTTAAAATTTGAAAACGAGGGGAAAATGAGATGAATGACGCCTCTCCCCTCCTTGAATGCGCTTTGATGTGCTTGCTATCTAGTGCATTGTTGAGGTGGAGAGATGCTCCTGCATCATACTCCCTTGCTACAAAACATTTGTGAGCTCCTGTAAGATAGCTAGAGAGGTAGTGCGGGGGGGCAAAGGGCCCATAGTGCTAATAGTGGAGGCCATTCAATGTAACGTGGACTAGGTCCACTATATTATTAAATAAGGCCCACTATGGTAGTTATATATAATAAATGGGTAATTAGATATAATAAATGTAAGAGAACTTCTTAGAAGGTTCTACTTCTAGAAGATTCCTCCTCTAGAATGTTCTTAGGTGATGGTAGCACTATATAAAGGGGTTCAAGAAATGTAATGGAAAATGAACAAAATTATTGTATTTAGAGTGGTAGCTCAATAGGAGGATGCCCCCTCGAAGAGGCAAGTGAACAGGAGAGGATCCCTTCCATAATAGGATCCATTGCATGGTGTTGCCCTACCTCAAGGGTTTCTATAATAAAGTTGTGGTTTCTTCTATATTGTTTTGTAGATCTATTGTGTATTCAGTATTTGTGGTGATTATATTTTTAGATCTATTCAGGTTCTTAACAAGTGGTATCAGAGCACTTTCCTTGGCATACATTGTGGGCAAATATTTTTTATTTTTGTATTTTTTTTTCGGAGAAGAAAAAAAAGAGGGCTGCGAAATTACAAAAATTTTCGGCATTTTTATGTGGAAAATTTGTAGAAACAGGTTGTATCTCTGATTTATTATAAAAAAAAAAACCCAAGTTGAAAAAAAAATTTGTCTGAAACAGGGTCTGGGAAGTCAAGATATTGAAGTTTTAAAATCTACAATTTTTTCAGGGTTTTTTCCACAGACGTTGGCACAATTTTTTATTTTTGTAGTAGCTGGAGACCGAATTTGTTAAGAACCAAACATCAATATAGCATATAAAAACCTCATAAAAAGTACTCAACGCCTTGAAAAAGAGATAATTTCAGATAATAAGCCTCTTCGAGGGGGAAACCTCCTTTTACCCCACTTAAATGTTCAAGTACAAGATGATTCAAAATGAAAATGTCTCCTTGGTAGATATAGGAGACTAGGAGGTATAATTACAAATAATGGCCTAAAGCCGACATAATTAAAATAACATTACTAATCTAAATTACAACTAATGGCCTAAAGCCGACATAAATAAAATAACATTACTAATCTAATATGCCCCAATTAAGGGGTAATGAGCCAACATTAGGGCTTAACATGC
>JASDQU010101079.1:309960-321851 GCA_032191745.1 Picea mariana | reverse complement strand
ATGTGCTTGGAAGCACCGTTGTCTATGAGCCAAGTGTCCTCACCAGGTGACACTGATCCTGAGAGGGCAGAAATTAAGACATAGTCTTCAATCTGTTCTTTTATCATCTTTGTGGGTGGCTCTTCATCTTCAACTGTATGGGCATGGTGCCTCTTGTTTCTCTTCTTGTATTCTTCTTGTCTAGTTGGACAATTCTTAGCAATATGTTCCATCTTGTCACAATGGTAACATTGGTAGGATGAGAAATCGTTTTCTCTTCTTTGACCTTTCTGAAACTTCTGGAATCTCCTTGGAGGGTGATATTCTTTATGTATGAATTTGTTTTGGGGGCGAGACTCCTTATGAGTTTCTTTTTGGAAGTAAGACCGCTTTCTTCCTCCTTTAGTATGAGTAGCTAGGGCTTGATCTTCATCTCTTGATAGTAATGCTTTTCGGTTAGCTACTCTTACTTCTTCTTGAGCACATTCTTCCCAAAGACTGTCAAAGTTTAATTTCTCTTTTCTGGCACAAATAGTTTGGATGAATGCATCCCAAGGTCTTGTGAGACCATTAAGGGTTGTCATTATAAGTTTGTCTTCATCTAGAGTATCACCAATTGCTTCTATTTGTTCTTTGAATTGTGATATTCTAGATAAATGTTCCTGAATTGTTTCTCCTTTCCTTGTACTTTTGAGTTGAGTTCTTAGATTCATCTTTCGATTGATGTTCTTTCCTTCATACAATCTGGTTAGGGCATCGAACATTTCTTTTGGAGTCTTCTTTGAAGCCACTTGAGGAATCAAGTGATCTTTAGTAGAATCTGCAATGATTCTCTTGGTCTAACTGTGTTCTTTCGGGTTTTTCTTTAGCTGCAACATCAGTAGGTTCTAGTACATCTTCTTTAATGAATCTTGCTAGGTCATTCTCTTCAAGAATGAGTGCAATCCTATTCTTCCAAGCATGAAAGTTTTCCACACCTTCTAGCTTGTCAACAGGCTTAGTGCTTGTAGACATCTTTACTTGGAGTTAGGAAAATGACCAAAAATTGAAAATGCTTAGAATTTAATTTTGAACTTACCAGAAGATGTGCTTGGCTGAGGCGAGTAGCCTGGTGCAGTTAGATTTCAGAAAATCCAAAATTTTCCCCTTCAAACTTGACCAACGGAATTCTGGACTGGTACTTCTCGTATTGGTTTTGGTTTCCTGGTTTTCTGGTACTAGTGAAAACTAGGGTATCACTTTTCGAGAGATCTATCCACTGAAAAGGTGTGCTGAAGTTGCCAAAGAGTTCCCTAGGCTAGGGCACGCTTTTCTAGATGATTTTTAGGCTGGAATTCCTCTTCAACAAAAAGCCCTAATTTTCTTGTACGACAACAGTGACATTTTTCTTTATCCAATGAAAGATTATCTCTTCAGTTTAGCTCTGATACCATGTTAAGGTTTAAGCTATTATTAGGTTTCTTTTCAATTTACTAGATAACCATAGCATAGATAGGATCACTGAGAGAAACACAATCAAAAGATACACAACATTTATCCTACGAAACCCTTATGGGGGAGAAAACCCAACAAAAACTTCCTTAATATAGATAGCCAATACAATGCCAAGACAATAAACCAAAACACTAGAGAATATCCAACATTGAGCAATGCACCTCTCTCTTCCTTCTTCTCCCAATTGCAGCAACCAAACTTGCGCACTTGATGAGTGAATAAGTGAATGATCAAATGAGGCGTTGGCTTCCTTTAATTATGCAAACTGGCAGGTGTTGGAAAGGTGTCTCTTCACTGGGCAGGGTCGACTTGTCTTCTTAGTGGTTAAAACCACTTTAATTAGCCTGGGGGTTAACTTCTCAATTTGTATAATATATTTAGGGTTTGACCAATCCACAAAAGGGGATTTGGTCAATTACAATGCTTGACATGATCAATCCACAAAAGGGGATTTATCTAATGAATAATAACTCAATAATAAATAGAATACTCTTTGCAGTTACAATATTTGAACACTTTGAATCTTGCAAACACATATATCTCTCAACTATTGCATGGATTTATGATATTTGTGGTGTTTTCTACCACAATTGGACAACCTTGAAAATGTCTACCACTCTTCGGAACAATTTTTCTTAATAGTTCCATACCCTTGACAACATTTGGTACCATGAGCGTGTTATATTTTGATCACACCTTAGGTCTGGTCTAGGTTCTCAACAACCCAGAGAAATCACACATTCTCAACTGTGAACATAGGAACTTGGTATAGTGGAAAATAAAACTAGCAATTGAATCATACACAAGAATTTAATGTCCAAATCACTTGTTCTTCATTCAATATAACCTCAAAACAACGGGCTCCCGTACTAGGGAAAATGGCCCAATTTCCTTACATAAAAAAATGCCCCCCCAAAAGGAAAACTTATACTTAAATGATCCTTACAGTCTTTCTTAAACCCTCTCGGGTTTTCGTGCTCAGCAAGGACTGGACTGGTTGTGGCCTCTACACAAGTCACGACCCTCTTTGTCCATGCCGCTGAGTTTCCAGGGCTACGACCCTCCTTTTCTCCTCTTCACAACTGGCCTTTAATCCTCTTTCACCTGCGGCTGGCCCTCCCTTGGCTACCGGTTGCTACGCTGACTGTAGGCTAACTGTAACAGCCCCAAAATCCTGATTGTAACAACCCCAAAAATTTACTGTAACAGCCCCAAGATCTGACTATAACAACCCCAAGACTGTCCCAGAATTGCGACTGTATCAACCCTTAGAATTGTCCCAAAAATGCGGTTGTATCATCCCTCAAAGGATGTGGACCGAGGTTCCTCTTCTCTCCAAGCCTCCAAAACACCTGTGACTTCCCTTTTCTTGCATATTGAGCCTCCAAAACTCCACGGAATGAGGCTCCCTTTTGTTGGATTGGTATAGGCCCTACTTGACCCTCCTCTCCAAGCCACCTGCCCAAGAATACCCTGCAGCACTTGATGTAGTTTTGCACAAAGAGACTCGGATTCCTTTTTTACCACAGGCCTTACTCAGCCTTTCTCCATGCCTTGGACCTATACAGCCTCAGCTCCACTCAACTCCACTCACAACTTCAGAATGAAATGCCCCTTTCACTTGTTGTGTGTGTTGCTCTCTCACAAGGTTCTCTTTTTATACAACTCTAAAGGTTGAGTTAGAAGCCGCTAAATTAACTTAGGCACCCTCTCCACAAACTCAAAAATAATTAGACTTGTTTAATCTTTCAATGGGTGCAAAACCCCATCAAACAACCACAAAGCCAATGAACAACCCCACAAAGTCCATAAACAAGCCCACAAGGCCCCACATCTCAAAAAAATGATTTTTATAAGGAAAAATCGCAATGTGAGTGTTAGGAATGGCTCCCACATGTTTGAAACCTAGGCTAATGTGGGAATACCTCTCGATGCTACAAAAACATCAACACTCCCTCTTAGTGAGGGAGGTATTCCATCCACCATCACCTGGAAGTATCTCTATCTCACACATTGGAAGTAGCTCTGCCTCCCACATTGGATTCTCCGCTACCACAACTAGTTCCTCTGAAACAGAAGTAAGACCTGCTGTATGACTTGGACCTTTGTTGGAAGACACCTTGCTCCTAGAAGCCACTTGCTTCTGAGCATTCTGCTTGCTCATCTCAACCCATGACACTTTCTTGACAGTCTTGGAAGACTCCTTTCTCCCATCTGAACCTGAAGGTTGACTTCCTTTGGACAATTGAGNGTTGGCTTCCTCTGAAGTCTGATGCCATTTGAGTCTGCATAACCTTCTTCTCATTGTTCTTCAGTATAGGCTTTCCTGTTAGCCTATATAAACCGTTCTCCCTAACTCCTAGAACCACTTTCGAGTCTGAGCTAGGTTCACTGGGTCAGAGAAGTGCCTTTCCCTTCCGAAACACAACTTCAAACCTTGTCTGCTCAATCGATGAGATTGAGAGCATGTTGCACCTGAGTTTTGGTACCTAAATCACATTCTGAACGTGTAACACCCCACTTGGCTCCATCATGAATGGTACAGTCCCGACTCCTTTCACTGCATTTGATTATGATCACCAATCCTCACATGCAGATTGAAATACTAGTTAGTCAAGCTCTCGAACACCTCTCGTGTCCCTGCTATATGTTTGGTAGCTCCATTGTCTAAGAACCAAGCACCCTCATGAATGGTGCTCTTTGAAAGGTGGGAGACAAGAAGAAATTCATCCTCGAACTTCTTAGCCAACACTTCCTCCTCGGACGTGGCTGAAGCAACCATCTCGACCTGCTTCCCTTTCCTGCCCTTCTTTTTATTTGGACATTGGCTGGCATAATGACCAAATGCGTAGCATGCATAGCATCTCACTTTACTCAAGTATTTCATCCCTTTTCTCTTCTTTATCTTACTAGCAAGAGCATTCCCCTCACTATTCTTGTGCTGAAGATCTTCATCTCGAAGTTCTTCATGAATGAAGTCATCCCACGACTTGTTCCAATCTGGGAGCTTCTCACGTGACACAACTCCTTTGATGAATGACTTCTATTGCTCCGGGATTCCCTTAAGTGTCGTCCTCACCAACTCTATGTTTGCTACATCGTCCCCTATAGCTGCAAGCTCATCACGAACTTGTTGAATCCTGGTGAGACATGATGTCACATTTTTTGAATCGGTCATCTTGATCTCCCTGAGCTTATCTCTCAGCACCATCTTTCAGTTTCCGTTCTTGTTCTGAAATAACGTTTTCAAAGCCTCCCACATGTGCCATGATGTGGTCTTTCTAGTTAGGTGAGGTATCAAATGATCCTTCACCCTATCAAGAATGATCAACCCGACATTTGCATCTGACTTGTTATACTTCTCTAGTTTTGTTGCATCAGTTGGCTTAGTGGTTTGGGTGTCAACAAATTCTCACAAGTCATTCACCAACAACACTAACTTGATTCTTTACTTCCACGAGCTGTAGTTGGATACGCCATCCAACCAATCTTCAATTCTCAATCCAGAAACCATCTTTCTTGTTGTACTTTTACCTTGAAGTTCAAGATACTTAGCTGTCAAATCTGCTACAAGTCCTTTTCAAGGTTGTTACCTGTGTAAATTTGATATCCAACTTCTCTTTTCAAAGCCTCATCTTTGATACCATGTTATGTTTTGATCACACCTTAGGTCTGGTCTAGGTTCTCAACAACACACATAAATTACACATTCTGAACTGTGAACATAAACACACTGAGATGTCTAACAACTTAGCACAGCGGAAAATGAAACCAACAATTGAATCATACATCGGAATTTAATGCCCAAATCACTTGTTCTTCATTCAATACAACCTTTTAGAACAATGGGCTCCCATACCAAGGAAAATGTCCCAATTTCCTTACACAGAAAAATGTCCAAAACAAGGAAAACATATACTAAAATGATCCTCACAGTATCCCTGAAACCATCGGTTTTCGTGCTCAACAAGGATTGGACTGGTGGTGGCCTCATTTTATCCTCTTCATTGCTGGCTTTTACTCCTCTTTCACCTACTGTTATCCCTCCCTTGGCTACTTGTTTATAGATTGATTGTAGGTTGACTATCACAACCCCAAAAACCTGACTGCAATAGCCCCAAAACCTGATTGTGACAGCCTGTTGTACCTGGCACCAACAACCCTCCATTTTCTTGTAAATTGCTTCCAATGCCCCCTCTAAGAAAATTGAGCCCCCTTTTCTTTTCCTTTGAAAGCTTCTTGAATTGAGTGTTTTTTACGAGCTATCTTACAGTCTAAGCGAGTTATCTCTGTTATCCCCATTTCCTAAGGATAACTAAGGAAATGATGTCTCGAGGCCCTCAGGTTGTAGACATAGAGTACGAAGAGGCATATGGTTGACAACGTCCACTTGCAAAGATAGAGGCTCACCCCACCACCACAGGTCTCACGTTCATCATGAGGGTATCCACCACATCAATTGGCTTCCGGAAGAAATTGGGTCTTGCTCCATGAGGTACAAGCCAGGTATTATGGTGAGTGTCATTTCAATATTTGAGGCATTTGAGTTTGTTGCATTTAAAACTGTGATTTTGATTATGTAACGTTTGCTTGGAAATTATGCTCTTTGCCCTGTTTCGCCTTGGTGGTCGACATTGCGCCCTAGTAAGTGGTCACCCTTAGGGATAGGTTTGCTACTGGGAGGTCCCCTTGACAGTTCATCGTACCATTCCTGACCATACTTGCCATTTTCTACACTTCATCCCCTCATCTCCTTATCTGTTGGGATTTTTGGGTATACTGACCCCAGAAGGGATTACCTCTCATTTCATGGGAAGAAGGGGTTGTAGGACCAGAGGGAATGTAGATGGAAAGAAATAAAAGCCATATTATGAACCTTCTAGATGCTCAAATAGGTCTTGAGAACAATGAAATGTTTCTCCTAAAAAATCAAAGACCTGCAAAAACAAACACATATGTATAAATGTCCCACTTGTTGAGGGATTTACACAAGTGCATTACAAGCTAGACTATACCCCTATGGCACTCTGTGTACCTCTCCCTTCAAGTGACATTGTCGTACTTTCCCCCCAAGCTATTCGATTAACCCATAGAGAATACCCAGTGTTTGGACCTTAATTAAATAATGGCAATAAATGGGCTTGGAAAAAGGATGCATTGAAAACGAAGGTGCAACACACCCTCTACAAAGGCACCCATAAATGAGACACTACGATCTCTTGTATGTCATGAAACCCATGCCCACAAGTCTTGCCCCCATCCATGTCACTTTCTCCACATGACCTAGAGAGGGGTCCACTTGGGAAAACACTTCTAAACTTGAGGTATGATTCACCCAATAGGTCGCATTGTCAACCCTTCCATACCTAGACTTGGCAAATTGCATAGGGTCTTTGAGCACTTATTTAGTTTGATGAGGTGGTTTTTGATGCACATGGTTAGGTGGCTCTTTTATTGATTTTATTTACTTATCATGATGCAATTGACTTGAGATTCTTGGAGGGCGTATTCATTGTCTTTGTAGGACCTGGTTGGTGGACAGTTTTGGAAGAACAAGCCTAGATTGGGCTTCCTTGGGGCTTGAAGCCCACAAATCGGATACCATGACCCACACCTTGGGAAAAGAAGGAAGATGAATGTTGCCTTTGGAGGCAAAAGGAGACACCAGAGAGTACGTTACCTAGCCCCTACTAGCCCAATGTTTGGCTTCTTGAGGCCAAAACATCACATTATGAGGGCTTGATGTCACCCTAGGGCTAGGGATCGGTTGTGGAGATGGACACTTGGCATTTTGGGAGGAAGAAGACCCTTGGCATGAAAAAGAGTATCCTAGCGCATGAGGGAGGAGCCTTTGGAGGCCCAACGATTCATCTTCTAGCTCAACGTCCACCCAAAAATGCCAAAACATCACCCTAGTGAGGGATTACGTCATACTAGGGTTTCTGGTCATACTAGGGTCATACAAGTGATTTGGGCATTAAATTTTTGTGTATGATTCATTTGCTCGTTTTATTTTTCCCTTTGCTAAGTTGTTAGACATCTCAGTGTGTTTACGTTCACAGTTCAAAATGTGTGATTTCTTAGTGTGTGGTAAAGACTCAACTTCCTCTTACATTAAAGTATTATTTTCTAAACTGATCTTCCTTGAAACTCTTTATCCATATTAGTAATCACTCTTGGTTTATTAGGGTAGCAGTGGCCATTGCTCAATGGATCAATCCATATTATTTCCTCGCAAGCGTACTTTGTAGTACAAATATTATCATGATTCATATAGCCTTTACCTTAAGTACTATCCCATTGCTTCACTAAACCACTTATACCTAGCTTGAATCCATCATCCGTATTGGCCAATGTGAATTTATCACTCATATTCAATCCTTGCAATATATTCTTTTCACCAATTCTAAGCTTGATTCTTTCCTATCTTAGATGGAAGGCCACAAAATATTTCTGCTACAGTCACTGAAAGATACAAAAGAAAAGGGGAACCAAGTGGGAGAAAGATTGTAGAAATGTATTCAAAGGTTCCACTGCACTAAGAACTGCGCAAACCCGTATGAATGCTTGGTTAGCCTTTCAGTATTTCCAATACAGTAACCTCACCCTTGACCTAGATAAGATCAGTGACGTAGTGTCAAGAATAGCTCTCCACTGAATTTACCACAACAATACAAAGAGACACAAGCTCTCATCAAACTCTTCATAGATGACAGTCTCACATCCCTGTTGGTTTAATTGCTTTGCGATCAAAATCCGATACCTATTATGATGACAACCTGTATATTGAGGAACATGTGTTGCAAAATCCGCCACATTCACTCCTGTGCATGATAGTTCCTTTCAAGAAAATTGAATGATTATACATGTTTTTTTCAGACAGTATTTATAAAACCATGTAATCTGAAAATGCTCCTTCTCCTTCTGATGCTCCATGTCTCATAGTATCAAGACATATTCCTACATGCCATATGCTTGGTGCATTTTCTCTGTGATAGAAAAAGTTGCATTTCCCTATACTAAGCCGATGGATGTTGCAAGTTTGGTACATGCGATAAATGAGGGAATGTAAATTTCAATTATTATTCCCACAAACTCTTCAAAACACAACTTCCAACTTTAGAAATTTCTCTCTTTTGCACCATAAGTTCATTCAACAGATGGAAATCATATAAAGGATGAGGTTGAATTGCAGAGACCCAATCCTCCTCTATTATTGTTACACAAATAAAAAAATTTCCTTTTGATATATAAAATTTCCCCCAAAAAGAAACAACCCATTCATGCTTGTGATCTAAAGCCAACAATGAACACAAATATGCTAGCTGTTCTGTAGCAATTACACAATATCCCAACTGGTCATATCAGAAAACATATCGACATTTTCAGCCATACAGGACAAAATAATTTTCCTTAAAGCTACACCATATGTGCGAGAAACAAAATGGAGAATAGCTCGAGCAAGTCGAGACAATTGCACTAAGCTGAAAGGTTCCATTCCTATTATAGCACCTTCACATTTCATCATGGATTTGGCATTGATGCTATTTTCCCAGCATCATGTGATATCCAACTAGTTGGTGGGTAACAACTAGTTGGTGGGTAACAATCCTATTGTGATCACTTATCAGGGAGGGAGAAATTAGAAAACAGTATAATCTCTTATCCACCCTTTCTTAAACCACCCTCATGTTCCTTTAGGTAGGAACTCGTTTGATGGGTTTTGCATCCACAAAGCTTGCCTCTTTCAATTTTTTTACAAAGAATTCAGCCAAAGGGTCTGCCCTAGTAGCATCCCCTCTATACTTTGCTCTACTTACTATAAAATTCAAATCCCCTCCAAGGATTACATTAGTTCTTCTCATGAAATGTTGAGCTAATAGGCGTTACTAAAATGACCACCTTATCATCATAGGTCTCATAAACATTGACAACATTAAATACTTTCCTCATCTCCAATACCTAAATCAAGAAGCACTTAGTTTGTTAGCCTCATTGTTCTTTTTTTCCATCTAGTAATCAAACCCCTCTACTTGCATATAGGATCTATGGATAAAAGTCCCTGTTATCCCCACTTTTAGGGATAACTAGGAGATTATGTCTCGAGGCCCGCAGGTCCTAGACATGGAGTACCGAGAGCCAGATCGACTAAGGCATGGCCCTGGAGGGCCCATCTTTTCTCCCTTTCAACGCCTCTACTTTTCCAGTAGCAACAACATCCATCACCATCAGCTTGGTCTTGTGTCAGAGATGGTTCTTGCTCCATGAGGTAATGAGTTCGGGTATCATGGTATGTGTCACTCTGATCCTCAAAACCTTTGAATGCATTTAATTCCTTTTATTTCTATTGAATGCTTGGATCTTATACTTGTCCACTTGACCATGTCTGGGGGGAATGACAGGATGCCCTAGCAAGCCTGTGCCTGTAGGTTTTGGTTTGCCACTTTGGGGATTTCTGACAAGCCATTGTCCACTCCTTTCATATTGCCACTTTTCATCTTGCTTCCCGCTCATCTACCCCATTTCATTTGTCCAGGCATTGGGTTGGCCAATCATTTGAGGGTTGCACCTTACCTTGTGGGAGGAAGGGGCTAAAGGCCCAGAAGGTAAAAGCAAGCTGGCAAAAGATAAAAGCCTAAAAATAAAGCCTCGAGATGCTTCGCCCAGGGATCCTTGAGAAAGCAGTAAAGGGCTTCTCAGCAAGAAACAAGGGGGACCCATAAAAATAATAAAACAAGACTCAGTCAGAGGATAGGGGGTGTCATCACAAGCCATTCTATTAGGTCCATGGGTACCTAGCAGTATGACACTACTAGCAGCTGGTTACGACGCCAAGGTAGTGACTCTTGTTTGCATGGCCAAGAGAAAGGGGGTCTCATCATGAGCCAACCTTCTCATTTCTGTGAAAGTACTTGTGGGTAACACTGTCACCACTGGTCACCATGCCAGGGTAGTGTCCCCTGATTAGCTTCTTGAAGAAAAAACAATCGGAATAAAGAATAAAAGGCATGAATGGGCTTGAAAACAATTGCATTCAGGACAGGTGCAGTTCGCTTTCTACAAAGGCACCCACAGGTAAAGCTTTGTATTCCCCTGCTTTCACTGCACCCATTGTCAGGACATCCCTTATCCACATCACCCACTTACATGGCTTAGATTTAGTCTTTTCCGGGAACTTTCCTTTTCTAGTGGACACTAGCCCAATAGGACGCCCTGTCACTTTCCCCAGACTTGTATTGTAGGCTTGTATAATGTCTTTGAGCTTTTAACTGGGGTAATAGGGATTTTATGCACATGTTTAATAATATTGATGATGAGATGTGATTGACATTGCTATGATCCCTGTGACTTATGAGCCCATGGAGGGCATAGCTGTTGATGTGCAGGATCATGCCCGACGGACAGGTACCATGTTGGATAGGTACACATGGGGAGATGATCAGTTTGGACCTCCATGGGGCTGAAGAGCCCACCAGATGGATGCTGAGACCCCAGCAGGGGGCACAAACAGGACAGAGGGGTTTGCACCAGAGAGAAGGACTTCTTGCAGAGGCACCCTGGCAGAGCTTGACCTAGGGGGATTGTGCCTTTTTCAGTGGAACGTTGGCCTTGGAAGGCCTAGGATGTCACCCGGGAAGTTCATGACGTCATCCTTTCTTCATGAGCATTTTGGCAGATGGACAAGGTAGTTTGTCCCGTGTGGTAGCTTGGAGAAGCCCAAAGAGGGCTAACGTTTTTCTTCAAGAGTCTGCATTTTCCCTCGAAGGGGCTAACGTCACCTTAGAAAGGGGATGCCGTCCTTCTATTGCTTGATTAGGGTTTTAATTTAAGCATTTAATGTAAAACAAAATGATTTTAGTATTTTGGCCTTGTCGGCCTTTTCATGACCTAAAAAGTAAAATTAGGTCATTGTACTGTATAAATTGAGGGCTTTTACCTTCATTTTTTCATCATCTTTCACTGACTCATTAGTGAGGTCTGAAATTTGTGCCATTCTAAGGGTTCTTGGCTGAAATTGGAAGGTGCACTTGTTGAAGGAAGACATTTTTGGATTTTTATTGGCCTTTTGGCATTTCTCTTGGTGGAAGGTATTACAACTAGGGTTTGCTATATGATTTCTTGGTTAAATGTAAGCGAATTTCTGCAAAACTTCTTAATTGAATGGTTGTAGTATTGTTTTTCTTGCATTTATGGTTACAATTTGCTGAATTAAACCCTAGGTGACAAGCACACATTGAAGGTTCTTGTCTCATGTCCCTACCAAGGTTTTAAGCCATTTTATTTGCTGAAGTGAGATAGAGCCTTGCCTTAGCAACACTCTATTCTTTCTTTCTAGCCCTTGTTGAAGAGGATTGAGCCTTGCCATAGCAACACTCCATCCATCTTCTTCCATGCTAGCCGTTTTTCTTATTTGTTGA
>JASDQU010101079.1:245957-259743 GCA_032191745.1 Picea mariana | reverse complement strand
GGATCCAAACCACCCTCAACAACTTCCACAATCACGTGCTTATATGATGTCAGGTCACCACGTCACTTCGGGAGATTTTCAAGTTGCACATCCATTTGTCTTCAGTGACCTCCAACAAAGCACGTGCATGCCATGATCAATGAAGAACTTAAATTTGTCACTTCAAGTCAGTTTCTGTCGCAGTCTCAGTTCATTCCAGTGCTCACATCAGTCCAATTTCATCGCTAGTGGTAGTTTTTAATGATTCAGTTAAAGACTCTTTTAGTTTAAAAGAACAATAAGTGATCTTCTGTGTGTGATAATAACCACTCTTTTAATTAATTCAAGTGTGAATTATACACTTTTGTACTCCAGCAGTGTTTTAGTCAAGTTAATAATTCATTCTACAATTGTTAATGTAGAGTTAAGTCTCAGTCCCAGAAGATGAGAGCCTCTACAAGTCTGATAAATATGCATTTTTTGTATGTTTTACGGGGTCGGAGTTTCAGGGAAAGGATAGAAATACATTAGACTGGTTGGAACCATTTTATGAATGGATTATATCTCTCTACCTGTTGAATATACTCTTGATGAAAATGTTTCATTCAAATCTTCATGTGTTTTATCTTATATTGAATGTAGTTTTTATTTGTGCAAAGTACATTTCATTTCCTTTGGCTATTGTATAACTTGTCTTTATTGATATGAAACCTATGAAAACAGCTAATGCTTGGTGAAGATTTGTTTTTATTGCAACTTCAAAGAGTAATTGTGTTTTGGATACATGTTTAATGTCTCGAAATGATATTTTAAAGTATTAAACTCTTTCGAGCAAACTATTCATTGAGTGGTTTGTTGTTTCCCTTTGTTTTTATTATTTCACTTTTCTATCATTTCTGTAGCATCCCCAGCCCCACACAGGCCTGGGACAAGACACTCCTCAGATGCTTTACTTAGGTCTGAAACCGTCTTTGTAGCATTCCTATCCTGATATAGGCCAGACCATGCTACTCCAGAACACTCTTTCGTGCTCAAATACCAATTGTAATGTCCCCGACCATTCATGTCGGGCCACGCTACACTAAAGAACACATATGTTCTCTGTGTGGAACATACTGTAACATACTTAGAATCCTAACTAAGTTATGTCTCATATAATTTTCTAACTGCATGTAATTAAAACATATGCACGCATAGAACTCTTGTGGAAGCTTAATATATATAAAATGTGAATAGACAAATACCCTATGTAAATTCATGAATTCATACTGAAAAGAAGTAAACATATACATACAGCATATACATGCAATACCCATAAGCATACATATAGATATAATCATGCATAGGATAAACCCTTAAAAATAACACGTGAATAACAATGCAACATGTAAATTAATCACACAGTTGACACTATTCTTTGTGAGAATATCACCAAATGCGTGCAGACCTTCCATGAACCTCCCAGCCTTAGACCACACTGTTCATCATTCTCAACAGTGAGTCACCCTTGAGCTGGGACTAAACTCCACACGGGTAAAGGGGTTCCTAACTAGGATAAAGGCTCATGAACAACAGGAAAGACTCTATCTCAAGTGCTTACTCAACTAACAGCCTACAGTCCCTCATTCCCCACATGCCTGTCCCACCCAAGGAAGTGTGCCCCTTCTCTGTTCAATAGTCCCTCGGCTTCCCCACTTCCATTCCAAGGCTTCAGTAATAGGCTGGATAGGAAGTCTCAGATCCTTGTAGTTATAATTCAGCACCTTCAGAAATCAATCCCCAACAATTCTCTCACCCATAGAATTGCTCACGGGCATGAAAACCTTCCTCTTCAATATCTCATGGGCCTGAAAACCCACTTCTTTAATCACACTCCGAATCTAATAGTTACCCAACAGAAGGCTCTGGATGCAAGTTTAGGTAAAGTCATGAAGATACTAAAGATAGTTCAATGGCTACCAATATTCATGGATGATTGACTGTATATCTCAATGATTAATGATTCAGGGAAACAATGATGGTTTGAATGATGGAGCTCCCCTGAAATGAACTAAGTCCAACAATATGTATGCATGCCCCCAACTTGACACTTTTCATGTTGGAAGATACTTTGGCCCACTTGGCCCCAACTTAGAACTTAAGATAACATAATTATCCATACTTTATGATTTAAGAAATATTAATATAATATTCCTTAACTTATCCCCTTCCCTTTCCCTAACCATTGGAGTTTAGTCCCCCATCTCTTTTATCGTGGTCAGTCTGCGCGAAATGATGTATTTTATATTAATTATGAGATATGTACAAAAATAGGCACACTGGCCTTTAACATCTAGGCTCTCTGGCCTAATCAAAACATAAGCAACCTATCTTATAATACTGGCTCACCAGCCTATAAAACATATCAGATACACAAGGCTCCTTGGCCTCTACATCGCGTGCACTTAAGATGTTGCACGTGGTATATCAGAATGTGCACACTTCCTCATTTTACTGCACAGTACTTGCGCACGCTACACCATGGAATGTGCATACCAAAATGATATCAAATCATCCAACTAACTTATGTACATTTATATTGACATTTTAAATTGGGTTCGGCCTTAGGGATATTACAATCCCCTCCCATTATTTATGCACTGTCCTCAGTGCATCATGTACCCATGTACAACTAAATTTCAAAATACCACATTGCATCCTCATGCTCCCAAGTAGCATCCTCAGAACCATACTAGGTCCATTGGACCTTTACAAGCTCTATGGATCAATTCTAGAGCTGTTTGATTTTCCAATCCAAAATGTGCACCGAACACACTTGAAAAGCGTCTTCTTGCTCCACCTGAATCACATTCCAATCAATAACATGACTAGCATTAGGTATATATTTATTTAACAAGGATACATGGAATACATTATGAACAGACATAGATGCAGGCAATGCAATCATATAAGCTACTAGACCAATCCTCTCTAGGATTTCAAACGGCCCACAATAGCGAGCTACCAACTTTGAACAATTTCCCAACTTCAAGGAACTTTTGTTGGCTTTCACTTTCAAGAATACATGGTCGCCCACTTTAAATTCCCTGTGAGTTCTTCCCTTATTAGCATAAATTTTCTTCCTATATTGGGCAGCCTTTAAATTTTGTTTTATTTTCAACATTTTCTCTTCCATTTCCCTGAGCAATTCTGGCCCAACCACTGCTCTATCTGTTGGGTTATCCCAGCTTACCGATGTGTTGCACTTTCTGCCATAAAGTGCCTCAAATGGGCTCATCTTTAGAGATGCTTGGTACCCATTGTTATAAGCAAAATCTACCAAGTGTAGGTAGTCTTCCCAATTTGATGGTTTATCCATCACATACATCCTCAACATATCCTCAATCACTTGATTCACCCTCTCTATTTTTCCATCTGTTTTTGGATGATAAGATGTACTAAAATTCAAATTTGTTCCAAATCCATTAAACAATCCCTTCCAAAATTTCGAGGTAAATTTTGGATCTCTTTCAAACATAATTTTCTTGGGTATGCCATGTAACCTAGCAATTTCCCTCATATAAACATCAGCAATGTTCGTTGCCTTATGAGTGAGCTTAACCGGAATAAAATGGGAAGCTTTAGTAAGCTTATCCACCACTACCATGATAGAATCATGTTGCTTGTTCGTTATGGGTAGTTTGGTAATGAAATCCATGGTTACTACTTCCCATTTCCACTCAAGAATGGGTAATGTTTGTAGAAAACCAGTTGGGTGTCTATACCCATCCTTTAGTTTTTGACATTCCAAACATCTGGCAATAAAATCAACAACCTCTTTCTTCATGCCTGGCCAATAATATGGCTCTTGACAGCTGCAATAGTTTTCTGATATCTTGGGTGCCCAACATAAGGCACATTATGCATTTCCCTCAGTATCATATTTTTCAATTCCTGAGAATTTGGTACATAAATTCTTCCCCTGTATATGAGAATTTCATCCTCATCCAACTTGTATTCTTCAATTTTCTATTGCAAATTACCTTGCTGTAATTTTGCCACTAAATCCTTGTATTGTAAATATGATTTGGCAGTCTCCATAATTCTGTGTTTCAAATATGATTGATACATGCTAATGGATGTAGCATGCATTTCATGCACTCTTCTGTTGAGTGCATCATCTACTTTGTTCTCTTTCCCCTTGATATGCTTTATATCAAAGTCATATTCACTTAGAAATTTTAACCATCTGCTTTGCCTAGCATTTAATGTTGGTTGATCAAACAAATATTTCAGACCATTGTGGTATGTCCTCATCTCAAACCTTTTCCCCATGAGGTAGTGTCTCCATTTCCTCAAGGCATCTACTATGGCTACCAACTCCAAATCATGAGTGGTGTAGTTTCTTTCATGCTCCTTTAACTTCCTTGACTCATAACATATAACAAACCCATTTTGACTGAGGACTCCACCAAGCCCCTCTTTACATGCATCTGTACATACAATGAAGTCTTCATTTGGGTCTTCTATCCTTAATATTGGAGCACTTGTTAATAATTGTTTCAAGTGTTGGAAACTCTTTTCACAATCCAATGTCCACTGAAACTTCACACCCTTTCGTTGAAATGAAGTGATTGGATGTGCAATCTTTGAAAATCCTTCTATAAATCTCCTATAGTACCCTACAAGGCCCATGAATGATCTCACCTCTGTCAAATTCTTTGGCACTGACCATTCTCTAATGGCTTCTATCTTTTCAGGGTCCAATGCTATCCCATCCTTTGAAATGATGTGCCCCAAATAGTGAATTTGCTTCTGGTAAAAGGAGCACTTGCTTAATTTGGCATATAATTGATGCTCCCTTAATAATTTCAAAACCATCCTCAAATTATGTCCATGCCCTTCTTCTGACTTGGAATATATGAGAATGTCATCCAAAAAGACAATGACAAACTTGTCTAAATATTCTCGGAAAACACCATTCATTAAGCACATGAAAACAACTGGTGCATTTGACAACCCAAATAACACCACTGTGAACTCATAATGACCATCCCTTGTCCTAAAAGAAGTCTTGCTGATATCTTCCTCTTTAATCCTTACCTAATGGTATCATGACCTGAGATCTATCTTTGAAAATATCTTTGCATCCTTCAATTAATCAAAAAGATCATCAATCCTTGTCAGAGGATACTTGTTCTTTAAAGTCACTTTATTCAACTATCTAAAATCAATGCATAATCTTAATGTTCTATATTTCGTATTCACAAACAAGACTAGGGCACCCCAAGGTGACACACTTAGGTGTATATACCCCTTCTTTAGAATCTCTTCAAGTTTCATTTGCAACTCCTTCAGCTCTAATGTACTCATTATGTAAGGATTCTTTGATACTGAAGCTTCTCCAGGCATTAGATTTATAGAGAAATCAATGTCCCTCCTTGGGGGTAGTCCTGGTACCTCCTTGAACACATCTTCAAAATCTTCCAGGACTGCATAATCTTCCAAATTTGGCACCTTATCTCTAGGTGTCTCCGCCAAATGAGCTGCAATTATTTGACACCCTTTTTTGTAACATTTCTTTAGCTGCAATGCTGAAATCTCTCTGATGGCTACTGCCCTGGGAATTCCCTGCGCTTTCCTTAGTTTCCCTTCCTCATCCAAGCAAGTAAATGCTTTGTTATGGCAGTCTAGGATGGCATGTTGTTGGTCCAACCAATCCATCCCAATTAGACAGTCATAGGAACCTAAAGGCAAGATGTTCAAATATGCCTGGGTGTTCAGTCCATTCATGTCAATAAGACATGACTTAACCATCTCATTAACTTTTCTTTTGGCCCCTGTAGCCAACTTCACCAACCAAGATTTCCCATGCTTTCTTCTTGGCAAATGCAAGCTTTCCACCACCTTAGGATCTAAATAACTATGACTAGCTCCTGAATCAATTAAAATAGCAATGGTTTGGTTGTTGATCATACCTTCCACTTCAATCATATGTGACCGATATTCTGTTTTCTTGTTGCCCAGGGCTACATAGATCCTGGGCATGTTTCTACCCATGTCCTCCACTGTTTCATCTTGTTGTACATGATGAACAGTCCTCCCTTTTTCACCTCTGTGAGGACAATCTCTGAACATGTGATCCCCTTTACAACCCCAGCATTGAATAGGTGGTTTCCTTGGCCTTTGAATTCCTATGTCCATTTTTCTAGGTTCCTTAGGAGTTTTCCGTCCCTGTGGACTATTTCTGAAGAATGGTGGCTTAGACCCCTTCTTCCTTTGATCCATCTTGAATTTATTTTTGTCTTCCCAAGATTTTTGGAATGTTGGTTTTGATTTTTGTTGATCATATAGGCATTTAGCTCACCTTATGGTCTCCTCCAATGTCTTGGGATCATCATATTGTATTTTGTCTCTAATGAATGATGGCAATCCACTCAAATACCTTTGAATTTTGACTATCTCATCCTTGATGAAAGAGACATACTTCAACAGTTCTAGAAACCTTCTCTCATATTCCTCAATTGTCATACTCCCAAGCTTGAGTTCAAAGAACTCTTTCATTTTCTTGTCATAGTATCTCTTAGTCAAGTATTTCTTCTCAAAATACTTCTTGAATCTTCTCCAGGTAACACTTTTCTCTTTGATGTGCTACACCTGCACAAGCTGATCCCACCACATGGATGCTTTTCCTTTGAGTTTATAGATGGAAATTCTACCCTCTGCATGAGAGGAATAATTATGCAATTGAAAATACTTTCCCATGCCCAGCAGCCATGTCTCTGCATATTCATCCTTCTTGTGCTCATCATCAAATGTAGGAGGTTTGATTTTGTTCATTTCTCCTCGCAGTTCATCCACCCTAGACCTCTCGTACTTTCTGACAGGGGATGGACTTGAGCTGCTGTGTGATCTCTTATTGGAATTCCTTGGAGAGTGGTGGTGATGCCTACTAACACTTCTTGTTTTTCTTTTCTCATCATGAGACTTGTGACTTCCCTATTTTCTCGAGCCACTCTCCTTATCCAATTTCTTTTATATTATGTTCAAGCTCTCCAATAACTTCATGTTGAATTCATCCTACTGCTCCTTGGCTCTCATAAGCCTTTAATTATCATCTTTATGGCTTTGAACATCCTTCTGTAAATTTTTAATGGTCTCTGCCATATTTATGTTTTCATCCCTTTCTTCACCATGTCCATTGGAGTTGGTTCCTCCCATACACAAATGGACATCCATCCCTCTGACTTCATCTTCCTGGATGTAATTTCATAGTGCCTCTTCCATTACTCTAGACTCTAAACTGATCTTGATCTGATCTAGTTGTTGTTAACTCTACAAAATGTGCAGCCAACAAAACTTGTCAGACTGACTGTTTCAACAATTTTATGAAAAATATGAACCATTTTGGTTCAATAATTTATCAGAATACTTTCTTATGATTTCCTAAAACATTGAATTCCCAATCAATTTTGTGGGTGGATAATTATATTCCTCTATCCAATATCTTTCCAACACCTACTCACATGCTCAATTATGAGTCTTGAGCAGAAAGTTATGGCTTCATGGAGCTAGTCGGGGTCTTATAATTTACCCTTCATTGTTTCTGCTGTTCTTCCTCCTTCAACAACTTCGCGCACACAAATTTCAATCTGTTCTCCCGTATTTTCCATGTGTTGCAACATCACAGTTAAATCGTGCTTCGTTCACTTTACAACCACTGTGTATCACTTCTTTTTCATGCCAATAACATGCGCACACTTTTGTGTCGCACACCACTAACTACCGCACGTAGTTTTGGTTCTTGCACTATTACCCATTACGCACAGTTTTTGTATCACACACTGATATTTCACATGCATTTCTCTCTATGCATTGCACCATGCCAAAGTTCAATATGTCCCCACTATGCATCAATACTCTGTGCACACATACTAAACTATCGTGTGACAACATATACCCATATTGCGCGTGTGCCAACCAAACTCCTCTGTGCTCTGCCAATACTGCATACACCCTACGTGCCCTTATTGTGTGTGTGTACACCGCACACACCTTCTTATGCGTGTGCACTCCGTGCAATGCCAAATTTAGTGCACGCACCCGCACACCATATTCTTCCGTGTGGCGCCACAATTTATTGCGCTCCAGCATGCTAACTTTTATGTGTGGTACCTAGACGCTAACATTTTTCGTGCGGTACCTACATGTTAACCTTTTTTGCTCTATCTATCATGGATTCACTTTAAATTCAAATTCGACCAATTCCAGGTTCGAATTTGCTAGGACAGATATTAAATCAGTAATATCTCATAACTTTCCTGAATTTCTCCATTTTCTCATGAATCCATCCACAACAATTGGGGATTTTCCCCATTTCTGCCCAGTTGTTGTTACTTTTTTCCATGGACGCTCTACAACTAAAATTTGGCCACTTCGATTTAAATCCTCTATGACATTTTTCTTCAACTCAAATTTCTCGGCCAATTCAAGCTCAATGTTGAAAATTGAAGCTCTGATACTAATTTGTAGCATCCCCAGCCCCACACGGGTTGGGGAAAAGATACTCCTTAGACACTTTACTTATCTCTGAAACTATCTTTGTAAGATTCCCAGCCTGATACAGACCAGTCCATGCTACTCTAGAACACTCTTTTGTGCTCAAATACCAATTGTAACGTCCCCGACCATTCATGTCGGTCCATGCTATGCTGGAGAACACATCCGTTCTCTGTGCGGAACATACTATAACATACTTAGCATCCTAAGTAAGTTATGTCTCATATAATTTTCTAACTGCATGCAATTAAAACATATGCACACACAAAACTCTTGCAGAAGCTTAATATATATAAAACGTGAATAGACAAATACGCTATGTAAATGCATGAATTCACACTGAAAAGCAATAAACATATACATACAACATATACATGCAATACCCATAAGCATACAAACAACTATAATCGCGCATAGGATAAACCCATAAAAATAACACATGAATAACAATGCAGCATGTAAATTAATCACACAATTGGCACTTATCTTTGTGAGAATATCATCAACTGCGTGCAGACCTTCCATGAACCTCCCATTCTTAGACCACACTATTCATCACTCTCAACAATGAGTCACCCCCAAGCTGGGAATAAACTCCACCCGGGTAAAGGGGTTCCTAACCAGCCTAAAGGCTCATGAACAATAGGAAAGACTTTGTCTCAGGTGCTCACTCAACTAACAGCCTAAAGTCCCTCATTCCCCACATGCCTATCCCACCCAAGGAAGTGTGCCCCTTCTCTGCTCAATAGCCCCTCAGCTAACCCAATTCCCTTCCAAGGCTTCAACAATAGGCTGGATAGGAAGTCTCAGAGCCTTGCAGTTGTAGTTCAACACCTTCGAAAATCAATCCCCAACAATTCTCTCACCCAAATAATTGCCCACAGGCATGACAACCCACCTCTTCAATATCCCATGGGCCTGACAACTTTCTTCTTCAATCCCGCTCCCAAGCTAATAGTTACCCAATAGAAGGCTTTGGATACGGGTTCAGGTAAATTCATGAAGATACAAAAGATATTTCAATGGCTACCAATATTCATGGATGAATGGTTGTATATCACAGTGATGGATGATTCAGGGAAACGATGATGGTCTAAATGATGGATCTCCCTCAAAATGAACTAAGTCCAAAAATATGTATGCATGCCCCCAACTTGACACTTGTCTTGTTGGAAGCTACTTTGGCCCACTTGGCCCCAACTTAGAACTTAGGATAACATAAATATCCATACTTTATGATTTAAGAAATATTAATATAATATTCCTTAACTTATCCCCCTCCCTTTCCCTAACCAGTGGAGTTTAGTTCCCCATCTCTTTTATCGTGGTCGGTTTTCTCGTAGCGATGTATTTTATATTAATTATGAGATATGTACAAAAATAGGCGCACTAGCCTTTAACATCTAGGCTCTCCGGCCTAATCAAAACATAAGCATCCTAGCTTATAATGCTAGCTCACTAGCCTATAAAACATATCAAATACATAAGGCTCCCTGGCCTCTACATCCCGCACACTTAAGATGTTGCACATGGTATATCAGAATGTTCACAATTCCTCATTTTACTGTGCAGTACCTGTGCCCGCTACACCATGGAATGTGCATACCAAAATGATATCAAATCAGCTCACCAGCTTATGTACATTTATATTTACATTTTCAGTTGGGTTTGGCCTTAGGGATATTACAATTTGTGTACCACCAGCCAAGGATGACCCTCATCCATATCATTTTTCCAACCCAACCTTGCCCTTTTCTTGGTAGAATCAACCCTCTAACTGACCAACAAAAATTAAAAATAAGCTATTCTAAACTTGAGGTGGCCTAGCTTTTCCATTTAGCAGTCAAGTGCAGACTTTAGGACCAACATCTTCTGGCAGCGCTTCCGTGGATTGGTGTAACCAGATATATTTCCCTAGAAGAACAACAATGATCAGATATGATCTTTGATGGTGAAAAAAGATCAAAAACTTTTAGACTGTATATCATTCACCTAGCGACTCCATGGTTAACGAATCCAGTGGAGACTCCACAGTTTTAAGAAGTCATATTTTTAGATGGAAGCCATCTCGTCTCGAAGGTTTTCTCCTTTTAATTTCTCTATTGTTTCTGGTTTTCCAAATATTGTTCCTACTATAGATGAATGGGGTGATTACTTGCCTAGATTTAGAGAAAATAAAGATGATAACCCTGTAGATCATTTGCTTGATTTCCATGAAGTCATGCATCAGTTGGGTATACATCATAAGTATGTTTTAATGAAGATGTTCATGTACTCATTAGAGGGAGATGCGCATGAGTGGTATCGATCCTTTCCCTATACTAGCATATCCTCCCTGAAACAGTTCCATGTTGCATTCAATGATCATTGTAAAAGGTTTTTTCCAGCTGATTTACTTTGTGAAAACTATTGTAAAGAATTTCAATCTTATATTCAACAATCCATTATTAGTTCTCCTAGAAATATAGGTGAAGGGGACGATAATGTTAAGGAAGAGAAAGAAGATTCATTATCATTTGTATCTTCTTCAAATGTTGTTATACAACATGACGACTGTCAACATTCTTTTAAAACTGAAAATGATGATGAAAAGGAAATAAATGTTGATGTTAAATCCTTGGTTAGTTTGGATTTCCAGCAGAATGTTTTTCATCTTTGTATTCTTGATGCAGCTAACGATAGTCATGACTGTGATCAATTTTTTGCTCAAACATTTCATGAATATTTAGCACCTATTTGTGATATATTTGAAGTTGAAAAAACTCCATTTATTAATTATGAAGAGGAGCTACCAAATCCGCATTTCAAATATGTTTTTATAGTAGATATGGATCTGCATTCCCCATAAATAATTGAGAAAAAAGAAATCTATAAGTATGAAAACAACCTTCTAGAACAAGAATGAGAAAAGGACAATCATGTAGAAGACACACTCTCTCAGTTCGAACAACCAGATGAGCAATATCAAGAGTGTTTTGTTGCGCTTAATGGTTTTGAAGTGTAAGATCTTAATGAATTATTTCAAAGAGAATATGAAGAGTGTAATATTATCAATAATGCAGATCTCATTAGACAAAAACTTTGTCTTCTCAAACAGTTGGAGGATTTCCATGAGTTTCAAGACCCAATAACAAGTTGGATGGATTCTTGTTTTTCCAAAATCCCAAAGGTTGAAATTTTTAGCATGATCATTATTTGCGACTGTAAGTACTAGATGCCTACTAACGCTTTGTCACATTTAATATATCCTTTTTGGATTATTCTAAACAGTGGCATGCATAGAGTTATGGTTCTCAGTAAAACAATTTCTTGGTTTCATTGGAAATGGAATTACATGTGATTGAGTTGGTTTTCAACTGAATAGAGTAGGTAGTAGGAGAATAAGCTCATAGTTTGAGATTCTAATTTTTAGTTCACAGATTGTTTTTCAGTGTTTATTTTTAGTAGCTTATTTGAATAAAAGAATCCATAGACCAAAAAAGGCACTGAGGTTTAGCTGTAGTTTCAAATTTCAATAAAGACTCCATATCCCAACAAAGGCACTATGGTTAGCTTCAGTGTTAATTTTCAATGATGCATGGCTGGTAGACAAAACATAGGTAAGAAAAGGGAGTTGTAGGGAAATTTATTAAATTAAAATGCATTGATCTGTTATTCTTAACACCTTACAGGGAAGTGTTATCCCCGGTTGGAGCCAATTTTGTAACCTAGGTTTGCACCCCTGTCTCTCATTTCTCATTTCTCTATGCCTTCATCGAACTTTTCCTCTTATGGTTGATAAAGTTGGTTTCCCATATGTTATCTAACTTGGTTTTCCTTATTGGATTGTTTGATTGATTCTTTGCACTGAATTATTTATGTTTTACTTGAAAGATAATTGCATGTCTGGTTTGAGTTTGAAATACTTGTCATCATTTTTTCTACTAATTGAGCATGCAAAAGGCCCACCAAGCCTTTCCTTTGTGCAGGAGACATCTAGGTCCACCAATTCCTTTGTATGAACAGTAAGAAACCATGAGAAAAAATGCATCATTCAAAGCAGTCCATTTCAAGCTTGAAACACAGGCAAACAAATGGGTTCAATTTTCAACCGTCAGATCAAGAAAATATTAAGTCATTACCATCAGATCTCATTGGAGAGAGATCAATAGTGGGGAGGCATTGTGGGGATTGGTGTTGGCATAGGGGAATACCTAGGGTTAAACACTTCAACAACACACCAAAAAAACCCTCACTACCAGCCCTTTCGGCAACACCTGTGAAGCAAATGAAGTCTCACACAAGGTAGAGGCAGGGGTGGTTGCAGGACTTAGATTTCTGCAACCTAGTGCAGACACAGATCTGTGATTATAATACCTTAGTAGAGCACTTAGCAGTTAACATTCATTAGCAATTATCCCTTACTCACATCACATATTCAAGCCCTAATTACATAACAATGCAATATAAAACCAGATCTAGCATTTCCAAACACTTAGCACATAGAACAGATCAGATCTATCATTCATTCACATTGCTAATCACTAAGATATTGTATATAACATATATCATTGTAATAATAATACATCACATCATTAACATAACAACTATAATGCACACATCAACCACAACATAGGATATACGTGGTTCACCCCAATGTGGGGCTACCTCCACCAACTCTTCTCTGCTTTATTATCTTCTCTCAATATTCTACAAGCATAGAGCCATAGGAACCCACTCTGCATAGGATAGGAGATCTTTGTGCACCTTTCTAGATCCTCCTTCCCTGAGCTAGCTTTAAGCATAAATATTTCTTACAATCACTTGCACTAAGCTCTATAAGTTATTAACACACAGTAACCACAAGTCCTCTGCAATCACATAGATCAAACTCTAACACTTAGTATCTTGGCCTCATTACACTTACCACCCCCTACTTACATCACCTATCTTTCTATTTATACATTACAAAATGGGCCTAAACATGGGTAAACCCATGGGCCGACCTCCCATACCCGTTACATAAAACTTAAGCCCAAAAATGCCCTAAGAAGGGGCTGATATCCCACGATATCTACTTCGCCTTCGACCAGCCTATCGAAGTCCCAAAATTGGTCAAACATGACCCAAGTTCACCAAATCTTGGTCAAGGGTGAACAGGCCCCCAACACTCACCTGCAACTCATCCCGAGTCAGTCTGATATGGGTAACTCTACCTCAAATGCCTCGATCTTGGCTCGAGCTGCTTCGACCTATTGCTTCACCAAATCCTCCTGCTCAGTGAACTCAT
>JASDQU010101079.1:226059-236829 GCA_032191745.1 Picea mariana | reverse complement strand
TGCATTGTTCCTAGGCTCTTTTCATCTTCTCTACTGATGATAGTAGCTTCAACTACGCTTGCACTGTTGTTGCTTGTTGTTTTTCCTCCCGGAGCTATGACTCCATTGTATTGAGCTCAGGGTCCTCTGCAAGGCGCTCATAGGTCTACGCACTTCAATTACTGAGTTGTTTTCATTCCAAGGTTAATGTCTTGATTCTCTCAACTTCGCTCCTCATAGTTTATTCTCTTAGATCTCGTACTTCCTGCAGAGTGCTTGGCACTGCTTGTAACTCCAGTTCGGCTATCCTCTGTTGGAGTTGTTGAATGGATTTGGGAATCTTCCCTACTTGTATTTCTACTGGGTATTCTTCCATCTATTATGAGCCCATAATAGAGATAAGTTCTCTAATGACTGCTTCTTTAACTCCAATATGCTCTGCAAGCATATTTTCTTTCTTCTTATGGATATGCACTCTATCCTCTACAAACTTGGCTTCGATGTCATCTCTTTCCTATTGCACAACCTGGCATTGTTCTCTATCTTCCTCTTTTTATTTATTAAAGGCCTCTTTGTCCTGCTCTTTTTCCTCCTGGACACGATGAAGGAAATATTTAGTTGCATCTGCTATTCGGTGGAGCTGGGAAGGTTCATCTCCCAACTATGTTCCTTCGGATGACAGGGGTGCAGTAGATACTATGCAGCTAGAGTGGAGGGCTTGTTGTACCCCTTTCATCTCTGCTTCAATTATTTCATACATGGTCTCTTGTTTGGCTTCATTACACTATAAGATATCTTCTAGGTATCTGAGACAATGACGATGATGAAATTTGTGTCATCCATCATGAGCACAGTCTACATCTATGGTTTAGTAGCTTTAGAATTATTCCGTGATGTAGGTTTCGTGGAGGAAACATTTCTTTTATTGGAGGTCTCAGCTTCGTCAATAGGGTCCCTAGGCGGTGTTACGTCACCTTGTTTCTACTCATCTTCTTCTCCTTTGTCTTCTTATTTGTCTTCTTCTTTGTCTTCTTATTTGTCTTCTTCTTTGTCTTATTATTTGTCTACTTCATCATCACCTCCCACTCCAGGTGACTCTGAAGAAGTCTCTTCTGATGCGTTGTTCAACTTCTGTACCTCTTCCTTTTTCTTCCTTCTGCTACTGTTGGGTGCATCGTAGTCTTCCTGAGTGACCATAGGAATTCCGATTAGGTCGGGGTCAGACAATTCTTCGTGGTCGACTGGTACAAGGATATCTACAGGCCACTCCTTAGTTATTTCTTCCATTTCCTTCTCAATGAGCTTGTAGTAATATTGGATCTCTTCTTTATGTTCGTCTTCTCGTGCAGTGATATAAATAAAATGTCTATATGCACAAAACTTCACAAATGGTATGAAATTGTGTAGGGTATTCAGTGTCATGCAAGGGGATGACTCAATAGCCCTCTTCAACTGTAGGTAATAGGTTTGGAACACCGTGTTTGAATGCCATTGTTTATCCATGTTGCTCGAATACCAGAGCGTGGTGAAATTCATAGCTATGGGTTCTAATGGCTCAATATCAGGGAATTTCACAACTTTCGACATCTCCCAAGCAATGAAGGCGATGAGGATCAACAACCAACTAAAATGGAACTCATATCCCTGATCCTGAGCTTCGTGACAGTATTTATCTAACTGGTTGACGAGGAAGCTCGCCCAATTCATTTGTAGCCCTTCCATGCATTTTCCTGTGAGGTCGATGACAAACCCTATGACCTACATGGGTCTATTCTTCCTTACTATCTTACCAGAAATCAACTGGAAAGCTACACGCACTGCACCATTCTAGATGGAGGCTACCTTGTATCCCTACTTCCCCTTTTCTACATTGCCATAGGTGTCTTTGATTCTCTGTGCCAGGGTGCGATCTGCAGTCTTTCCTGGATAAAATTCTTGTGGGTCTGGTCCTTGCATGCTTATTTCGGTGATCCTATGGATCAGCACCAGATCAATGATGATACGCATGTCCAACCACAGATAACCACCATGGAATCATGACAATAGGATCTTAACGCACACGTTAACCTCCTGATGTCTTATGAAGTGTGGTATCTTCATCACGTTCAATATAGTGGACCTCACGATGTCCATAGTTCATGGTTGGGGGATGATCTTTGACTTCTTCCCCTTTTTCTTGGTCAAGTACTTGTATGGTGCAAGCATGCCATATATCTTGTGGTCTCCTAGGTTATAGTCATTGATATTCAACGTCAAAATTCTCTCCAACTGTGGTCTGACTACGCATATCCCCTTCGGGAGGTACGTAGTGATGAATGTGTAGTTGAAGTCCCTCAAGACACTATCATGACTCACTGTGCCAACCAGAGGTAGGATGTAGAAGTGCATGATAGATGGGATGAGCTTCGCATTGGATAATTCATCATGATGCTTCATTCGTTTCTCGGTCACAGCTCATGATGGTCCAGATCCACGAGCAATTGACAGGGATGCTTTCACTCCTCTAGTCGACAAGGCTTAGATGCCTATGGACATCACTTTCTCAACCATGAGGTCCATCAAAATATCTTCAACATATTTTTCTGTTGCTCTAATTTTGTCCAACATGCACACTCAAAATTTGATATCTTAGGTCGATGAACAACACTCAATATAAAAGAATGGATGGAGAGGTCTCAATGATCATTGCGTGAAAGCAACTAGTTCTCTGTGGGATCGGATAATCACAATTGGAAAAAGTGTTCTTAGTGCAACTCTCGACGGGATAAATAGACAACGTCGTAACGAAATCTATCAATGGGAAGGAATTCCTCAATCAATGCTATTCCATCCATTATGGCGCAGTACCAACGGTCTAGTGACAAATGTTCGAACAATAACTATGTTTCTACCCATTCTGTAGCATCAATATAATGGTCAAGACACCTCCAATGGTCATATTGCTTCATCGTGGAAAAGTGCCAATCTTTGTTGTTCTGATATCCTGACAAAGTTCCAATTTTGCAAACCTTGTTTCTGTGGAGTCCTCTTTGGAACGTCCTATAACTTTTCTAACTTTTCTTTCTTCTTGTTGAGATTTCTGGCTTTTTTTCCTGAAATCTGAGTCACTGGTTTCCTCTTTCCATTATCATTCTTATCTCCTCTTAGCATGGTAACTTCGCAMTGTGGAGGGTATTTCATAGGGTTCAAGGGTGATACTTCTTCTCTTTCTGTGGTAAGTGCTCTACTGTCTTGTACAGACAAGTGTTTCCAGTCTTCCTATGTCCTTTTAACTTTGACTTCCATATCTCTGGTCCTTAGTAGCTTCGACTGGTTCTCTTGTTCTTCCAGTAAGTGTGATATTTTCCTAGCCATGAAATCTCTTAGTTCCTACTTTTTCTGTTCTAGATCCTCCTCTTCTTGTTTCCTTTGTATCAGATCTTTCTCAATCTAGGTTTTTCCTAGCAAAATAGAAAATGGGACATTGTTCTCAATAAATTTAACGATCTCAAATTCTTCTTCTGTCGAAGTGCCATGAGCACTCATAGATGTCTGGGTAATTCTTCCACATAGGGTTATCAACTTTCCTCTAAATAATCCTATTCCTCCTAATGAAGGAACCATAGTAGGCTTTCCCAAAATTTCCCAAGTTTATTCTATCATGATATTCACCTATGTTTCCTCATATAGGACACAGTCTATGTCGAAGTCTCTTATTCTTTTTTCTATGCACTCCTTCTCTTTTAAGATCTCTGATAAGTTTATATCTATGTGATCGTTCAAGGTTTCTTTCATCTGTAATAATACAGTCTCTGATTCTTTCTGGGGTTCTATCATATCCTTAGTTTCTTGGCCTATCTCATAGTTTTCTTGTCTCATATTCATCTTTTCAACTTTTGCAATCATTCTAGGGAAATCCAAAAATTCATGTCTAGTAGCCTTACAAAAAGGGAAAATAGGACCCCTACTAGGGAATTCCTTAGCAATATGTCCCGGTCTTCTGCAAATATAGCAAAGGGTTAATCCTCTCTTTCTCTTGAATGATACCCAACCTTTCCTATACTGTACACTGGGATCACAGTGGTGGGTCTGCAAGAAAATATTTCTAGGAACCTGCATCCATTTGTTAATCCAAACATTCTTTCTATGCATAGGAATAACATATCTTTCATTATTTCTATCAAATCTATTTCTATCAAATCTTCTTTCTTCTATCTGTACCCTAGTTTTTAGACTAGGACCAAATCTATTAAACATACCTAGATCCATTCTTTCGAAAAATAAAAAATTTCACTTATCTTACCTTTCTCAGAGCACAAAGCTTCAATATCTTACCTTTTTCTTTAGATCAAACTTCTCTTCTTTGCACAGAGTTTCTCAAGTCAAGTAGAATACTGCACACTAGGGCAACAGATCTACATATAGAGATTTCTCTTTTCTTTAGTTCCCAGCAATCAAAGTTTCAGGTCCAGGCAACAGAACCATTTGTTGGCATAGGGGAATACCCAGGGTTCAACACTTTAGCAGTGCACCAACAAAACTCTAACTATCGATTCTTTCAAAAACACCTGCGAAGAAAATGAAGTCTCACCCAAGGTTGAGGCAGGGGTGGGTGCAGGACATAGATGTTTGCAACCTAGCTAGGACATAGATTTGTGATTATAATACCTTAGCAGAGCACTTAACAGTTAACACTCATTAGAAATTATCCCTTACTCACATCGCATATTCAAGCACTAATTAGAGAACAACACAATATTCAACCAGATCTAGCATTTCCAAACACTTAGCACATAGAAGAAATCATATCTAGAATTCATTCACATTACTAAGAAATAAGCTATTGCATCTAACATATATCATTGTACTAAGCAGACATCACATCAATAACATAACAACTATAATTCACACAGCAACCACAACACAGGATATACTTGGTTTACCCTAGCATGGGGCTACATCCACCAACTCTTCTTTCCTTTATTATCTTCTCTCAATCTTCTACAAGAACAAAGCCATAGGAACCCACTCCGCATAGGATAGGAGATCTGCGCACACCTCACCAGATCCTCCTTCCCCGAGCTAGGTTAAGCACAAAGCCTTCTTAGATTCACTTGCACTAAGCTCTACAGGTTCTTAACACACAGTAAGCACAATGCCTCTGCAATCACATAGATCAAACTCTAGCACTTAGCATCTTGGCCTCATTACCCTTATAACCCCCTACTTACATCACCTAGCTTTCTATTTATACATTACAAAATGGGCCTAAACATGGGTAAACCCATGGGTCGACCTCCCATACCCATTACATAAACCCTAAACCCAAAAATGCCCTGAGAAGGGGACGAGATCCGGTGATCTCCGCTTCGCCATATGCTCCACCTTCAACCAGCCTATCAAAGTCCCAAAATTGGTCAAACATGACCCAAGTTCACCAAAACTTGGTCAAGGGCCAACAATCGAGAAGCAAATTAAAGTTTTTGCAAGTTGTGAGCCCACAATCGCTCAAGATCATTGATTTTTATAGATCAACATATAAACAGTGGATATTGATCCCACTATGAATGAACATCTTCGCTTTGTGGATATTAAGAAGAAAATTAAAGAGTGAGTGAGTTGAGTTTCCGCAATCACTCGTAGATGTTGATTTTCAATCAAGGGACACGTGTCAGGAGATCTTGTACTCTGGGAGGAAACAAGAAGAATATGACTAAGTAAAGGACTCCCTAAGGCTCGAACTCCCAAATTGAATATGGACCATCCATCGATGAGGACACGCAACACCATATCTCTCACTTCAGAGACTTAGCACTCTGAAAGGTTTGTGGAGCAAAGCATTGGAGAAAGAATTACCCGAACTTCCAAAGTGAATCTTGGTTATCCAAAACAAGAGGACACATGGAGGAAGATCTGTCACTTTAGAAATACAACACTTCAGAGGATTTCACGAGAAAGAAGAAGAAAACTCCTAAAGCTCGAACTCCCGAAGTGAATCTCAATCATCCAAAACAAGAGGACATGTGCAGGTAGATCTATCACTTCAGAAATACGACACTTCAGAGGATTGCGTGAGAAAGTAGAAGAAAACTCCTAAAGCCTAAACTCCTGAAGTAATTTTGGACTATTGATCTCAAATCAATAAGAAATGTTGATCTTTACAGTAGGTAAAAAAGGAATATCACCTGAAGTCTCGAAGTGATGAGATATTTCCGCGTCAACCGGGCCCGTACCACTCCGGGAGTTATACAAAATTTGCATCTAAATTGGTGCCATTGCTAAATCAGATAGGGGAGTTCTAATATGGTAGATGGATATAAATTTAGCAAGGGAAATAAAGTAGTAGGGTCACATGGATAATATATTGCGACAAGATTGACGGCCACACTTCATTGCAGGGATAGAAAATGCTCGAATGTTAATCTTCTAGAGCAATCCCGCAATTGAAACCATGGTATAGCTTGTGAGGTACGTGGAAGTTGGTGGTGGATTGTGGGAGTCAGAGTGGTGTGGATCCAAACCACCCTCACAACTTCCACAATCACATGCTTATATGACATCAGGTCACCACGTCACTCTGGGATATTTTCATGCTTCACATACATTTGTCTTCAGTGGCCTCCAACAACACTCGTGCATGCCATGATCAATGCAAAAATCAAATTTTTCACTTCGAATCTATTTATGTCGTAGTCTCAGTTCATTCCAGTAGTCTCATCAGTCCAGTTTCATTGCTAGTGGTAGTTTTTAATGATTCAGTTCGGGACTCTTTTAGTTTAAAAGCACAATAAGTGGTCTTTTGTGTGTGATAAGAACCACTCTTTTGATTAATTCAAGTGTGAATTATACATTGTTGTATTCTAACAGTGTTTTATTCAAGTTAATAATTCATTATACAATTGTTAATGTAGACTTAAGTCTCAATCCCAGAAGGACGAGAGCCTCTGCAACTCTGATAAATATGCAATTTTTGTATGTTTTGGGGGGTCAGAGTTTTGGGGAAAGGATAGAAATACATTAGACTAGTTGGACCCGTTCTATTCATGGACTAAATCTCTCTACCTGGTGAATATACTCTTGATGACAATGTTTCATTCAAATCTTCATGTGTTTTATCTTATCTTGAATGCAGATTTTTTTTGTGCAAAGTACATTTCATTTCCTTCAGCTATTGTATAACTTGTCTTTATTGATATGCAACCTGTGAAAATAGCTAATGCTTGGTGAAGATTTGTTTTTATCACAACCTGATGGAGTAATTGTGTTTTTGATACATGTTTAATGTCTTGAAATGATATTTTAAAGTCTTAAAATCTTTGCATCAAACTATTCATTGAGTGGTTTGTTCTTTCCCTTTTTTATATTATTTCACTTTTCAATCATTTGTGTACCACTAGCCATGGAGGACCCTCATCCATATAATTTTTCCAAACCAACCTTTCCCTTGTCTTGTTAGAACCAACCCTCTAACTGACCAACAAAAATTAAAAATCAACCATTCTAAACTTGAGGTGGCCTAGCTTTGTCCTTTAGCAGTCAGGTGCAGATTTTAGGACCAACACCCGGTATCTCTGAATGTAGGTTGGTGCTTTGTGAACCTAAGCTAGCCTTAGAGGAAGGCATCCAATATTTAAAAATATTCTATAGCCAGTTCACAGCGCTAGTCTGCATCATTGGTCTGCAACGTCAATTTTCAAATTCCAGTAGCGTGCTTCAAGGAAACGGTTAGAGTTTGTTATGTGACATAATCTTTGAAAATCATACTGAATGAAAGCATTAAAGACAATGAAATTTTCCTTGAAACATTTCTAAGGTGCAATGATGAGATATTAGTGCAATGAGGTACTTCTTAGTACGTTGCAAACTTTTAGGTGAGTTGTAAAAAAATAAATCTAACCTCCGACTTTCCCTCTAAATGGTTGGAAAATGACATAATGGAATTTTTGTACAAGCCCTTGAGACATGACATATAATGATGATGACTTTAAGACCAAGTTTGAGACCCATGATGATAATTGATAGCATGACACCAAGACTCTTACATGGACTAAGGTCAGAATTTTTGACTCCTGAACATTTCATGTGATAACATTGGCTCCACAGGGGATGACATGCTCCCTATGAGCTACCACGAACATTGCAGTTCTAGTGCCTTATCCATGGGTAAGGATTATTTCACCTCCTTCCAAATTTGTGCAACTTATTCTAGAACCAAAACATATTGTTGCAAACCAAATGCAAATTGAATGTTGTATTCAAACTAAAAACCAAATACTTGCACGGAAAGCTTATTTATGCACACTTATACTCCTACTCCAATCAACTAAATTGTTGGTCAAGTGTAATCATATTTCCAATGAAGCCATAAAATCGTCTGATTGATGACATGTAATCCTTTTTTGTAGCTAAGTAAGAAGACATGAAGAGATCATATCATGAACAACAAAAATTCCACAAAAAACATGTACTCACAGTTGCAAATTGATGAGATGCCAAAACTTGCAACATTGGGTATCTCTTGAAATGACGAATCCATATAGGATATTATTGGATCCTGAAAATTATAAAAAATTCCAACTAATCCAAGAAAGGGGATTGTGTAAATGTTAGATCTTCTGCTATTTGATTTGTCTACAAAACTGAAATTTTTTTTGTAGGCTGATATCACTTTTGATCACATGTTGTTCAATATTTGTTGCAGATTCGAGTACAAGAATGGTGAATGCACACTTGCTAATCTCTAGTGATAGTTGTTGGAGTAATTTACTTGACCAGTATGCTCATTTAATTGATGTTCTATAAGGCAATATTCAACTTGTTCTTTATGATTGAACAAATCTAGCATATTCCTTTTGGAACTACACCGCCTCTACTAAGATATTTTTCACTCATGATTAAAAATATTAAATATTTGATGTTCACAAATTAGTGGTTTTTCTTGGTCTTCAACATCACTGTCTCCATAGTGATCAAACTAAGGTGTAACATTAAGGGATATAAATTGAGAAATATGCTCAAAATCGTTTTCAATGATGGGCTCATTGTATGATCCTGCAACAAAAGTCTGTTGAAAAGACACTTTCTCTTCTTCATAACCAGCAAATGGAGTTTGTTCAACTTTAAATATGTCATAAACAAATTGATTTAAACAGTGGTTAACATGATCTACTATTTTTTTATCTTCAAAAATCTCTTCAACCATTTCATGATCAATTTTTTTCTTGCACATGACTATCACTTATTTCAAGATCTAAAGATTTCTTCTTTAAAAATTGTTGATCTTGAACATGTAGTATGAAAGATAAATGCAAGGGATCGAAAAATTGTAGATCATGACCATCTTTTTCAAGATCCTCTTTAATAAAAGAGTTTAAAATTTTTTCTTCACAAACTAACTCTTCTTTAATTTATGTTTCAACAAGACCTTCATAAAGTTCATCATACGAGGAAAAATATATTGTCCTTTGAGCTCGAGATTCATATTTTTCACAAAAATATTCAAGAAGCATTTCATGTGGAAAGTACCTTTTACAGTGTTTTTTAAATGCAACATGGAAATATCTCAAGGAACATATGCTAGAATAAGGAAGAGAAAAATACAATTCTCGTGCATCACCTTTTAAAGAGTACATGAATATTTTCATCAATACATCCTCATGAAGTATTCCTAATTGATCCATGCATTGATGAAATGTAACAAGATGTTGGTCATTATTATCATCCTTCTCTTCTTTGAAAACAGGAAGATAATCCATCCATTCTGATGGAGGAGGCACGAGATTTGGAAAACTAGGGACAACTAAAAAATTGAGAGGTGCAAACATTCGTGCGAAGATAGCCTCCATGGCCTTTGTCTCATCTTGAATCAGTGAAGTCACCAACATATTCTTCATGGAGTGGAATTGCCAGGGGAAAAATTATGCAGTCTGTTATGTCACCAATTCTTGCTCACCATCAAGAACTGGTAGTAATATTTGTTGTACAACCAAGGGAATATATTCAACTTTGTCCCGGGCAATTACGCCAAAAAATGTTCACTAGAAGTTGTTCTTAGACTGCTTTAAGAACAAGCCTAATACCCATGAGAATTTGAAAAATTAAATCAATTTAAATTGGGTGGATCAACAAGAAAGAGGGAAACATTCTGACTGTAGATCAGTTATCTACCATTGGGCATGGAGTCAAAACCACTCTGCAGATTGAAGGAAATAAATCTAACTATCAGGTTAAGATATTATATGATGATTATTAGAAGAAAGGAATGTGAAAAAAAGAAGAATGTCTACTAAACAGAGATCCTCTCTGCATAGTAGATTGAAAAATGATTGAACAAAAACAATGATTAATAGGCCAACTATAGTAGATCTTTTGCTGCTTAGGGATACATTAATCAAAGGAAGATTTTGATCCTCAAAATCTACAATATATTCAATCAAGAAGATAACAAAATAAATGGAAAACAAAGAAGACAAGATGATAAACAACTCTCATGAATCTTTAATGGTAGAAATGATAATTACAACAAGCCCTCGGGATTACAAATGAGCAGCTAAACTACTCATCCATCTCTCTCCTCTCTTTTATCATGAATCCAACACTTTCCTTATCAAAACCCACTTCATATATAGTAAATTATCTATCTCTAATATAAGTAGGTCGAAACCAAGGAGCTACATAGGATTCTCCTCCATTTAGCAATCTGTTACAAAAGGTTCTGTTATCACCCCATAATTTATGGGAATCATCTTATGACTTGGATATTATCTGCATCTGGTGATTTGGTTCACAAATGATATTGCATTCTTCAAATAA
>JASDQU010101079.1:206016-217812 GCA_032191745.1 Picea mariana | reverse complement strand
ACGGGAGGATGCATGTCACAGAATCATCCATTTTGGAGATTCAGGCACTGAGACTCACAGAGGTGAGCACCTAGACTTTGCGTGTGGTGAAGTCACGAGAAGATCGGGACCGTCCATCTGAGGAGGATAGTTAGTAGATATTGAAGGATCGGTGAAGTGCCAAAGAAGTCTAAGTGTAGGCTTCGCGAATTCGGAGGTTCACAAGGTGAGAGCCCAAGTATTGGGTGCTCCAAGTCATGAAGTCGCGAAATCGCGAGGAGAAAGGACAATAGTTGGATCCAGGTCAAGGGAGGGTCGCTGGATCAAAGCCTCATCGCACATCGTGCATTCAAAGGTTCGGAGGTTGAGAGGACCTCGTATCGACTATAGAATTCATGAAGTGCCAAGAGCTGAGGCACGAGTGTGGACATGTGGCATAACCACAAGGTGGGGCCCACGTGATTGATAGGCAGACACACGCCGCAGGAGAAAGGAGTCAACACTCCATTGACTTATTGCATCTCAGGACTTCATGGGGCAAGAGCACGGGAGCTCGATGCTACAACTCGCAAAGTGGCGAGTTGCGAGAAGTGCGAAGGGAAGGTCAACCCTCGCTGACTTTCAAGTCTCGGAGGTTCACACGGGAAGAGCACAGAGGCTAAACCCTTCGACTTGCGAAGTTGCGAAGTCGTGATGGGAGCTAGTGCTTAGTTTAGCCAGTGGTCATGTGCACAGGGTGCTAACAGAAGGGAGCTATACCCATTTCGTGATTTCAGGTATCGCAGGATTAAGAAGGAGGAGTCAGGAGCTTCGACTCATGAACTCACGAGATTGCGAGTTGCGACAAGTGCCTTTGGTAATAGGCCTATTTCATAGCACTGTGGTCGCTTGGTGAGAAAGGAGCTCGTACCTAGTGTTGTTTGCATATGTGGAGTTTCTAAAGGACCCGTGGATCGATAATTTGTGATTCCAGCAGGGAATCTAGAGAGCCGATTCGGTTTGAGGGAGATAAAGAAAGATCCTGTAAGTGGATCTCAGCCCGAGGGCCAATAGGTCTGCATCAAGTGGTATCAGAGTGAGAACTTTGTTTGTACATTGCAGATAGAAGGAGCAGCAAGGAGACAGAGCGTTGGAGACTCTGTGATGATTGTTTGTAGGTAGGCAACAATCAAGAAGATGATCAGGAGGACTGTAGGAAGAGGCTAGAGACACTCAGGATCAGAGTGACAACAACAGATTTTCTAGCAGGGCAGACAAGAACAACAAGATGGCTACTAAACACTAGACAAGTGTTGGAAGGAAAGACCCAAAGCTGATGAGAAAAGCTGAATGGGATGAAGAGCTTGCTGAGATGAGGGAAAGAATAGATGAACTTGCACTTGAGATGTAGCAAAATGTAAGTTCAAGATGGGTATATGAATGGCCCATGAGGAAGCCGAAGGCAAAATGGCCAGTCAAGGAGTTGATGGCTAGAAGATAGTGTAGACTGTTGAGAAGGTGGTTGACGCATGCTGAAAACCTCAATGGACCTGAGGAGATGGTTCAGATATGTGAACGAAATCTTAGTGATGCTAAAGATGAATGGGGATCAGCTGAAGATCTCAAGGAATGTCATTAGGATAGCCCAGAAATTCTCAATTGCCAGGAGGGAAAACAGTTGAGGTCACTGCGGGATCTCATAGACTATCATGAGGACAGTCGAGGAATTTCACATTTCCAGGAGGGCAATAAGATGAGATTACTTTGGGATCTCATGGATTGCCAGGAGGGCATTCAGAAAATTCCAATTTGCCAGGTGGGCATGCGAACAGAGATGGGACTATCTGAAAGTCTCATGGACTCAGAGGTAAGTTCAATTTAGCCTGGGGTGCTAATGAAGATGGGATCAGTTGATCTCATAGTCTCCTAGGAGGGAAGTGAAGGAATCCCAATTTTCCAAGTGGGCATGGATAAGAAGATGAGGCTATTTGAAAGTCTCATAAACTCAGAGGTGAGTTTGAATCAACCAGAGCAGCTGAAAGAGAAGGAAGATCAGAGGGATCTTCTAATGATTAGAGGAATTTAGATATTCCTGCCACATAGCCCAGTTGAGGAGAGGATTTGTGTTTCTGATGGAAGAGAAACAACAACAGAAGCAGGACAACCAGCTGAGACTGTCAAGGAAGAAGAATTGGAGCAGACATTAGAAGCTGCCCAAGCAGGAGAAGAAGATGAGAATTCTAAGGAGTGGCTCAATATTTTAAGCCAAGAAGCTGAAAATACTGCAGCATTGGAGATTGTAGAAGAAGAAGAGGTAGACAACATGAGTTTTTCTAATTTGTGTGAATAGATTGAAGCCCTGGAGAGAAGGGTGATAGTTCAGGGCATGCACATCCAACAGGCGAAGTTGGAAGTAGCTGATGAAGCAGGCATGGAAGATCATTGCGATCTGCCAGACTATAGAAAAATTTTGCAGCCGAGGAGACTGCATGAGCAGAACCAGCCACTGGAGCCACTAGATGAAGTGATCAAGATGATCATGTTAGTAGAGACTGCCAATGAAGAGAAGCTGGGTAGAAAAGCAGCAGCGCAGCAGAAGCAACAACAGTAGGGAGATGGAGTAGATGAACAACCCCAAAAATTTGTTTGGGATCTAGGAGGATTTCCACAGCTGAGAGTGGAAGCTCATGAGTAGGAGCTCATGAATTTTGCAGCTAAGGATTGTGATCTAGGAGCATCTCTCCATGTCAGCCAGCCAACCACATCAGTGGATTCAAATCACGTGTTCAAGAGAGGCGCAACCCTCATTTAAAATTTGAATGAATGTAATTTAATGTTTTAGGCTGTTGAGCTAAGAAGCCATGCTTTGCATAGGCATAGAGTAGGTAGGCCTTTAATGCTTGAAGGCTAAGATCTAGATCCATATGATGAACTAGACAGCCCATTCAATGCCATTGAATAGGGTAGGTGAGATTGGAGGGAAGAGCTCGAAGAGCCCCCTCATGTAAAAGATCAATTTTGATCTCATTTATGAGGTAGTGGTAATAGTTGGAGTATGCACAAGAGAGAGTGAGTGTGCAAGAGAAGGAGTCAAGACCTTATTACAGGCCGTGCTTAGGAACACCTTGTAAAAATAGGCATTTTCCATTTAATACAAACAACAGTTTTTCCTGCATATTTCTTGTGTTGAATGAATGCCTTTTGTGTGTTTTGTTTATGTTGTATATGTATGATGTCAGTTTGCATTTGCAGGGAGTTTTTTTATTTTCAGGCTTGAGAGGTTCTTTGTGGTTTCATCCTAGAAGGACATGACAGAGTACTGCAATCTCTAAATACCAGTGCATAGATGCACTTCTGAACTCTGCGGATTCAGACAAAGACATGTCAGGTGGGCACAGAAGTTGAAATCATCAACTTGAGGAAGGCCTGTGAGGTTGCTAAACACCTTAGGAGGCAAGGCTGTGGAGAAGGACATAGTTGTAGACAAAAACTCTCTTTGAGTTCTGTAAAGCTCTGTCAGGTGGGCATTGAGTAGGTGCAAGGAGTGCCCATAATAACTCTATTGTGAGTTCAGAACAAGATAGAAGCTCTGAGGAGTTCTGTATAACTCTGCCAGGAGGGGATTGAGTCAATGTGCAAACATGCACAGGGAGAGAACTCTTTGAGTTCTGTAATTAGAAGAAGAATCCACTGAAGGATCTTTCAAGGGTTGTTGAACACCCTGAAAAACTTAGCAATCGGTTGCTTGAGTAGATGGATAGCCAGGAGGGCATCATTTTCTCCATCTGAGGGAGAAGGGAAAAGGACTAAGTTCCTTAAGTTTTGAGTGACAGGAAAGCTCAGAACGGATAACACTTTTGTGTGCAAGACTCTGCAGAAGAGAAGAATTTGGGATCCTTTTGAAGGTTTCAAAGAAGGATAAGCTCAGGAGAAGCAGCGTTTTTATACGCGCAAGCGAGGACTAAAGTCGTAGAGCTCATAGGGAAAAGAAGGCAAAGGACAAGGCCTTGACAATTTGAAATTCTCCCAAGTCTGGGAAGAAAGTGTGCGCAAGCTCGGAAGGAGAAACATCTACTGTCGAATGATCTGAAGAGATCTGGACCGTTGAAGGTTTCCATGTCCAGGAGGCAGTGTAGGAGGAGCACACATGAGAGATGATCTGAACCGTCAGATCTCAAGCGAACAACCGTCAGCCATTAGATCTGACAGGATATGCACGGGTGTTAAACCTTCGTAAGCAGAGAGAAAGTACCGAAGGAGGTTGGTATCAGGATTTTAGCATTCGATAGTTCGGGAGTGCTGAGGACAAGAGGTCGGGATACTCGACATTAGAAATCATGTAAGGGCGAATTAGATATGAGTCATCCATCTGCGGGAGGACGCATGTCACAGAATCATCCATTTTGGAGATTCAGGCATCGAGACTCACAGAGGTGAGTGCCTAGACTTTGCGTGTGGCGAAGTTGTGAGAAGATCGGGACTATCCATTTGAGGAGGACAAGTGGCAGAGATCAAAGGATCGATGAAGTGTCGAAGAATTCTGAGTGCAGGCTTCATGAATTTGAAGGTTCGCAAGGTGAGAGCCCAAGGATTGGGTGCTCCAAGTTGTGAAGTCGTGAAATCGCGAGGAGAAAGGATAGTCGTTGGATGAGAGCCTCATCGTACATCGTGCATTTGGAGGTTCGGAGATTGAGAGGACCTTGTCTCGACTGCAGAAGTCACGAAGTGCCGAGATCTGAGGCATGAGTGTGGACATGTGGTAGAACTACAAGGTGGGGCCCACATGATTGACAGGCAGACACGCACCACAAAAGAAAGGAGTCAACACTCCATTAACTTATCGCATCTCAAGGATTTGCAGGGCAAGAGCATGGGAGCTCAATGCTATAACTCACGAAGTGGTGAGTTGCGAGAAGTGCGAAGGGAAGGTCAACCCTCATTGAATTTCAAGTCTCAGAGGTTCACAGGGGAAGAGCACGGATGCTCAACCCTTAGACTTGCGAAGTCGTGAAGTCACGACAGGAGCTAGTGCTTAGTTTAGCTGGCCATCACGCACAGAGGGCGCTAACAGAAGGGAGCTATACCCATTTCATGATTTCGGGTATCGCAAGATTGAGGAGGAGTTGGGAGCTTCGACTCATGAACTCGCGATATTGTGAGTTCCGACAAGTGCCTTTGGGAATAGGCCTTGGTCATAGCACTGTGGTCGCTTGGGGAGAAAGGAGCTTGCGCCTAGTGTTGTTCGCATAGGTGGAGTTTTTGAAGGACCTGTGGATCGATAATTTGTGATTCCAGCAGGGAATATAAAGAGTCAATTCGGCTCGAGGGAGATAAAGAACGATCTTGTAAGAGGATCTCGGCCCAAGGGCCGATAGGTCTACATCAAGTGGTATCAGAGAGAGAACTCTATTTGTACATTGCAAACAGAAGGAGCAGGAAGGAGACAGAGCGTTGGAGACTCTGTGATGATTGTTTGCAGGTAGGAAACAATCAAGAAGACAATCAAGAGGACTATAGGAAGAAGCTGGAGACACTCAGGATCAGAGTGATAGCAACAGATTTGCCAGCATGGCAGACAAGAACAACAAGATGGCTAATAAACTCTATACGAGTGCTGGAAGGAAAGACCCAAAGCTGATGAGCGAAGTTGAATGGGATGAAGAGCTTGTTGAGATGAGGGAAAGAATGGATGAACTTGCACTTGAGAAGTAGCAGAATGCAAGGTCAAGATGGGCATACGAATGGCCCATGAGGAATCCGAAGGCAAAATGGCCAATCAAGGAGTTGATGGCTAGAAGACAATGTAGACTGTTGAGAAGGTGGTTGAGGCATATTGAAAACCTCAATGGACCTGAGGAGATGGTTCAGATATGTGAACCATAGACTAGGAGAAATCTCAATGATGCTGAAGATGAATGGGGATCAACTGAAGATCTCAAGAACTGTCATGAGGACAACCCAGAAATTCCCAATTGCCAGGAAGGCAAAGAATTGAGGTCACTGAGGGATCTCATAGACTGTCATGAGGAAAACCAAGGAATTTCACATTGCCAGGAGGGCAATAAGATGAGATTACTATGGAATCTCATGGACTGCTAGGAGGGCAGCCAGAAAATTCCAATTTGCCAAGTGGGCATGGGAACAGAGATGGGACTATCTGAAAGTCTCATGGACTCGGAGGTAAGTTCAATTCAGCTTGGGGTGTTGATGAAGATGGGATCAGTTGATCTCATAGTCTACAAAGAGGGTAGTGAAGGAATCCCAATTTTCTAGGTGGGTAGGGATAAACAGATGAGATTATTTGAAAGTCTCATAAACTCAAAGGTGAGTTTGAATCAGCCAGAGCAGCTGACAGAGAAGGAAGATCAGAGGGATCTTCTAATGATTAGAGGAATTCATATATTCTTGCCACATATCCTAGTTAAGGTGAGGATTTGTTTTGCTGATTGAAGAGAGACAACAGCAGAAGCAGGATAGCCAGCTGAGACTATCAGGGAAGAAGAATTGGAGCAGACATTAGAAGCTACCCAAGTAGGAGAAGAAGATGAGCATTCTGAGGAGTGGCTCAATATTTTAAGCCAAGAAGATGAAAATACTGCAGCATTGGAGATTGTAGAAGAAGAAGAGGTAGACAACATGATTTTTGTTGATCTCTGTGAACATATTGAAGCCCTGGAGAGAAGGGTGATAGTTCAGGGCATGCACATCCAACAGGCGAAGTTGGAAGTAGCTGATGAAGCAGGCATGGAAGATCAATGTGATCTACCAGACTACAGAAAAAAATTTCAGCCGAGGAGACTGCATGAGTAGAGCCAGCCACTGGAGCCACTAGATGAAGTGATCGAGATGATCAGGTAGTTGATGATCAGGTCAGCAGAGACTGCCAATGAAGAGAAGCTGGGCAGAAAAGAAGCAACACAGCAGAAGCAATAGCAGCAGGGAGATGGAGCAGATGAATAGCCCCAGAAATTTGTTTGGGATCCAGGAGGATTTCCACAGCTGAGAGTGAAAGCTCATGAGTAGGAGCTCATGAATTTTTCAGCTGAGGAGTATGATGCAGGAGCATCTCTCCACATCTTCCAGCTAGCCAGCCAACCACATTAGTGGATTCAAATCGTGTGTTCAAGAGAGGCGCAACCCTCATTTAAAATTTGAATGAATGTACTTTAATGTTTTAGGCTATTCAGCCGAGAGGGTGTGCTTTGCACAGGCATAGAGTAGGTAGGCCTTTAATGCTTGAAATATGAGATATAGATCTAGATGATGGACTAGATAGTCCATTCAATGCCATTGAATAGGGTAGGTGAGATTGGAGGGAAGAGCTTGAAGAGCCCCCTCATGTAAAAGATCAATTTTGATCTCATTTAGGAGGTAGTGGTAATAGTTGGAGTATGCACAAGAGAGAGTGAGTGTGCAAGAGAAGGAGCTGAGACCTTATTACAGGCCGTGCTCAGAAACACCTTGTAAAAACAGGCATTTGCCATTTAATACAAACAACAGTCTTTCCTGCATATTTCCTGTGTTGAATGAATGCCATTTGTGTGTTCTGTTTATGCTGTAGATGTATGCTATAGGTTTGCATTTGCAGGGAGTTTTTTGATATTTAGGCTTGAGAGGATATTTTTGGTTTCATGCTAGGAGGACATGACAAAGTATTGCGGTCTCTGAATACCATTGCATAGATGCACTTTTGAACTCTGCGGATTCAGATAAAGATGTGCCAGGCGGGCACAAAAGCTGAAATCATCAACTCGAGGAAGACCTGTGAGGTTGTTGAACACCTTAGAAGGCAAGGTTGTGGAGAAGGACACAGTTGCAGACAGAAACTCTCTTTGAGTTCTATAAAGCTTTGCTAGGTGGGCATTGAGTAGGTGCAAGGAGTGCACAGAAAAACTCTTCTGTGAGTTCAGAAGAAGACATAAGCTCTGAGGAGTTATGTATAACTCTGCCAGGAGGGCATTGAGTCAGTGTGCAAGCAGGCACAGGGAGAGAACTCTTTGAGTTCTATAATTAGAAGAAGAATCCACTGAAGGATCTTCGCAGGGTTGTTGAACACCCTGAAAGACTCAGTGATAGGTTGTTTGAGTAGATGGATAGCCAGGAGGGCATCAGTTTCTCCATCTGAGGGAGAAGGGAAAAGGACTGAGTTCCTTAAGTTTTGAGTGATAGGAAAGCTCAGAACGGATAGCACTTTTGTGTGCAAGACTCTGCAGAAGAGAAGAATTTGGGAGCCTTTTGAAGGTTTTAGAGAAGGATAAGATTAGGAGAAGCATCTTTTTTATATGTGCAAGCAAGGACTAAAGTCGCAAAGCTCGCAGGGAAAAGAAGGAAAAGGCTAAGGACTTAACAATTTGAAATTCTCGAAAGTCCGGGAAGAAAGTGTGCGCAAGCTCGGAAGGAGAAACATCTGTCATCGGATGATTCAAAGAGATCTGGACCGTTGAAGGTTTCCACGTCCAGGAGGCAGTGCAAGAGGAGCACATAGGAGAGATGATCTAAACCGTCAGATCTCGAGTGAACAACCATCAGCCGTTAGATATGACAAAAGATGCACAGGTGTTAAACCTTTGTAAGCAGAGTGAAAGTCCCGAAGGAGGTTGGTATCAGGATTTCGACATTTGGGAGTTTGGGAGTCCTGAGGACAAGAGGTCAGGATACTCAACATCAGAAATCATGAAAGGGAAAATTAGATCTTAGCCATCCATCTGCGAGAGGATGCATGTTGCAGAATGATCCATTTCAGAGATTCAGGCATCGAGACTCACAGAAGTGAGTGCCTATACTTTGCGACTAGCAAAGTCACTGGAATATTGGGACTGTCCATCTAAGGAGGACAGGTGGCAGAGATCGAAGGATCGACGAAGTGTTGAAGAAGTCTAAGTGCAGGCTTCAGGAATTTAGAGGTTCGCAAGGTGAGAGCCCAAAGATTAGGTGCTCCAAGTTGCGAAGTCACGAAATCATGAGGAGCAAGGACAGCCATTGGATCCAGGTCAAGGGAGGGCCATTGGATCAGAGACTCATCACACATCATGCATTCGGAGGTTTGAATATTGAGAGGACCTCATATCGACTGTAGAAGTCACGAAGTGCCAAGAGTTGAGGCACGAGTGTGGACACGTGGCAGAACCACAAGGTGGGGCAAGAGAACAGGAGCTTGACACTACAACTTGCGAAGTCATGAGTTATGAGAAGTGCGAAGGGAAGGTCAACCCTTGCTAACTTTCAAGTCTCAGAGGTTCACATGGGAAGATCACGGAGGCTCAACCCTTCGACTTGCGAAGTCGCGAAGTCGCGACAGGAGCTAGCGCTTAGTCTATCCGGTGGTCATGTGCAGAGGATGCTAACAGAAGGGAGCTATACCCATTTTGTGATTTCTAGTATCACAGGATTGAGAAGGAGGAGTCAGGAGCTTCGACTCACGAACTCATGAGATTGCGATTTGCGACAAGTGTCTTTGGGAATAGGCCTTGGTCATAGCTCTGTGGTCACTTGGGGAGAAAGGAGCTCATGCCTAGTGTTGTTCGCAAAGGTGGAGTTTCTAAAGGACCTGTGGATCGATAATTTGTGATTCCAGTAGGGAATCTAAAGAGCCAATTTGGCTCAAGGGAGATAAAGAACGATCCTGTAAGTGGATCTTGGCCCAAAGGCCGATAGGTCTACATCAATAGCACAGTGTTCACTATGTTTCTAGAAGAGAGACAACAATGCACAACCAATGTGTGGTGCATTCCTATGGAAGTGGTCCACAAAAATGAAGGGATAGTCAAGTTTAAGGAATCTAGACACCATATGTGGATCCAAGTCGCAAGGGATTCAAAGATGGAATGGTGGGAGATGTAATACTGCATCACAAGGGAAGAGATTGACTAGATAATCAAAGACTAGCCTGCGTAGTGGAAAATGCCAGTAGAAAAACCAAAAACAAGGCCAACTGAAATGTAATAAACCAAACCTAAGGGGAAAATTGAAAAAGGTCCTTCAAAAAAGACAAACAACCCATCTTATAACACTAGGAAGACTACAGCATGCACTTAGGCATCGGGAAGCCAAAGAGACCAAGGAGGATAGCAATGGTTCTTAGGACAAACATTTAGTAGGATGCCAAGAAGGGGTACACATCCTAGGATGGTGAGGAAAGGGCACGGGTGATGATGAGTGGGGCACATCCCTCACATACAAAAAGGATGTCAACACAGGTAGAGGAGATGCACAAAAAGATGAAGTACACCAAGGACCTAGTCATCACCTTGACAGAGGATGTTGTTGAGTTCGTGGCAAACAAGGTCCAAGATAGGGGGGAATAAGTGGTCTATGTTGTAGAAGAACACAGAGAATATATCATGGCCAAACTCATAGAAGTCCATGAAACTCTACAACAGTTACAAATTCATGCAATACTGCATGCCACATCACAACAACATGAAAAGAAATAGTTACTCCCTGCATAGAAAGAAGGAGATGAGACAGTTCATGTAGTAGTGAAAGGTAGGGATACATTCACAGTCACATGACAAATGTTTATAATGGATCAAGAGACCTCTTAGAAACCCATGGGGGATGTTGACCACTTTTAGGTATTCATGGCGTATATACACACAAAGGAATGATACAGACTCCAAGCTAGTATAATGAAGGAAGTATAATTAAGAGCCCACACGAATTCCACTAACTTGGAGGTTGGTATGGGAGTCACAGATATGTTACAAATTATCGATGACCAGTTGATCTCAGAGAAGGAGAAGGAAAAATAACATGCTGACAAGCTAGAGTGAGGGATAATAGCAATATATGACCACATTTCAGATAGTGCACAAAAACCAGAAAGGAGTGCAGATGAAAAGATAAATATCATTGCACGAGTGATTGAAGGATATAGGTAGGAAATCAAGGAGCTGAAAGAAAAAATTAATCCTACAACTCCTCTTGAGGTTTGAGAGAAAATATAATAGAAAGCCACTCTCCAGATAGAGGAAATGGAAAGCAAAGCAAAAGAATTCGCAGAACTATTTGAAAAAACTACGCATATTTGGACCACTTTGGAAGAGGATGAAAAGGTCCAAGAGTTGGAACAACAAGAGGAGAAAATCAATGCCACCATGTTGGAGTTGAAGCAATGACATAAAACCATGAGCATTATCAAGCGCTTGAAGGGAATCCAGGAGATGAAGACCCTACAAACAGAGTTAAAGACAATGTATATTAATAAGCAAGAAAGACAAGCCCAGTTGGAGCCCCTCTAGGAACAAACAACACAAACAATTGTGGAGCTAGAGTAAGATAAGACAAGGATGGTGAAAGAACATTTAGAAAGAACAGCATTTCCACAATAATATATAACAATGCATATGGTCGAGGCACTAACCAATAAAGTTGTGCAAGTGAAACAAAAAGTGAAGGAACTAGCAAAGAATTTCCACAGCATGGAGAAGGTTGTATAGGGAGTGCACACCACTTGAGTGGATCGGGATGAGCCACATGTCATTGTTGGGGGCCTATTGGCATAGGCCTATTGTGGGAATAAATTTTATTTTGGGTGCAGGCCTATTTTGGGGAGAAATATTTTTTTGGGGGAGATGGCCCATTTTTGGAGAGAAAGATCTATTTTTGGAGAGCATGCAATAGGTGGTAGGAAAGAAGCATGCAGAAGAAGAAGGAAAAGCAACGTGGAACACATGCAGATAGGCCTAACTATGCTAGGGTTAGGGTTTTTGACAAATATTGCAACAGATTTAAGCCTATAAAGTAGTATAAATAAGGACCTAGGAGGTCGAGGTTGAGGTCGGTCATTTGGGTATTGTTGGTTAGTTGTTGGTTTGGAAGCTATTGATTGTAGAAAGA
>JASDQU010101079.1:163673-174408 GCA_032191745.1 Picea mariana | reverse complement strand
AAAAAAAAAAAAAAAAACAATAAGTATTTCACTGAATTTGTGCAACCTTATACTCAGGCCAACTGGTAGACTCTATAATTACTCCTAAGGCCACTCATGATTAATCCTATAGACACAACCTGGAGCTGAGGTTTCTGACAAGATTGTTTAATGGGGTAAAGATATTGGTGGATTCTGGCATTTACTAAACAAGTTGGACAGGGATGTGGCTGGCCTCATACCTTACCATTTGAATGGTTGAGAATCCCAGCATGAGTACCGAGGGAATATTCGTGTATCATGTCTTTATGGTCTAACAGAGTTCGGATGGGTTACTATAGTGATCATAAAGGATATGAATGGACAGGGTGTGTGTGGCACATGGAATGATATTATGTTTGGATTCACTCTCCATCCAACCACAATGGGGTCCCCGTCATATTTAATGACTTCATTTAATGTACTCATGGATATTCTGATCCTATGTTGTTGAGTAATCAGTTCTACACCAAATTAATGCTTAGACTGAAAAAAACAAAGTACATGTTGTGGCACAACAATGCACACTTCGAATTTATTAATTGAATTTAAAGAAATTATAGAAATTTAAAACTGACTACTATACATGTGTTGGCCCTTGACTAAGTCTTGAGAATCCTTGGTCATGATTGACCTATTTTGGCACTTCGACAGGCTATCGAAGGTGGAGCACAATTCGAAGTGGAGATCGCGGGATCACGACCTTGTGTTTAGGGATTTTTGGGTTTTGGGATTATGTAACGGGTATGGGGATATCGATCCATGGGTTTACCCATGTTTAGGCCCACTTGGTGATGTATCAATAGATGTATAGGCAATGTAAGAGGAGGTGTGAAGGATGATATAGGCATCTGTGTGATGACACACTAAGTGCAAGTAGTAGTTTTACATGCTCTGTGCATATTGTGAGAAGCTTGCAAGGCTAAGTGCAAGTGACTGTAAGTGACTGTGTAAAGGCTTTGTGCTGGGATCTAGCTAGGGGAAGGAGGATCTAGAGGAGTGCGTGTAGATTTCCTTTCCTATGCGGAGTAGGATTTTGTGGCTCTATGCATGTATAATATTGACAGAAGACAATAAAAGAGAAGACGAGTTGATGTATGTATCCCCAGGCTAGGGGTGAACCACGTATATCATGTGTTGCTATGCTTTGTGTGATGTATTGATGTGTTTATGTGTTTACTTTCTTTGTGATTTGGCATAGATGAATGATAGATATATATGTTGATGCTTTTTGCTTAATAATATGGATGAATGCTAGATCTAATCTATTTGAATGTTCTTAGTACTTGAATATACTAGATATGGGTGAATACTGTGCTGACCTGTTGTTAGGGTTTACCTGCATTGTAAGTTAAGGATGAATACTAATGATATATAGATGCTAAGTGTTCTTTTAAGGTGTTACATTCACAGATCTGGGTCCCATGGAGTCCTACAAATACCCCTGCCTCTACCTCGGGTGAGACTACATATGCTTCGTAGGTGTTGCTGAAAGGGTCAGTAGTTAGGGTTTTGTTGGTGCGTTGTTGAAGCATTGAACCCTGGGTCTGCCCCTGTGCCAACAAATGGTTCCTTTGTTGGGACTAAAACTATGATTGTTGGGAACTACAAAAAAGAGAAATCTATGTAAGTAGATATGTTTCCCTAGTGCGCAGTATTCTACTTGACTTGTGAAGCTCTGTGCTAAGAAGAGAAATCAGAAAATGGGTAAGATATGAATGCCTTGTGCTCTGATAGAGGTAAGAACAGTGAAAATTTTTAATATTTGAAAGCTTTATGCTCTGAGAAAAGAAAGATAAGTGGAAATTTTTGTTTCGACACTATGAATCTAGGTATGTTTTATAGATTTTATCCTAGCTTGAAAATTAGGGCATAGTTAGAAGAAAGAAGATTTGATATGAGTAGATATGATAGAAATAATTAAAGGTATGTTATTCCTATGCATAGAAATAATGTTTGGACTAAATAGATGCAGGATCCTAGAAATAATTTTTTTCAGGTTAGTCACTGTGATCCTAGTGCGCAGTACAGGAAAGGTTGGGGATCATTTAGGAGAAAGTGAGGATTAACTCTTTGTTACAGTTGCAGAAGACCAGGCCATCTTGCTAAGGATTTCCCTGATAGAAGACCTAGTTGTCTTTGTTGTAAATATATGGACCATGAAGTTTTGGATTGCCCTAGAATGATTGCTAAGGTTGAAAGAATGAATATGAATCAAGAAAACCCTGAGAAAGGTCAAGAAACTAAGACCATGAGAGAACCCCAAAAAGAATCATAGAATGTATTGCTACAAATGAAAGAAACCCTGAATGATCACAGAAATATCAACTTATCATAGATCTTCAAAGAAAAAGAGTGCATAGAAACAAGAATAGGAGACTTCAACATTGTTTGTGTTCTGGATGAAGAAACACAGGTAAATATCATGACAGAAAGAACTTGGGAATTTTTAGGAAAGCCTTCTATGATTCCTTCATTAGGAGGAATAGGATTATTTAGAGGAAAGTTGATAACCCTATGTGGAAGAATCACCCAAATATCTATGAGTGCTCATGGAAATTTGACAAAGGAATATTTTGAGGTTGTTAAGTTTATTGAGAGAGACAACCCATTTTCTATGTTACTAGGAAAAACCTTGATTTAGAAGGATCAAATCTGGAGAAAAGAAGAGGAATCCCTAGAACAAAAGAAGTAAGAATTAAAAGATTTTAGGACTAGGAGAATAGCACACTTGGTAGAAGAACATGGGAATAGATAAAAGCAACTTAGGACCAGAGACCAGGTTGTTGAAGTTGAAATAACACAAGAAGACTCACAGAAGAGTGGAGCACCTACCCCAGACAGAGAAGAAGTATTTCCCTTGAACCCTACGAAAGAATCTCAACAGCACGAAGTTACTATGCCAAAAGGAGATAAGAATCAGAATGAAAAGAGGAATATTGAAACAAAGATTACAGGGAAGAAGGCTAGCAAGCTTAGTAAGAAGAGAGAAAAGATAGAGAAGTTGCAGAAGGTTCCAGAGGGGACTTCACAGAAGGAAGGCTTGCAAAATTGGAACTTCATCGAGATATCAGAACAGTGCAACATGGAACTTCATCATGGTGAAGCAATATAACCATTGGAGGCATTATGATCATTAGGTCGATGCCCCAAAATGGTTAGAACAATAGTTATGAACAGAAAGCTCTTCTTCAGACCGTTGGGACCACGCCACAATGGATAGAACCACATTGATGAAGGCCTTTCATCCATTGGAGAGATCTGTTACATCTCATCTACTTATTCCGTCGACTGTTGCACCGTTAATACTTTGGCAAATTGTATCAGCACCAACGAGAGAACTCATTGCTACCACACTGTGTTTACTGAGATTTCACCACATGTTCTATTGCATTGAGCATTCATTCATTGACCTAATTTATTCGATCGAGAGTGTGTATGTCAGATGAACTCAGCACACCTGAAAAGTGTGTAGAAGAAGTCTTAATCGATCTAATGGCTGAAAAAGTAATGTCTGTAGGTATTCAAGCTTCATCGATGAGAGGAGTGAAAGCCTCTCCATTGACTATTCATGGATTTGGACCATCATTATCTGTAGCCGAGAAAAGAACCAAGCATCGAGATGACTTGGCAAATGAAAATTTAATCCCAACTATCCTTCTCGACTACATCCCGCCTTTGGCTGGTGTGGTGAGTTGTGATAGTGTCCCCAGAGACTTTGATTACACCCTAGTTACTGCGTACCTCCCAAAGGGGATACGTGCAGTTAGAAGGCAGCAAGATAAGATCGAGACATTAAAATTTAGTGACTTCAACCTAGGAGACCGCAAGAACCACAGTATGATCACCCCTCATAGATAGTTGACTAGGATGAAGGGGAAGAACTAAAAAATAATCCCCCAACCATGGACTATGAACCTCGTGCAGTCCACCATCTTGAATGTGATGAAGATTCCACATTTTGGAAGGCACCAGGAGGTTAACGCGTGTGTTAATCTCCTACTATCATGTTTCCATGGTGGCTATATATGGATAGATAGATGCATCAAAATCGATCCGACGTTGATCCATAGGATCACTATATTGATCATGCAGGGACCCGACCCACAGGACTTCTACCCAGGGAAGGCTATAGATCGTGCATTAACACAGAGGATTAAAGACACATATGGTGATGTAGAAAAGGGGACATGAGGCTACAAGGTAGATTCCATCCAGAATGGCGCAGTGTGCCTAGCCTACCAGCTGATCACGAGAAAGATGGTGAGAAAGAATAGACCTTTGCAGGTCACATGGTTCATTGTTGACCTCATCGAAAAATGTGTAGGACTCCAAATGAATTGGGTGAAGTACCTAGTCAACCAACTAGAATTGGATTTCCACAAAGCTCAAGATCAGGGCTATGAGTTCCATTTTAGCTGGTTGTTGATCCTCATAGAATTTACTACTTAGGATATGCTAGAAGGTGTGAATTTCTTGAATATTGAGCCCTTCGAGCCACTCACTGCGAAGTTCACCATGCTATGGTACTTGAGCGATATGGGAAAATAGTGGTATTCAAACACGGTATTCCACACATACTATCTCCAGTTAAAGAGGGATATTGGGGTTGTCCCTCATATGACATCGAACACCTTGCATCGATTTAGACCTCTTATGAAGTTTCACATAGATCGACACTTTATTTATATCACTGCATGTGAAAATGAGCATAAAGAATAGCTTCAGTCATACTATAAGCTCACAGAGGAAGACCTCGAAGAGATAACTAAGGAATGGTCTGTAGAGCTCCTTATTCCTATTGAGCCTGTAGAAATGTCTGATCCCAAACTAATTGGTAGCTCAGAGGGCACTCACGAAGAACATGACACCCCTGAAACTAGTAGAAGGAAGAAAACCAAAGAGGTACAAAACCTAAGTAGTGCATCAGATGAAACCACTTCAAAGTCACCTGGATGAGGACGTAGTGACGAAGTATATAGAGAAGAGACCAATGGCAAAGAAGATCAACATAAGCAAGGCAATGTAACACCGCCTAGGGATCTTGTTGATGAGACTGATCCCTCCAAGAAAAGGAAAGTTTCCCCCATGAAACCTATCTCATGGAAGAAATCCAAAGCCACCAAGACTAAGATGAAGACTGTACTCACGCTCGATGACTTCGACTTCATCATCGCAGCTATATCAGACACCTCACAGGATATTATGCAAAACACTAAAGCCATGCAAGAAGCTATGTATGAAAAAATTGAGACAAAACTAAGAGGGGTATAGCAATCCCTTCAATCCAACCGTGCAGTATCCACTGCGCCCCCACCATCAGAAGAACCAGATTTGGGAGATGAGCCTGCCCAAATCCATAGAATAGCTGATGTGACCAAAGATCGCCTTCATCGAGTGCAAGAAGAGAAAGAATAGGCTACAGTGGCCCTAAATCAAGCACAACAGGAAGTGGTAGAGCAATGTCGAGTTGCGCAACAGGAGAAAGATGACCTCCACACCAATTTCGAAGAGGAGAGAGTGCAGGTCAAGAAAGATAAAGAGAATTTGCTCACAGAGTAGATCAGAGTCAAAGAAGCATTCAATAGAGAACTTCGATCTGTGACCATCTTAGAGCAAAAGGTAGAAGAACTAGTAGAGCATCAAGTAGTGCATCTTGAGGAATATATCTAGCAGCTTCAACAGATAATCACATACCTAGAGCTACAAACAGTGCCAAGAACCCCACAGGACATGCGAGACCAAAGAGAAGCCATTGCCCAGAGCGCAATTGAGAGGATCAAAGCATTCATTCTAGATTGTAAAAATATCAGCAGTAGAAGTGTACACACATATGAGAGACTTACTGACGACCCTAAACTAAAGGCACTAGAGTCACAACTCCAGGAGGCAAAAGAAGCAAGCAATGATAGTATAGGCGCAGTTGAAGATCCTGCCAGAAATTGAAAGGATGAAGCGATCCTAGGAGTAGTGCACTGCTCAACAGCAGGTCTACACCATACAAAGAAAAGTCATGGAAGTAACTCAGAGGCTCCAACCAGTCCAGGATGAAGTGTGCCAGTTGTTTGAGGAGATTAAAGGCCAAGGAGCAGAGATAGAAAAAAGTATTCACTGAATTCGAACAACACTTAGAGGGACCTATCAACGAAGCAGTTATCCAAGAGTTCATCAAGTAGGAGGCCTTAGTGTAGCAACAGGTTGAAGCAGCTCAAGCCAAGCTCGAGGATTTTGAAGCAGATCTACCTAGATCAAAGTGACTCGGGACGAGTCACAAGTGAGTGTTGGGGGCCTGTTTGCCCTTGAACAAGTCTTGAGAATCCTTGATCATGATTGACCTATTTTGGGACTTTGACAGGTTGTCAAAGGTGGAGAGCAAGTCGAAGTGGATATCGAGGGATCTCAACCCCATGATTAGGGATTTTTTGGTTTTGGTCTTATGTAATGAGTATGGGGATGTTGACCCATGGGTTTACCCATGTTTAGGCCCACTTGGTGATGTATAAATAGATGTCAAGGTGATTTAAGAGGAGGTGTGAAGGATGATATAGTCATATGTGTGATGATATGTTAAGTGCAAGTAGTAGTTGTACATGCTCTATGCATACTGTGAGAAGCTTGCAAGGCTAAGTGCAAGTGACTGTGTAAAGGCTTTGTGTTGTGATCTAGATAGGGGAAGGAGGATCTAGCGGAGTGCACATATATCTCTTGTCCTATGCAGAGTAAGATTTTTTGGCTCTGTTCATGTAGAAGATTGACAGAATACAATAAAAGAGAAGAAGAGTTGGTGGACGTAGCCCCAGGCTAGGGGTGAACCACGTATATCCTGTGTTTCTATGATTTGTGCAACGTATTGATGTGTTTATGTGTTTACTTGCTTTGTGCTTTGGCATAGATGAATGATAGATAGATCTGTTGATGATTTGTGCTTAATAATATGGATGAATTCTAGATCTAATCTATGTGAATGTTCTTAGTACTTGAATATACTAGATCTAGGTGAATAATGCATTGACCTATTGTTAGAGTTTACCTGCGCTGTAACTTAAGGTTGAATACTAATGATCTATAGTTTCTAAGTGTTCTGTTAAGGTGTTACAATCACAGATATGTGTCCCATCTAAGGTTTCATACACTAGAGTCCTACAAGCATTCCTACCTATACCTTGGGTGAGACTGCATCTTCTTCACAGGTGTTGTCGAAAGGGCCAGTAGTTAGTGTTTTTTTGGTGCGTTGTTGAAGCGTTGAACCCTGGGTCTACTCCTGTGCCAAAAACATTCTCCTTTGGAATGGAGCAATAGTACTTTAGCTCATTCCTGATAAATATAAGGTTTCAGGTGAGTTCCATTCACCCATCCTAGCCGAAGTATACCATCCAGTTGTGCTAGTCTGACTTCACCAGAGTGTCAGATCTTAGCAACTATAAATTGGCCCAACCAATGCATGTGCAACTTGCCTGGATGTTTATGGTATCGATTGTCATAAAGTAGGACTTTATCTACTTATGCAAATGTTTTTTCCTTAATATCCCTGTCGTTCCAAGCCTTCTACCTCACTTTCTCAATTGATTGATGAAAGTCTACTAAAAACCTGGTCTCATCAAGTTCCTGCAACTCCATAACCCTCTGCACAATTGATTCATCAATTGATATATATGTAACATGTGTGATGTAGAGACTAGGGGTAATGAATTCTACAGGTACCACAACCTCTTTCCCATATACTAGCTAAAATGGAGTATACTTGTGAAATTTCCTTGTGGTCATCCTGTAAGCCCACAAAATTGTTGGGACTCTGTCATCCCAATATTCCCTATTTGTGCAACAAACCTTCGTCAAAAATCTTTCCAGAATATTGTTTAACACCTCCACTATACCATTTTCTTGCAGATGGTAGGGATTTATTTTACGATGTTGGATTAAGAACTATGTTGTAAGATTTTCTATTGTACTACTAATAAAATGACCACCATGATCACTAGTTAGACTCCTAGGACATCCAAACCAAGTGATAATGTTTTCAAAGATAAACTTGGTAGCGGTATCGGTCAAACACTCCTCAATAGCTACTACCTCCACCCATTGTGTTAGGTAATTGGTTGCGGTGATAATATATCTGGCCTTTGAATGCTTAGTCATGGGTTTGATCAGTCCAATAAAATCAACCTCCCACTTCTCAAATTCTTGCAGAGCTAAAACTGGCTGAAGAGGCAATTTGTATCATCTTGATGGATTACCTACTCTCTAGAAAACATCACAAGATCTAGCATACTCCTTCACATATTTTAAGAGTGTGGCCCACCATAGTCCATCTTGGAGGAATTTCTACACAGTGGCCTTTCCTCAAACATGGTCTCCCACAACTCCATTGTGGCACTCCCAGAGGATGTCCTGTCCTTCATGGTCTGAAACGCACCTCCTGAGGATACGATCAATTGATAGTCCATTTCTCAAAAAACCATATAGCGTTTCTGAGTTTCAAAGTACATTTATGGGCATGCCCCGGTACTCAATAAAACTTCTATGTCTTCTAGGTATTCTGGTATTTCCTCAACTTGGAATAGGTCTACATCTGGGAGATAATCATCGATTTATTTTCCACTCTCCTCTAACTCCATTATAGACAAGTGATCGGGACCTACGTTGCATCTTTCAGGTTTGATGATCACCTTGAATGAAAATTCCTGAAACAGTAACAACCATCGAAAAATTATTACTTCCAAGGCAGGCTTGTTAACTAGATATTTTAACACAAAATGATCCATAAAAAAATTAAAATGAGAGCCTAACAAGTAATTTCTAAAATTTTGTAGAGCATTAATCATAGCCAAACCCTCCCTTTCTTTTGTTTTATAGTTGCATTCATCTTTTGATAGCTTCCTTCTAGAAAAATAGATGGGATTATCTGTATTCACATCTCCTCGTTGTGCCAAGATGGCTTCTAGGGAAATACTTGATGCATCCACATGCACATGAAATTTATTTTCCCAATTTGGAAATATCAAAATAGGTGTTGTGCTGAGTTTTTCCTTCAAGATGTCAAACACTCGATCACACTCTGATGTCCACTGGAACAATTCAAAATTATTTAGTAGATTTTCTAAGGGTGCAATAATAGTCACATACCTTCTGATGAAGTTGTGATAGTGCCCTTTATTCCCCATAATTGAGTGCAACTATTTAGCGCTTGTAGGCAGTGTCATATTCAAAATGACTGCAACCTTGGCTGGGTCTACCAGCACTCCTTCTCGACATACTATGTGGCCCAACAGATTTCCATGTGGCACACATAAGATACACTTTCTGAGGTTTAAATATATATGTAGTTCCCTACACCGATAAAATATTAGTCGTAGTAGCGGTACGTGTTCTTTCAGTGGACTGTAGATCATCTATTCATCCATATAAACTTCTATAAATTTGTGAATAAATTATCGGAAGGTTGCTATTACAATAAGGGAAAAAAATGCAGGGGCATTCTTTAGACTAAAGGGAATAACATTATATGAGAATTACCCCCATTATGTTATGAATTTGGTCTTCCTTTTGTCTTCCTTGGTAATTCTCACTTGGTGATACCCCGAAAATCCATCCGTAAATGAGTAAGACTCTTTCCCCGTAACTTGTTCTAGCACCTCATCGGTAAAAGTTGTGGTAAAAGGGTCATGCACACAAGCATAATTAAGGATTATGTAGTATACACATATCCTAATGTCCTTTGTACATTTGTTTCTCTAGATGACTATGGGGATAACCCAATATTCTTCTTCAACTGGAAAAATAAGTTTGGTCTCAAGCATCTTGTCTATTTCCCTCTTAACCTTCTCTTTCACCATGGGGTTAAGACTATATGGTATATGCCTTACAGGTTTTTATCCTAGTTTTATTTCAATTTTCATCTCTCCCATATCTCCTTTTATCCCTTTTAGATTTGAGAATGTCTTTGGGAATAAGTCCTCAAACTCTTGTAACAGGCTATGTATTTCTTGGATAGATTGTGCATCCCAATAATCTCCTACGACAACTATCTTGGGTCACTTGGTAGTTCCTATGTTGACTTTTCACAACTTAAATAGATGGTTATAAGAGCTATCAGTCTGACTGGGTAGGTTGTTCTTTATTTATCTACTTCCTTTTGTTTCCTTAATGCCTAAGTTTCTCAGTTCTTATCAATCATCAGGGTTTTCCAAATCCTTCTCGATTTTATAGAATTCTATGGGTATCTTTTTTGTGTCCAATTGAAGGTAAGACTAAAGCACTTGACTATGCTTGGAACATACCATTGGGTCTGATTTCCATTTACAAACATCGGTAAAAATAATTTATGTAATTCTTTGCAGGACTATATTAAGCTCAGGGTACTTACTTGTAAAAGAGAAGTCCTTGCAAAATTGTTCTGCCAATGCTTTCCAACTGTTGGTCTACCTTCTAGTCTCTTCATGAATGTACTAGGATTTCTATATAGGACCTAGCAAATGGGGAAATACCTTAACCCAAAAGTGAGATGGTATTTCCACAACTTTCCACTGTCTTATGTATTGTTCGAAATGTGTTTTAGGATTAGACTGCCCATTGAACAGTTGTGCAACTTGAAAATCCATCTGCATCCTTGATTTTAGTTGCACCTCATCTTGAAATTCACACTGGATAGCATGCTTCACATCCTCTCGGTTCTTAATTACTACTTTGTGGCTAGCCCACCACCTAGTAGGGGTGTCTT
>JASDQU010101079.1:145377-163653 GCA_032191745.1 Picea mariana | reverse complement strand
TATTGAGAGACACCTTTAACTCGAACCCTTGCTCTTCTAACATTACAACATGACATGACTCTTTTACATCCTTGATCTGGTTCCAAAACCAAAAATCTTTAACTCTAGCTAACATTTACCCAAAATCGAAAATAACACAGAACTTGAATCCATTCTAACAAACATCTAAACATCTATCTGAACAATCAACCCTTTACAATAATATTCGTCCCGTGTATATAATCCAATTGGGATCTTCAGGTTTGAGACTTCGAATGATTTCTTGTTCTTTTTCTATTTAACTTATTTCTCCATGCTGGTGTTGTGTTGTATTTCCAACCATTTTTGGTTTCTTTCTTTGTTCTGTTTTCCATCTCCTCTGTGACTTGCACAACTTTTGTTTGAAACAAATTAGGATTGTAGTGTTCCTTGTACAACTTCTAAGAACAAAATTTAAGGGCCCAACAGGCTCTGAGAACAATCCTTGACTCATCCTCAAGTCAAGTCCTTGGTTCTTCCATGATCTTTGGACTTGCCTGTTGCTTTCCTTTGTATTTTGTCTATGCTTTTCTCCCAGTTTCTTCCTAAGTTATTTCCTTTTTTTCCTCTTCAAATGAAGGGCCCAACTCCGGGACCAATTCCAAGGATCTCTTCCTTAATCCGTAGAAAATGATGAATTTATCCTTCCGCTTCCCGGCAACGAGTGAAGCTTTGGCCACAAACTATTGAGTTGCATCTATAATGCATCCCTTAGGCTTGGACATGAAAATAGAGATCCACTCTAAGTTGGTTGTAGCATCTACCTGATGCATCCGTAGATAGGTTGTCTAAACGACAAGTCAAAATTCCCATATCTCTTTCTTAGCTACTGATTGTGCTTCAAATAAATAATTTAGCTTGTTTTTTGCTTGCTGGATTTGGTTGAATTTTTCTTACTGCTCCAGCATATCCATGGTGATGGAAACTTCCTCATTAAGCAACTGGATCTTTCTGTGCAAGTCCTCCAAAGTTTGGTTGTGCCTTGAAATAATACCCATCCAGCCACTAACTTCCCTAAAAATCCTTGTGCATTCTAGAGTTCTCTTATGCGAGGTTTCTCTTGCGTTATTCCCTTCAATCATGACTCTTTCCATTTTCTCTTGCATCTTCTGGGGTTGTTTTTCTACTTCATGTTGACTCTCCCACAACTGTGATTCAAGGTTCTCTGTGAAAATGGCTAGCTCCGACCATGCTCCATGGAGTATCTCAATCTTTTTCACAGGCTCTGTTGTTGCAATGGATTCAGGTAGTCATAGTGTTTTCCTTTGAATCACTCGATAGGATTCTACAAGATTTTCCTAGACCTTTTCCATTTTCTACTCTTCGTAGATATTTGCATACTCCTCCTGCGTCTGGCGTGCTTTCACAAGGAGTTCTTACTCCTTACAAAACTATGCTTCCCATTTAGCCTGCTTTATCCTCTGTTCTAGTTGATTAGTTGAATCTTTGATCATCCCTATTAACTGTGTTGATAGCCATTGAGAAAGTTCACTAGAAGTAGTGGCCTCCCTAGTACTTGGACTTACAGTGGGAGTCCATTGTCCATTGAGTGTCCCGATAGTGTCTCCACCTCTTCCTCCCCTATATATGGACCTTGCAGCTGGTGTGAAAGTATCATCCTTATCATTGATGGATGGAATGGGAGCATCTTTGTTTTCACCAAGTAGAGTTGCACTAGCTCTGCGCACTGTTGTGGGCTCTGGAGTACTAGCTCTAGTTTCTCTTGCAATAGATTTTCACTCTATCCTGGCATCATTTCAGGTTCCTTCTGAACCTCTAGTCCTTCTACCTCTTTCTGGACCACGGTTTATGTGGTTCTTCTTCTTTGGATGGAACTCTCAACATTGACTATTGAGAGAGGGCGTTGAGTGCTTAGGGCTTGTAGTATTGGCACAATTTGAGTCTCTGTTGAATTTGAAGTGTCCTAGATCAATACAAATGGAAAAATTGACTAGCTCGGGACTTCTGGGTTTAGACCAGTGAATTTTGGTACATGTTCGGGTAGGTTAGGGGGATCCAAATACATGGGCTTAGGCTCAATGGTTTTGGGTTGGATGGTCATTTCGTGCAGTGGTGATTGGGGTTGTGGGGGTGATGGGGTTTTTTTGGTGATGATGGTGGTGGATGTAGTGGTATCCAGTTCAGGGTCATCCTAGATGTCAATGATTGTTTGGGCTACTCGAGTGTCTTCTTCAGTGTGAGTTATGGTCGATGATATTGGTTAAGGATTCAGGATCTTTACTAGGGAGAGTCATGTCCTCAGTTTCTTGACCAAAGGGTATCTAATTAAAGCAGTGTTAATAATGTCATTGAAATCTTTACCTGTCAACATAGCTTGCTCTGGAAGCTACAGAAACATGGGAAATGTCCTCTTCTTGTGTTCCAGAGGTTGTGTCTTCTCTTCCTYMTCCTCTRAGTCTGTATGCATTAGAGAATCTTGAATTTTCTCCTATGGGCCTGAGCTCGGTCCTACCCCTACTTCATGTCCCTTTTTCTYCAAKATCTCYGYAGGTAGAAGGTAGTGCATCCCCAACTTGCGCGAGTTGCATTTCACTCCTGGACATGAYGTTAATTCCTTGTCAAAGGCCTCCTCATCTAGATAAAACAAAAGCATTCGAGAGTGAAAGTATTCATATTTGAGATTCCTAGACCAAACAAAAGTATGGTGGTAATTCAACCCAAATGAAATATTCCTCGTGTTCAGGTTGAGAAGATCCTATGGTACGCGCAACCTCAGAGTTKCATCTAGTAGCCGGTTGTACCACTTCAAGAATGATACATTGTTAAATGATGTGTGCTCTGATTCTGACCTTGAGTGCCAAGGATCAAACATCTTTGTTAATAATCCTTTATAAGCTGGTGATAGTGGTATTTTCTGAAGGTGGCATCCACTTTAGTATGGAGAACACAACGAGAAGGTATCCATGGGTGAACGTGCCACCCTTCTCTTGAACTTCCTCACATGCTACCAGGATTTCTTCTAGCAGGTAGCTACACCAATTGAACACTGCTCCATTGGAACAGAAATCTACCACTAATAGGCCATCCAATGTGCACTCACCCTTGTAATAGGACCTCATTACCTTTCTAGGAATCATATAGAAATTTTTTCTGATGGTATCAGGTAAGATTGGGTCCATCTTGGTTGTGCACCCCCCTCTCTATTTAGGAAATACTTCATACAGGCTGGGTTCTCCCTTTTTCTTCCCATGTTTATTAGGGCCTTGGAAACCTTTTGATACATCCTCGCCTTCAATGAATAGGACCATGAGTTGATGAAGATCCTTTACATGAATGGGATACAGTCGATCGAGCCATAGGCTCCTTTCATGCACCCGAATGATAAGGAAATTGGTACACCACGTAACCTCACCAGTAATGTTTAAAACTGGCAAGTCTTGGAGATTCATGATGCTAGAGTTGAAGAGGTTGATAAACTCTAGCTTTGAAATGAACTGCATCCCTCCCATCTCATCTGAAGACACATTCCATAACACATCAATGTTCATCTGTGGGAATAACACATGGTCTGTCAGGTCGAGGTCGAGGAGATTCACATGCTCAAACTTCCCTTTGAGGTTACCTGGAAACTCAACCCGGGGATCACACGGCTCGTCTGAAACTACTTATTTGGATACTAAACTGTGGCTTCATATATCTCTTAGCATCACTGCTCTGGAATGCTAAGAGACTTAGACTGACTTTACTGAACTTTTGGGTTGTGACGGAGATAATTTTGCAGGATCTATAATAGTTTAGAAATCTCAAAAAAAAAATAAAAAACAATAAGTACTTCACTGAATTTGTGCAACCTTATACTCAGGCCAACTGACAGACTCTATAATTACTCCTAAGGCCACTCATGATTAATCCTATAGACACAACCTGGAGCTGAGGTTTCTGACAAGATTGTTTAATGGGGTAAAGATATTGGTGGATTCTGGCATTTACTAAAAAAGTTGGATAGGGATGTGGTTGGCCTCATACCTTACCATTTGAATGGTTGAGAATCCCAACATGAGTACCGAGGGAATATTCATGTATCACGTCTTTATGGTCTAACAGAGTTTGGATGGGTTACTATAGTGATCATAAAGTATATGAATGGATAGGGTGTGTGTGGCACATGGACTGATATTATGTTTGGATTCACTCTCCATCCAACCACAATGGGGTCCCCGTCATATTTAATGACTTCATTTAATGTACTCATGGATCTTCTGATCCTATGTTGTTTAGTAATCAGTTCTACACCAAAGTAATGCTTAGACTGAAAAAAACAAAGTACATGTTGTGGCACAACAATGCACACTTCGAATTTATTAATTGAATTTAAAGAAATTATAGAAATTTAAAACTGACTACTATACATGTGTTGGTCCTTGACTAAGTGTTGAGAATCCTTGGTCATGATTGACCTATTTTGGCACTTCGATAGGATGTCGAAGGTGGAGAGAAAGTCAAAGTGGAGATCGCGGGATCACAACCTTGTGTTTAGGGATTTTTGGGTTTTGGGATTATGTAACGGGTATGGGGATGTCGATCCATGGGTTTACCCATGTTTAGGCCCACTTGGTGATGTATCAATAGATGTATAGGCAATGTAAGAGGAGGTGTGAAGGATGATATAGGAATCTTTGTGATGACATACTAAGTGCAAGTAGTAGTTTTACATGCTCTGTGCATATTGTGAGAAGCTTGCAAGGCTAAGTGCAAGTGACTGTAAGAGACTGTGTAAAGGCTTTGTGCTGGGATCTAGCTAGGGGAAGGAGGATCTAGCGGAGTGCGTGTAGATTTCCTTTCCTATGCGGAGTAGGATTTTGTGGCCCTATGCATGTATAATATTGATAGAAGACAATAAAAGAGAAGATGAGTTGATGTATGTAGCCCCAGGCTAGGGGTGAACCACGTATATCATGTGTTGCTATGCTTTGTGTGATGTATTGATGTGTTTATGTGTTTACTTGCTTTGTGATTTGGCATAGATGAATGATAGATATATCTGTTGATGCTTTGTTCTTAATAATATGGATGAATGCTAGATCTAATCTATTTGAATGTTCTTAGTACTTGAATATACTAGATATGGTTGAATACTGTGCTGACCTGTTGTTAGGTTTTACCTGCGTTGTAAGTTAAGGATGAATACTAACGATATATAGATGCTAAATGTTCTTTTAAGGTGTTACAATCACAAATCTGGGTCCCAACTAAGGTTGTAGACCCTGGAGTCCTACAACTACCCCTACCTCTACCTCGGGTGAGACTGCGTATGCTTCGTAGGTGTTGCTGAAAGGGTCAGTAGTTAGGGTTTTGTTAGTGCGTTATTGAAGCATTGAACCCTGGGTCTGCCCCTGTGCCAACAAATGGTTCCTTTGTTGGGACTAAAACTATGATTGTTGGGAACTACAAAAAAGAGAAATCTATGTCAGTAGATCTGTTGCCCTAGTGCGCAGTATTCTACTTGACTTGTGAAGCTCTGTGATAAGAAGAGAAGTCAGAAAATAGGTAAGATATGAATTCCTTGTGCTCTGATAGAGGTAAGAACAGTGAAAATTTTTAATATTTGAAAGCTTTGTGCTCTGAGAAAAGAAAGATAAGTGGAAATTTTTGTTTCGACACTATGAATCTAGGTATGTTTTATAGATTTTATCCTAGCTTGAAAACTAGGGCATAGTTAGAAGAAAGAAGATTTGATATGAGTAGATATTATAGAAATAATTAAAGGTATGTTATTCCTATGCATAGAAAAAATGTTTGGACTAAATAGATGCAGGATCCTAGAAATAGTTTTTTTCAGGTTAGTCACTGTGATCCTAGTGCGCAGTACAGGAAAGTTTGGGGATCGTTTAGGAGAAAGTGAGGATTAACTCTTTGTTACATTTGCAGAAGACCAGGCCATCTTGCTAAGGATTTCCCTAATAGAAGACCTAGTTGTCTTTGTTGTAAATATATGGACCATGAAGTTTTGGATTGCCCTAGAATGATTGCTAAGGTTGAAAGAATGAATATGAGTCAAGAAAACCTTGAGAAAGGTCAAGAAACTAAGACCATGAGAGAACCCCAAAAAGAATCATAGAATGTATTGCTACAAATGAAAGAAACCCTGAATGATTAAAGAAATATCAACTTATCATAGATCTTCAAAGAAAAAGAGTGCATAGAAACAAGAATAGGAGACTTCGACATTGTTTGTGTTCTAGATGAAGAAACACAGGTAAATATCATGAAAGAAAGAACTTGGGAATTTTTAGGAAAGCCTTCTATGATTCCTTCATTAGGAGGAATAGGATTATTTAGAGGAAAGTTGATAACCCTATGTGGAAGAATCACCCAAATATCTATGAGTGCTCATGGAAATTTGACAAAGGAAGATTTTGAGGTTGTTAAGTTTATTGAGAGAGACAACCCATTTTCTATGTTACTAGAAAAAACCTAGATTCAAAAGGATCAAATCTAGAAAAAAGAAGAGGAAGCCCTAGAACAGAAGAAGCAAGAATTAAAAGATTTCCTGACTAGGAGAATAGCACACTTGTTAGAAGAACATGGGAATAGATCAAAGAAACTTAGGACCAGAGACCAGGTTGTTGAAGTTGAAATAACACAAGAAGACTCACAAAAGAGTGGAGCACCTACCCCATATAGAGAAGAAGTATTTCCCTTGAACCCTACGAAAGAATCTCAACAGCATGAAGTTACTATGCCAAAAGGAGATAAGAATCAGAATGGAAACAGGAATACTGAAACAAAGATTACAGGGAAGAAGGCTAGAAATCTTAGTAAGAAGAGAGGAAAGATAGAGAAGTTACAGAAGGTTCCAGAGGGGACTTCACAGAAGGAAGGCTTGCAAAACTGGAACTTCATCGGGATATCAGAACAGTGCAACATGGAACTTCATCATGGTGAAGCAATATAACCATTGGAGGCATTATGATCATTAGGTCGATGCCCCAAAATGGTTAGAACAATAGTTATGAACAGAAAGCTCGTCTTCATACCATTGGGACCACGCCACAATGGATAGAACCACATTGATGAAGGATTTTCATCCATTGGAGAGATATGTTACATCTCATATACTTATTCCATCGACTGTTGCACCGTTAATACTTTGGAAAATTGTATCAGCACCAACGAGAGAACTTATTGCTACCACACTATGTTTACTGAGATTTCATCACATGTTCTATTGCATTGAGCATTCATTCATTGACCTGATTTATGAGATCGAGAGTGTGTATGTCAGATGAACTCAGCACACCTGAAAAGTGTGTAGAAGAAGTCTTAATCGATCTAATGGCTGAAAAAGTAATGTCTGTAGGCATTCAAGCTTCATCGACGAGAGGAGTGCAAGCCTCTCCATCGACTATTCGTGGATTTGGACCATCATTATCTGCAGCCGAGAAAAGAACCAAGCATCGAGATGACTTGGCAAATGAAAATTTAATCCCAACTATCCTTCTCGACTACATCCTACCTTTGGCTGGTGTGGTGAGTTGTGATAGTGTCCCCAGAGACTTTGATTACACCCTAGTTACTGCGTACCTTCCAAAGGGGATACGTACAGTTAGAAGGCAGCAAGATAAGATCACGACATTAAAATTCAGTGAATTCAACCTAGGAGACCACAAGAACCACAGTATGATCACCCCTCATAGATACTTGACTAGGACGAAGGGGAAGAACTAAAAAATAATCCCCCCAACCATGGACTATGAACCTTGTGCAGTCCACCATCTTGAATGTGATGAAGATTCCACATTTTGGAAGGCACCAGGAGGTTAACGCGTGTGTTAATCTCCTACTATCATGTTACCATGGTGGCTATATATGGCTAGATAGATGCATCACAATCGATCCGACATTGATCCATAGGATCACTAGATTGATCATGCAGGGACCCGACCCACAGGACTTCTACCCAGGGAAGGCTATAGATCGTGCATTAACACAGAGGATTAAAGACACATATGGTGATGTAGAAAAGGGGACATGAGGCTACAAGGTAGCTTCCATCTAGAATGGCGCAGTGTGCCTGGCCTACCAGCTGATCACGAGAAAGATGGTGAGAAAGAACAGACATTTGCAGGTCACATGGTTCGTTGTTGACCTCATCGAAAAATGTGTAGGACTCCAAATGAATTGGGTGAAGTACCTAGTCAACCAACTAGAATTGGATTTCCACAAAGCTCAAGATCAAGGCTATGAGTTCCATTTTAGTTGGTTGTTGATCCTCATAGAATTTACTACTTGGGATATTCTAGAAGGTGTGAATTTCTTGAATATTGAGCCATTCGAGCCATTCACTACGAAGTTCACCATGCTATGGTACTTGAGCGATATGGGAAAATAGTGGTATTCAAACACGGTATTCCACACATACTATCTCCAGTTAAAGAGGGATATTGGGGTTGTCCCTCATATGACATCGAACACCTTGCATCGATTTAGACCTCTTATGAAGTTTCACACAGATCGACACTTTATTTATATCACTGCATGTGAAAATGAGCATAAAGAATAGCTTCATTCATACTATAAGCTCACAGAGGAAGACCTCGAAGAGATAACTAAGGAATGGTCTGCAGAGCTCCTTATTCCTACTGACCCTATAGAAATGTTTGATCCCAAAATAATTGGTAGCTAAGAGGGCACTCACGAAGAACACAACACCCCTGAAACTAGTAGAAGGAAGAAGACCAAAGAGGTACAAAACCTGAGTAGTGCATCAGATGAAACCGCTTCAAAGTCACCTGGATGAGGATGTAGTGACGAAGTATATAGAGAAGAGACCAATGGCAAAGAAGATCAACATAAGCAAGGAAAAGTAACACCACCTAGGGATCTTGTTGATGAGACTGATCCCTCCAAGAAAAGGAAATTTTCCCCCATGAAAACTATCTCATGGAAGAAATCCAAAGCCACCAAGACTAAGATGAAGACTGTACTCACGCTCGATGACTTCGACTTCATCATCGCAGCTATATCAGACACCTCACAGGATATTATGCAAAACACTAAAGCCATGCAAGAAGCTATGTATGAAAAAATTGAGACAAAACTAAGAGGGGTATAGCAAGCCCTTCAATCCAACCGAGCAGTATCCACTGCGCCCCCACCATCAGAAGAACCAGATTTGGGAGATGAGCCTGCCCAAATCCATAGAATAGCTGATGTGACCAAAGATCTCCTTCATTGAGTGAAAGAAGAGAAAGAATAGGCTACAGTGGCCCTAAATCAAGCACAACAGGAAGTGGTAGAGCAACGTCGATTTGCGCAACAGGAGAAAGATGACCTCCACACCAATTTCGAAGAGGAGAGAATGCAGGTCAAGAAAGATAAAGAGCAGTTGCTCATAGAGTAGATCAGATTCAAAGAAGCATTCAATAGAGAACTTCGATCTGTGACCATCTTAGAGAAAAAGGTAGAAGAACTAGTAGAGCATCAAGTAGTGCATCTTGAGGAATATATCTAGTAGCTTCAATAGATAATCGCATACCTAGAGCTACAAGCAGTGCCAAGAACCCCATAGGACATGCGAGACCAAAGAGAAGCCATTGCCCAGAGCGCAATTGAGAGGATCAGAGCATTCACTCTAGATTGTAAACAGCTCAGCAGTAGAAGTGTACACACCTATGAGAGACTTACTAATGACCCTAAACTAAAGGCACTAGAGTCACAACTCCAGGAGGCAAAAGAAACAAGCAATGATAGTACAGGCGCAGTTGAAGAACCTACCAGAAATTGAAAGGATGAAGTGATACCAGGAGTAGTGCACTGCTCAACAGCAGGTCTACACCATACAAAGAAAAGTCATGGAAGTAACTCAGAGGCTCCAACCAGTCCAGGATGAAGTGTGCCAGCTATTTGAGGAGATTAAAGGCCAAGGAGCAGAGCTAGAAAAATTAGTCACTGAATTTGAACAACTCTTAGAGGGACCTATCAACGAAGAAGTTATCCAAGAGTTCATCGAGAAGGAGGCCTTAGTGTAGCAACAGGTTGAAGCAGCTCGAGCCAAGATCGAGGCTTTTGAAGTAGATCTACCTAGATCAAAGTGACTCGGGACGAGTCACAAGTGAGTGTTGGGGGCATGTTTGCCCTTGAACAAGTCTTGAGAATCCTTGATCATGATTGACCTATTTTGGGACTTTGACAGGTTGGCAAAGGTGGAGCGCAAGTCGAAGTGGATATCGAGGGATCTCAACCCCGTGATTAGGGATTTTTTGGTTTTGGGCTTATGTAATGAGTATGGGGATGTTGACCCATGGGTTTACCCATGTTTAGGCCCACTTGGTGATGTATAAATAGATGTCAAGGTGATGTAAGAGGAGGTGTGAAGGATGATATAGTCATATGTGTGATGATATGCTAAGTTCAAGTAGTAGTTGTACATGCTCTATGCATACTGTGAGAAGCTTGCAAGGCTAAGTGCAAGTGACTGTGTAAAGGCTTTGTGTTGTGATCTAGATAGGGGAAGGAGGATCTAGCGGAGTGCACATATATCTCTTGTCCTATGCAGAGTAGGATTTTGTGGCTCTGTGCATGTGGAATATTGACATAATACAATAAAAGAGAAGAAGAATTGGTGGACGTAGCCCCAGGCTAGGGGTGAACCACGTATATCCTGTGTTTCTATGCTTTGTGCAATGTATTGATGTGTTTATGTGTTTACTTGCTTTGTGCTTTGGCATAGATGAATGATAGATAGATCTGTTGATGCTTTGTGCTTAATAATATGGATGAATTCTAGATCTAATCTATGTAAATGTTCTTAGTACTTGAATATACTAGATCTGGGTGAATAATGCATTGACCTATTGTTAGAGTTTAACTGCATTGTAACTTAAGGTTGAATACTAACGATCTATAGTTTCTAAGTGTTCTATTAAGGTGTTACAATCATAGATATGTGTCCCATATAAGGTTTCATACACTAGATTCCTACAAGCACTCCTACCTATACCTTGGGTAAGACTGCATCTTCTTCACAGGTGTTGTCGAAAGGGCCAGTAGTTAGCATTTTGTTGGTGCGTTGTTGAAGCGTTGAACCCTGGGTCTACCCCTGTGACAAAAAAATTCTCCTTTGGAATGGAGCAATAGTACTTTAGCTCATTCCTGAGAAATATAAGGTTTCAGGTGAGTGCTATTCACCCATCCTAGTCGAAGTATACCATCCAGTTGCACTAGTCTGATTTCGCCAGAGTGTCAGATCTCTGCAACTATAAATTGGCCCAACCAATACATGTGCAACTTGCCTGTATGTTTATGGTATCGATTTTCATAAAGTAGGACTTTATCTACTTACGCAAATGTTTTTTCCTTAATATCCCTGTTGTTCCAAGCCTTCTACCTCACTTTCTCAATTGATTGATGAAAGTCTTCTAAAAACCTAGTCTCATCAAGTTCCTGCAACTCCATAACCCTCTTCACAATTGATTCATCAATTGATATATGTGTAACATGTGTGATGTAGAGACTAGGGGTAATGAATTCTACAGGTACCACAACCTCTTTCCCATAGACTAGCTAAAATGGAGTATACTTGTGAAATTTCTTTGTGGTCATCCTGTAAGCCCACAAGTTGGGACTCTGTCATCCCAATATTCCCTATTTGTGCAACAAACCTTCGTCAAAAATCTTTCCAGAATATTGTTTAACACCTCCACTATACCATTTTCTTGCAGATGGTAGGGATTTATTTTATGATGTTGGATTAAGAACTATGTTTTAAGATTTTCTATTGTACTACTAATAAAATGACCACCATCATCACTAGTTAGACTCCTAGGACATCCAAACCAAGTGATAATGTTTTCAAAGATAAACTTGGTAGCGGTATCGGTCAAACACTCCTCAACAGCTACTACCTCCACCCATTGTGTTAGGTAATCGGTTGCGGTGATAATATATCTGGCCTTTGAATGCTTAGTCATGGGTTTGATCAGTCCAATAAAATCAACCTCCCACTTCTCAAATGCTTGCAAAGCTAAAACTGGCTGAAGAGGCTATTTGTATCGTCTTGATGGATTACCTACTCTCTGGAAAACATCACAAGATCTAGCATACTCCTTCACATATTTTAAGAGTGTGGCCCACCATAGTCCATCTTGGAGGAATGTCTACACAGTGGCCTTTCCTCGGACATGGTCTCCCACAACTCCATTGTGGCAGTCCCAGAGGATGTCCTGTCTTTCATGGTCTAAAACGTACCTCCTGAGGATACTAGCTAGGCCCAACTTATACAATTTCCCTACGATCAATTGATAGTACATTTCTCAAAAAACCATATAGCGTTTTTGAGTTTCAAAGTACATTTATGGGCATGCCCCGGTACTCAATAAAACTTCTATGTCTTCTAGGTATTCTGGTACTTCCTCAACTTGGAATAGGTCTACATCTGAAAGATAATCATCGATTTCTTTTCCACTCTCCTCTAACTCCAGTATAGACAAGTGATCGGGACCTACATTGCATCTTTTAGGTTTGATGATCACCTTGAATGAAAATTCCTGAAACAGTAACAACCATCGACAAATTATTCCTTCCAAGGCAAGCTTGTTAACTAGATATTTTAACACAGAATGATCCATAAAAAAAATAAAATGAGAGCCTAACAAGTAATTTCTAAAATTTTGTAGAGCATTAATCATAGCCAAACCCTCCCTTTCTTTTGTTTTATAGTTGCATTCATCTTTTGATATCTTCCTTCTAGAAAAATAGATGGTATTATCTGTATTCACATCTCCTCGTTGTGCCAAGATGGCTTCTAGGGAAATACTTGATGCATCCACGTGCACATGAAATTTCTTTTCCCAATTTGGAAATATCAAAATAGGTATTGTGCTGAGTTTTTCCTTCAAGATGTCAAACACTCGATCACACTCTGATGTCCACTGGAACAATTCAAAATTATTTAGTAGATTTTCTAAGGGTGCAATAATAGTCACATACCTTCTGATGAAGTTGTGATAGTGCCCTTTGTGCCCCATAATTGAGTGCAACTATCTAGCGCTTGTAGGCAGTGTCATATTCAAAATGACTGCAACCTTGGCTGGGTCTACCAGCACTCCTTCTCGACATACTATGTGGCCCAACAGATTTCCATGTGGCACACATAAGATACACTTTCTGAGGTTTAAATATATATGTAGTTCCCTACACCGATCAAACATCAGTCGTAGTAGCGGTACGTGTTCTTTCAGCAGAATGTATATCGTCTAGTCATCCATATAAACTTCTATAAATTTGTGAATAAATTATCGGAAGGTTGCTATTACAATACGGGAAAAAAATGCAGGGGCATTCTTTAGACTAAAGGGAATAACATTATATGAGAATTACCCCCATTATGTTATGAATTTGGTCTTCCTTTTGTCTTCCTTGGTAATTCTCACTTGGTGATACCCCGAAAATCCATCCGTAAATGAGTAAGACTCTTTCCCCGTAACCTGTTCTAGCACCTCATCAGTAAAATCCGTGGTAAAAGGATCATGCACATAAGCATAATTAAGGATTATGTAGTATACACATATCCTAATGTCCTTTGTACATTTGTTTCTCTAGATGACTATGGGGATAACCCAATATTCTTCTTCAACTGGAAAAATAAGTTTGGTCTCAAGCATCTTGTCTATTTCTCTCTTAACCTTCTCTTTCACCATGGGGTTAAGACGATATGGTATATGCCTTATAGGTTTTGATCCTAGTTTTATTTCAATTTTCATCTCTCCCATAGCTCCTTTTATCCCTTTTAGATTTGAGAATGTCTTTGGGAATAAGTCCTCAAACTTCTGTAACAGGCTATGTATTTCTTGGATAGATTGTGCATCCCAATAATCTCCTACGACAACTATCTTGGGTCACTTGGTAGTTCCTATGTTGACTTTTCACAACTTAAATAGATGGTTATAAGAGCTATCAGTCTGACTGGGTAGCGTGTTCTTTATTTATCTACTTCCTTTTGTTTCCTTAATGCCTAAGTTTCTCAGTTCTTATCAATCATCAGGGTTTTCCAAATCCTTCTCAATTTTATAGCATTCTATGGGTATCTTTTTTGTGTCCAATTGAAGGTAAGACTAAAGCACTTGACTATGCTTGGAACATACCATTGGGTTTGATTTCCATTTACAAACATCGGTAAAAATAATTTCTTTAATTCTTTGCAGGACTATATTAAGCTCAGGGTACTTACTTGTAAAAGAGAAGTCCTTGCAAAATTGTTATGCCAATGCTTTCCAACTGTTGGTCTACCTTCTAGTCTCTTCATGAATGTACCAGGATTTATATATAGGACATAGCGAATGGGGAAATACCTTAACCCAAAAGTGAGATGGTATTTCCACAACTTTCCACTGTCTTATGTATTGTTCAAAATGTGTTTTAGGATTAGACTGCCCATTGAACAGTTGTGCAACTTGAAAATCCATCTGCATCCTTGATTTTAGTTGCACCTCATCTTGAAATTCACACTGGATAGCATGCTTCACATCCTCTCGGTTCTTAATTACTACTTTGTGGCTAGCCCACCACCTAGTAGGGGTGTCTTCCAGGGCTAAGTCCATAACTATGATCCTTTGATCTTTTGTTATCTTTTCTTCCATGCTAACCAGAAAACTGCCAAGGTCTAAGGTACCATTATATGTCGGATGTTCTCTGACCTCGGTTCCAACCCATCTCGTTGCTCTGACAGTTGTGCATCATCTTGAAAATATTTTATATATACCTTGTTTCCAATTTTCAAATGCTAGTTTTAAATCACCATTTGTCGATTGTATGCTCCTCCAACTTACTGATCCATCGGTCATAGGATCGATGTAGTATTCTCTCTTTCCTATTTTTACGACATATAAATGATCTAGATCCTCTCCTTCCATATTGTTTTATGATGGCTCTGTGTATTGAGGGCCTACATACGGATACAAGGGATGAACTACTTTTATTTTGCCTGCTTCAAATGACATAGTATCCCTCTTTAGGTCAATAACAACATAGTTATCATAATCCCAATCAATGCCAAGTAGTGCAGAATAAGGGTCCTTATCCCCCATGATTTCTATCACCTCAAAATCAGCTACAGTCTTTACCCCCGCAACATCTATCTCCACATTCTCCAACCTTCCTATTGGGAAAATACAATATTGATTGGCCATTCTCAATTGGATTGGGGAATATGTCAACTGTGGTTTCCATAAAGCTTCCCAAGACATTTTAGGTAATATGTTAACATCAGATCCTAGATCTAATATAATATCCTTAATCTCAAAATCATCTCACTGGGCTGCTAGTATAAACTCTTTCCCAGTCTGTACTTTCCTTCTTTTCACTCTCTCAGTTTCTTCTCAGGAATATTAGTCATTATTCTAGCTCTAAGGGATTCCTCCATTCCTAGGACTAGATACAGGGCATTGTGGAACTTCTTTGTCGGCTGGTCATTCCCAAGAATATCAGAAAATAACTTAAACCAAAGGTTTACTACATTTTGCAACTACTCAAGTTGTCTCATCAATATTATGGGGTTTCAAGGTGCAGAAGGTGTGGTAGGGAATTGCACAATCTTATTATATTCCAGGGCCAGGGATACTCTAGAATAATTCTATTTCATTTTTAAATAATAGCTTTAGTTTCAAAGGGTCATACCTATCCTCCTTGGGCAGTTCTTTCTAGATCCTAGGAATATTATCATCATCTATGCCAGTATTTTCTCCTCCTCGACTAATGATATTAATATTGGTTATTTTTCCCTTGAATTCCCTCTTTATCTTTGAACCTATGAATTTGGCTCCTCGTTGATGTGTATAATCTTCCCATTTCACAATTATCTATGGGAAGTCTTCGGTTGTGTTTCCATTGGTTCTACAGTGTGAGCACCATGGTCATCTCGGTTGAGGATAATCCCTAGCCATGTGACCTTTCTCATCACAGTTGTAGCATCTACGTGGTACTCTTCCCCTGATTCTTCCTCCTCTGAATTCTCTAACAACCCCACCTCCTCGACCTCTTCTTGGTGCTTGAGGGGTTTCATTAACCCCGAATGATGTTTGATACAATCTATCTACAATTGCATTGAGTGCTCTACATTGATTCGTAGCATGCATGGTAGATGTGCAGAAATCACAATGTACAGTATTTGGTATGGTACAATACTTCTGAATAATAGAGCATTGCCTTGGCACATGCCCATGAATTTGATAGATCTCGCAATACTCAGCTGACAACGATGCTTGATTTCCTGGAAAGGCATGATACAAGGTTGGGGTATGGAATGGTAAATTCATAGATACTCGAACAACTCTCATGGGTCCTGATGAGGGTCCCATTGGATTGTGAATAGGTCCCATTTCCCTCATACATGGACATTCATTCGCCAAATGCCCCTCTGTGTAGCATCCGATACACTAGACTTGAGGCCGTCCTAGTCTGTGTATCGTCAATTATTGAATCTTCTTTATCAGTGTCGATATTTGTTCATGTAGTTGCACCGAATTTACATCCACTGGGGGTATGGTCACCCTTAGGCTCCTTGGATATCCTTCCATGGCTTCAATCTTCATTGATTGTTCCAAGGTATCTATCAAAGAGGTTATCCAATGTTTTGTTAATGGAATTCGTTTCATAGGTATCAATCCCTAGATGTACCATTCTCTCTAGTGATATTCATGAATTGGATGGGCTAGCCTCCCAATGGAATCCTTAAACTTTTGACTATATTCCCAAGCTGATTCTCCTTTCCTCTACTAAATCTCACGCAACTCAGACACAACTTATTGTTCTGACTGAGGAAACTTGAACTTTGCTATTAATTTTATCTGAACTTGGCTAAGTGTGAAGTATTGTCCTTGCACTCCTCCTAGCTCAATAGCCTTCATGTACCATTTGAGAGCATGACCTCTCAATTTAGTCTGGAATTCAACCAGTTTATTTGCATCTAGAGTCCCTCCAAATCACTTCATATAGAAACCAATGTTGCTCAACATCCTCGTCTCCTTCACCCCAAAATTCTAGGTATCGAGCAATCGAGCCTCCCACATTCCCAACCATTGTTGATCTTATTTCTCCTATCAAAGTAAACCCTAACGGTCCTGGTTGCAATATACCCGGGGACCCCAATATCCTCCCCGTATTCATGCTCACCAGTTGTGACTGACTAACTGACTGAATTGAAATAGGAATAGCATAACAAGGTAGTATAGAATTTACCACTAGTATAGAATACACTTGGGGGATGCGTGATTCGGGGTTGGTTCCACTGGCTTCTGGGTAGGTTTCTTTGATATGGCAGGTCTCGTTCTCATCCTATAGAGTGGTCTCTTTGACCAAGATCCAGATATTTCCTAATATCGGGGCTGAATCTTCTCTTTCTTCTGCAAAATCCATGTCGTCTTGATCTTCTCTTGCTTCTACACATTCTTCTTCTTGTCCACCCTCTTGGGGACTTCTTTCTCTTTGTTCTTCTCTCTCATTTAGTCTTTGATTGACCAGTCTTTCCTATCTTCTCATATTCCTCAATTGTTCATCCTTTCCTTCATTGAGTTATCCTGGTCTGAGTTCTTTCCTCAACACCTTGGAATGCTTCATTGTTTTCTTTATCTTACTGCACCACCACTTCTCAACTATGGCAACTCTTTTCAAGGTTTGATCATTCCTTGCATCCATTTCTTTCCACTCCCCCATTTATCAAAGAACCCTCTCACCTTTCTCAGGCCATGATCTCACCCCAAATTCACCCCACCACAAGCATGGGTGTTTAGGTTGTCATCTCAGTTGGGGAGATGGTCAGCATCCCTCCTCCATCAAGAATACTTAATCCACAGGGGAAATTCTCTCAATAGCCTTCCCCGTGCGTCTTTCTTGAAATCCACTTCTGCCCTTGAAAAATATTGGTGTTTCTCATCTGCAAACTTGATAATGTATCCTTCCAGAGTTGTATTGACCCAAAAATCAATTGCTCACGTGATCGAGCAATCTAGCAGATGAAGCATTGCAATATTTTTTGTATCCCAAGTACATGTCTTCTTGACTCGTTCTTGGAATTATGGAGCTTCTTGGAGCCTATCTATCCAATGGAATATTTCTTTCGTAAATTTAACCTAGAATATCTCGTACTTATCGCTTGATATTTCTTAGTAAAAGATAACCTCTCTTGTATCTTTCACAAATTTACCTTGCAACTCCACTTTTTTCCATATGAAGGCATCGTAATTTATCTCCCACCACTGGTGAATATCGGATTGGTGGATCCGTGGAAGCATTCTCCCTACA
>JASDQU010101079.1:119705-130128 GCA_032191745.1 Picea mariana | reverse complement strand
AGTTAAATTATTTATTAATGAAATAAGGACAACTTGAATTATCTTTGATTGTTTATCTGTTCTTATTTCAATTATATTTTCTTAGTATTCATTAGTTTCAAACTTTTAAATATTCAACATAAAAGAGAAAAATGTATGTGCTTTCTTTATCTCTTTTATAAACACTTTCAAGAACATCCATTTTGCAAGATATCAAGTAAATCTTGCAAGTTGTTATATACATTGTTTATAACCATATGTACACATTCATGTTTCTATTTTGACATTTGTAATTATTAAACTTATATTATTAGTATCATAGCTCTATATATTAGTTTCTTTTCTTTTATTATTTTTAGGACTTTAGTTGGCCAACGGAGCCATTAAACCCATCGAGTCAATTCATTCCAAAGGGCTTGGGTTATTTAGACAACCCTGATCCATATTTGACCTTCCATTTGACGATGTGTCACCTATGCCCATCAATAAATGGTGCTATAAGGAGGGCCTGAATTTGATTGATGGCACATGGAGGTCCCAAGACCCCTCCAAACAATTGTTCTCCCATCACGACACATAGTTGCACTGACATAAACGTTACACTTGAAACAACAACTACCTCAAATAATAACCTTGATATTCTTGTCGAACCAGTGACACCACTCCCTCAAGGGATTGATGTCTAGGAAATTGTCCACCAGTCACTTATAAGAACTGAAAGTGCCTTATCCCGTATTAGACAACCTGGTAGACAACTCAATCAACCCATTGACTTTACAAACCTACATGAACAACTTCAAAGCATTGTTCTGCCTAGAAACACTATAGGGACTGAAAATATTACCAATCCTATTGAAATCGTTATCCCTAGTACCGGAGGATCTGGTATTCCACCATACCCACCTAGTTCTTCTCCACCTTCTTCGGGAGGTGAATCCTCGGACGAAGGCAGTTCTTCATATGAACCATCTCAACCTTCAACTCCACCCACTCCCATGGAAAACCAAAATGATCCTTCCAGACCTTGGCTTGGTTAAGATGTCATGGTCATACCTGGACCCCAACAGCTACTACCTAAACATCCAGATAAATGGCTGCCCAAATTTGATCCAGATTCCAAACAATCGTTGAGGATCACATCAAGAAATTTATGTTGGCCATTAGACTCTGGAGTGTTTAACAAAAAGATTTAGTATGCATATTATTTCCTTATATTTTTGAGGGAAATGCCTCAACTTGGTATTTCTCTCAACATCCCCATACCGTCGTCTCTTGGGACAAGTTCAAAACTTGTTTCCTAGAAACATTTGGAGATGATAAATCTATGGAAGTCTTGGTTATGGAACTCTCTATCTTCAAAATGAATCCTAAAGAAAAATTCAAGGACTTTAACCAAAGGTTTCTGACGTTAAGGAAAAAAATCCTTGCAGATTTTATGCCCACAGAAAGTTTAATTGTTGCGTATTATGCTAAGGCCTTGCACAATAACATAGACATATGGGTTAAAAGGCCCGAAAATAACACGTTATTAGAAGCCTTTGAGGAGCCAAGTCAAATAGAGAAACATATATTGAGCTTAAAGGATAATCTAAATAGTGAAGTTGAAATGGCTTCGTCTTCTAAGAAGAAAATAGAAATTCTCACTAGGCCTCCTCAAACAAAAAATCAACAAGAAACTTTAGACTTGGAGAGATTACATAAATATTTCCAAAAACTATCCAATCAGGTCATTGACTTGAAGAGATCATCCGAGGAGGAATCCAAAAGAAAAGGAAGTTTCAAGCCTCCTTTTAGAAAACCTTTCCCTCCAAACCGGCCAAACCCGACCACAAAAGGTTTAAATTTTGAAAATTTACAGTATGCTTTGCAAACGATATTAGAAACGCATGAAAATTATGTTTTTGTTCCTCCTGAAAATTTTGATGATGCAGTTGAGGAAGTGGTACCAAAAGTGGAGGACTCATCCCCTTCTATTTTCGAGCAGTTGTCGGACATCATTTTTCAAGAAAAATTTGAGGATGTCCACCCCTACAACACTAGGAGTAAAACACAAACCTAGCCCGCTACAAAAACAAGTAAAAATGTGTTTCCTAAACAAACAAAGAAAACTAAAACTAGACAAAACATAGCTGCCCTAGTTTTAGAGTATGATTTAATCGAAGATCTAAAAAAACTAAGGGAAAATATTTATGTTTTTGAACTGCTGAAATTTCCTCTCATTTTGCAAAAAATGCTTCAAAGCATCGCTGGAAACAGTAAAACGAATGATGTTAGCAGCAAAAAATAAGAAGAAATTGATTCAAGCATAGCTAAAAATGTCCCAACTAAAAATACATATGAACCTCAAGAAAAAAGGGACTTAGTAGAAAAAACTTTAGCAAATGTAAATAAAATTGTTTAAGGGACAACAATAAAAAATCAATAGAATTCCACTATTTCCACATGGAAAAATGTCCCGCCTTTTTTATTAACCTTTGAAATTTTTAATAGGAATGTACATAATTGTATGGTTGAATCCGATGCATTATCAAACATGATTCCTCTATCGGTATGCCAAAAAATTAATGCATAAGTACAACCTTCTGATCTTAAAATTATTCAGCTAGATCGAACGACTGTTAAGGTGATCGGTGAGCTTAAGAATGTGTTGATTAGATTATCATCCAATCCTAAAGTTGATAAGATAATTGATATTATCAGTTTTGACATTCCTGAAGTTTATGGTATGTTTTTAAGAAGAGATTGGTCAGAACAACTCGATGGTTATTTTTCTACAGACTAGTCTCACTTGTGGCTCCCTGGAAATGGACATCCCAACAAAATTAGTATAAACAGAGAATGTTATCTTAAGCATACCATGACAGATTTGAATGATCCAAATGAGTCTTTCATTACCACATCAAATTCAATTGAAACACAGGGGATGAATACCTTTTTTGGTAACTTCATGACTGAAATTTCTCCTATCACAAACCCAAAACAACAATTTGAAGTAATAGTCTGCACTTAGGTATCAACTTCACCAAATATGCCAATTACTGCTAATGACACATAGATCTGGTCCTTATATTTCGATAGATCTAAATCCTGAGAAGGAGCAGGTGTTGGTTGTGTACTCATTTACCCTACAGATAATAAAACTTTTATTGCTTGTCGATTAGAGTTTGAATGCACTAACAACACAACCGAGTACAAAGCGCTTCTGCAAGGACTCAGGAAAGCACTGGACATGGATGTATAAAATTTGTTAGTTTTGGGTGATTCAGAAATAGTAGTTAAACATGTAAGGAATGAAATACATTGTTTGTCTCCGCATTTGAAGAGTTACCAAACCGAGGTATGGAGTTTGATGCATAAATTTTCAGCATTTAATATAAATTTTATTCCTAGGATGAGTAATTCAGAAGCTGATCTACTAGTCAATGTTGCTTCTAAATTGTTGCCCACTGAAGGTATTTCTCCTAATGTGTTTTCGATCAAATTGTTGTTCAGTTTGTCAATTACGAATAACATCACAAATTGGAGAGTATTCGATGATGACCAGCAAATCACTAACTTTCTGCATATAGAAGACACCTTCCAGGATGCATTTATTGATGAAGGCACTCATGACGAGAATATCTGAGACTTCACGGTAATATATGATCCTCGATCTCGTGAATCAAAATCCAAGATGGTAAACATTATCCCCATATCTTTTGTGATATTAGAATTTTTTTATGACTTGCATGATAATTTTAGAGGGGTAGTCAACTATAAAACTAAAAGTTCCTCTTTGATCTATGAAACTGTTAATTTAGGAACAAGAGATAATCCTCAAAATATTAATCTGGGAAAGGGATGTTCTGAGCAAGAAAGATCCGCTTTCATAAAATTATTTAAAGAATTTAAATATTTATTTTCTTGGATGTATGATGACTTGAAAACTTTCGATCCAAACATCATACAACATGCAATCCCTATGAAACCCCAGACTCAGACTTTTCAATAGAAATTGAGGGAAATGCATCCTAAATTGGAACCTATTGTTAAAAAGGAATTGAATAAATTACTAAATGCAAAGATAATTTTTCTGGTTAGGCATACTCAATGGGTGTCTAACTTAGTCCCTGTAAGGAAGAAAAGGGGTGAAATTCCACTTTGTGTTGATTTTCGTAACCTAAACTGAGCGTCTGATAAAGACAACTACCATGTTCCTCCGATGGAACAAATTCTACAATAGGTGTCTAGTTCTGAAAGGATATCTTTACTGGATGGTTTTTTGGGATACAACCACCTTTGGACCAGCTTAAAACCGCCTTTCATACCCCATGGGGCACTTACACCTACAGGAAAGTGCCTTTTGTATAGATAAATGTCGGTTCCACTTTCCAGAGAGCAATGGATATTTATTTATGTGGCCTCATTAACTAGTCAATTATGGTCTATCTTGATGATGTCACCATCTTTTCTAAAAACAAGAAAGATCATTTGTCTCACCTTAGGGTTGTCTTGGAATGATGTCACAAGTTTGACATATCACTCAACCCTAAGAAATCGGTCTTTGTAGTAGAGTGAGTAAAACCGCTTGGGTTCATAGTATCTAAGGATGTAATGATTATTGACCCCAAGAGAACCCAATCCATTGCTAAACTTCCCCCTCCTTCTTCCAAAAAGGCCATGTAGTCCTTTTTGGGTAAGATTAATTTTGTCAGAAGATTTGTCCCGAGCTTCTCAGAAATGGTTAGATCATTACAAAATCTAATTAAAAAATATGTTTTGTACCGATGGGGACCTTAAGAAATTAAAGCTCTCGATTCAATTAGAAAATCAATGATAGAAGCCCCTTCCCTAATGAGTCCCAATTTTTCTCAGGATTTCACTCTTTATACTTTTGCATCTGATAGTTCTTATGTTGTTGTGTTTACACAGAAAAATGTTGAAAGTAATGAGATACCCATTTCCTTCATGAGCTCTTCTTTTAAAGGAGAAAAACTTAATTACCCAGTAGTAGATCAACAGGCATATGTTGTCTTTAAAGTAGTGAAACACTTCTGGTCTTACCTATTGAAATCCAAAACCAAAGTTGTTGTTCCTTAACCCACTGTGAGAAACCTGTTAGTACAAAAAGAGTTGGGCAAGAAAAGGGAAAATTGGATGACTTTACTACAAGAATATGACCTTGAAATAACTCCTGCACACATTTTTAGAGGTCAAGGCCTGTGTAAACTAGTCGATGATTCAATTGAGGAACAAGAAATTCAAATAAACACATCAACTGTAAATCATCACAATGAAAAACAGATCAGTTGTGTACAAGCTACACCCAATTCTTGGTATGAGAACATTAGATTTTATTTAATGCATGGATCTACCCCCCAAAATCTTGATCATAAAAATAGAAGATCACTTAGGCTTAAATTTGTGTCTTTCCAGTTAATCAATGATATATTATTTCGAAAGAACTTTGATGGTGTTTTTCTGCGTTGTTTAGAAAAGGAGGAGTCTGAAAAAGTGTTATCTGAGCTTCATGTCAGTGATGTCGGTGGTCATTTTAGTGGAAATACCACTGCCCAAAAAGTAATAAGGGCTGGATAGTATTGGCCTACCCTATTTAAATATGACCATGCATTGTCTCGTAAGTGTCCAATCTATCAAAAGGCTACAGGATGGGTGAAAAAGGCATTTTTTCCTTTACAACTTGTTACCGTAGTTGCACCTTTTCAGCAATGGGGCTTAGACATTATCGGACCAATCAATCCCCATTCTTCACAGCAACACAAGTATATCCTCACAACAATAGACTATTTTACAATATGGTCTGAAGTTGTACCTTTAAAAGTGGTCAACACCAATYAGGTAGTGTCRTTTCTAAATGCCCATATCATTACTCGATTYRGAATTCCCAAATGCCTRGKYTTTTATAATGCCTCTTTTTTTTYGTCCCTTGACATGAATGTTTTCTCTCTTGAAAAGGGGATTAAAATGAAGTATTCTGCAAGCTACTACCCTCAAGGCAATGGCCTAGAAAAATCGACAAATAGGAATTTAATAAAGATTATCAAAAGGACAGTTTCAAAAAACCACAAGAATTGGCACAATGCACTGTATAATGCACTTTGGGCTGATAGGGTAAATCCAAAAGCCTATGTTGGTAATTCTCCTTTCTTCCTCATTTACAGAAGGGAAGTTATCCTCCCCTTGCATGTTTTACTTCCTTCTCTGCAATTACCACAGAAAGTTCAAGAAGAAGAGTGTCTGCTTCTAGAAACCAGATAAATGCCTTATTAAAACTAGAAGAGGTGAGAATAGAAGCTAAACAAAAATTGGACCAACACCAACAAATTGTGAAAAGTTGGTTTGATTTAAATTCATCTTTTGATAGAAATTTTGATGTTGGGGATTTGGTTCTCAAGTGGGATAAATCCCATGAGGGAAAGGGGGAACATACCAAGTTTCAAAACCTGTGGCTGGGACCATTTGTAATTTTTGAAAATTGGGTCCTAGCTCTTTCCGTTTGCATAATTTGGAGGGAAAGCCAGAGACATTCCCAGTGAATGGCCAGGCTCTCAAGAGGTATTTTGCTTGATGATTTTTGATCCACCCTCCTGTAAATATTTTTAATTTTCTTTTTTGTTTTGATTTTGGTTCTTTTCATTTTGCTTGATTTTGATTTGTTTTCTAAAAATTATCATGTTGGAATCACCATTCATTTGTTGAAGGGAATCAGAATTATCATTCATTAGCAGTAGTAGATAATAGTTCAAGCACCTAAACAATAAATTATAAACTCAAATAAGTAGAAGTAAGTTTTTGTTCAATCAATGTTTCTGGTTTCTCAGTGAAATTACAGAAAGACACGATTATCCTTAACAAAATTCTAACATCATATTTGTTTTAATGAATACAATGCAACTATGTTTTCCCATACTTGAGATGTTTTCTTAACATAAATCTAACTGTCTAAATAATGATAAAGGTCATCAAAACAGAATAATAATTTGTAAATGATTAAACTTTTCTTTACCAAACTATGATATTTTCAGTATCACCTCATCCTCCTGAATATCATGAAGTTCTGGAAATTATAAACAAATTATAGAGGGTTGGAAGCACTGTAAGGTGTGATAAGTGTTTGTAAACCCTCCGAGACACTGAACAGGTCTACTGGTAGCCGGTAAATGCACTCATGATACCAAAGAAACTTTACCGAGGTACTGAACAGGCTTGCTGGAAGTGAAGCAATGGCAGGTTTAAGAAGATTCTCAGATACGTCTTGAAATTTGATCAAGTGTGAAAATGTTTTTATCATGAATGGATGACTCTTGGATAGGATAGAATTAATAGAGTGGGTTAGGTGACATCCCTACCAAGGCTATGGACGCCTGTTGGCAGAAGTGGCCCTGTCAACAATATTGAAGTCAATTGCATAAACATCACTACACCTGTGATATAAATAAGATACCAAGTTACATTTTCGGACATAAATACATCCAATGCTATGACTGTTTGATTTTCTGAGTTATTATCAGAACGCTTTATCTGTCATTAACTGTTTCTAAAAATTTATTTCGTCTGTTCCCCTTACATAAATTTTCTAGTGATGAAGAGATAACTGCTTCACCCAACGTGTCACCATTGTTGGCAGCCACCAATTCTGTCGAAATTTATCATAATTAAAAATCATCACAAAGAGATAAATTATTTCTGTAGCTCCCACCTCCTTACATCTATAAGTGTTTTTGTCTTTTGGCTTCAAGCCTATTTATTGAGCTAATTTATTTCATGACTTTTTCGTTTAGATTTTGTTTGTTTTGTTTAAATTTCATGACTACAAGAATGAAATTCAAACAAAAACTTCGTCTGGGTAATCATTCTTTAGTCTTTATTTTTTCTATTCTTTTACCTAAGATATTACACTTTGAGGGAACATATATGTTACTATGTTTAAATTTCATAATCTCATTGATTAATTGACTGTCACATTTTTTATGTATTATGAAATTTCTATGGTTAATTGTATCGTTTGATTACTCATCCATAATCATGCTGCAAACATTGGGTTAACAATCAATACATGCTCTTTGGTATATCAATCATATCGCCTTCATGTCACTTGGTATAGGTCTGATGTACCCATGACTACACCTCACCCTGTTGTCTTGTGAATTAATGACCCCCATTCATTGTTTGAATCAGAATTCCATAGTGGTTAAGGGTTTGATATTCATTATGTGTAATGGCTCATAGTTCTGTGTGCCCTGTGGTTTTTCATCTTTCCAAACTCATTTTATCAAGCATGATAGTCTCCAAGCTTTGTAGGTATTGGGTCGCTTTAATTTTCACAGACCTCTCCTTGCTACTTGTGTATTGGAAGTCGAAGCCTCCCTCCTATGATATCTACTGTATATATTTCATAGTAACCATGGCCCCTATCGTTCAAATTGAACCTAATGGCTACCAGGCCCTTATTTCCCATGATGATTCCATAGATGATTTGCAGCCTCACGGTTGGGATACTTTCATCCAGAAATTCGAAGGTTACAACCTGGTCATCGCACAAGCCTTTGCTCAAATGTTTGATGGGCTTAGAGACAAAGTTGGGGATATGCAATTGGAGGTCATAGAGGACTTTATAGCCTAGAAGACAAGACTCCCACAGAAATGCAAAAAGTGGTTCAAGAATGATAAATTGGAAGATGTTCCATAGACCCTGTTCATGGTCTCTCGCAAGTCTACCTACTACCCTAAAGGTATTCCTATTGCCCTCTTGAAACCTCGTGGAACGGCCTTATTTTGATTCTGAAACAGTTTATAACATTTGAGGGCAGGTATGGTTTGGTATTTTTATACCATATCTGACTGTTGATGTTGTTCCTAGGGTTTAAACTGAACATGCCCTTATACTTGTTAATGAGCCTGTATAAAATGTCAAAATGCTATAAGAAACAAAGCTTGAACCCTTTTTCAAGCCTCTTTCATCATGGGCTTATAAGAATCCTATTTCTATCACACCTATCACAAATCGGGGACACTTGGGAAACCTTCCTAAGTTGAAATAGTTTTTCCCAACCTGAAGCACAGTGAATGTACCTTTAAATGTGAACCCTAATTATGATAATCCCATGACCAAAATCCAGGGTTTTGATTCACCTAATGAATCTAAAATTGATTAACCTATTTCTATTTCTTTTCAAAACCCTCTAGGTAAGAAACCACAATGTATTTTTTCACCCAGAAAATCATTGGAATAGGCAGTGGATGAATTAAAAGGAAATGTTTCCCCTATTCTTTCTAATGAAACAAATCAGGGCCTTAGTGACAAGCCTAATGTAAAGAAAATTTGTAAGGGTAAGAAGCAGGAAAGCTCAGATTTGAATTTTATGAATAAGAGATCTGGTCGATTAATGTCTAGGAGTTTAAGGAATCAAAAACAGGATCATTTGAGCTCGATCTCTATGATCAAGGTCAACGATCACTACTCAAATGACCAGATTAACGAATTCCTTGAACTAGAAGATCTAGATAATCAGTGTCTCAGGAATGAAATTACTAGTCAAACTGATTAATATGACTTTTTCTCTAGACTACCACTGTTTCTAAAAGGCCAAGAGGGATTTGATAGCATTATCCATGACTTGAAACAAGCCACAAGGAATCATGAAATACCCATTGTCGAATGTATTCCACCTCGCCCTGCTATAACACCGGTGCATTGTGACAGTTGTTTGGATTGGGTAGAACGCTATTATAGGGATATACCATTGTTACAGGCACAAGTAAAACATCTGGCTGCTTGGAATTCTCTACTTGAACAAGAAAACCATGAGTTGAAATCATGCATGGAAAGGGAAAATAAAATACCCAAAAGAGCCAGTAATATAATCATAAAAAATGCAACCAACTTCAATTCCATCATTAATTCAGAGTTGTTTGATCCTTCACTTTCTAATTTCTAAATGAAAAATGATAATTCTGGTGTTTTTTGCATGGAGAAACCATCTTGGATCATACGTTGTATTATTCAATAGTTTCTTTATTTTATACTAATAAAAATTTATTATTATGTAATAATTTTTGACAAACCAACTCCTACAGGAGTGGTTTTCTGTTGTACTATTTTTGTAAAACAATCTATTTTTTGAGGATTTCACTCTATCTTGCATGATAAGAGTTTGTTAATCCAAAACTAGTTTAAATAGTGATCATTGTTAGTAGTAAAAAAAACTTTTGTTGGGATACATTATGGACATGTGATTTGGAGAACTTATATGGAGAAGATATTCAACATTTGGCTTTAGACCTATGTGATTCTTATTCCATTGTTGTTCTTTCATTGCCTCGATCTTATGAAATATTATTATGTTTGATGCAACTTTAGTCTGTTTAGCACATGGTGTTTCATATTATTAAATATTTATATGTTGTTTATAATTCGTTATTCCATTTTACATCTGTGATCAAT
>JASDQU010101079.1:106402-119685 GCA_032191745.1 Picea mariana | reverse complement strand
GTTTGTTTTGTTTAAATTTCATGACTACAAGAATGAAATTCAAACAAAAACTTCGTCTGGGTAATCATTCTTTAGTCTTTATTTTTTCTATTCTTTTACCTAAGATATTACACTTTGAGGGAACATATATGTTACTATGTTTAAATTTCATAATCTCATTGATTAATTGACTGTCACATTTTTTATGTATTATGAAATTTCTATGGTTAATTGTATCGTTTGATTACTCATCCATAATCATGCTGCAAACATTGGGTTAACAATCAATACATGCTCTTTGGTATATCAATCATATCGCCTTCATGTCACTTGGTATAGGTCTGATGTACCCATGACTACACCTCACCCTGTTGTCTTGTGAATTAATGACCCCCATTCATTGTTTGAATCAGAATTCCATAGTGGTTAAGGGTTTGATATTCATTATGTGTAATGGCTCATAGTTCTGTGTGCCCTGTGGTTTTTCATCTTTCCAAACTCATTTTATCAAGCATGATAGTCTCCAAGCTTTGTAGGTATTGGGTCGCTTTAATTTTCACAGACCTCTCCTTGCTACTTGTGTATTGGAAGTCGAAGCCTCCCTCCTATGATATCTACTGTATATATTTCATAGTAACCATGGCCCCTATCGTTCAAATTGAACCTAATGGCTACCAGGCCCTTATTTCCCATGATGATTCCATAGATGATTTGCAGCCTCACGGTTGGGATACTTTCATCCAGAAATTCGAAGGTTACAACCTGGTCATCGCACAAGCCTTTGCTCAAATGTTTGATGGGCTTAGAGACAAAGTTGGGGATATGCAATTGGAGGTCATAGAGGACTTTATAGCCTAGAAGACAAGACTCCCACAGAAATGCAAAAAGTGGTTCAAGAATGATAAATTGGAAGATGTTCCATAGACCCTGTTCATGGTCTCTCGCAAGTCTACCTACTACCCTAAAGGTATTCCTATTGCCCTCTTGAAACCTCGTGGAACGGCCTTATTTTGATTCTGAAACAGTTTATAACATTTGAGGGCAGGTATGGTTTGGTATTTTTATACCATATCTGACTGTTGATGTTGTTCCTAGGGTTTAAACTGAACATGCCCTTATACTTGTTAATGAGCCTGTATAAAATGTCAAAATGCTATAAGAAACAAAGCTTGAACCCTTTTTCAAGCCTCTTTCATCATGGGCTTATAAGAATCCTATTTCTATCACACCTATCACAAATCGGGGACACTTGGGAAACCTTCCTAAGTTGAAATAGTTTTTCCCAACCTGAAGCACAGTGAATGTACCTTTAAATGTGAACCCTAATTATGATAATCCCATGACCAAAATCCAGGGTTTTGATTCACCTAATGAATCTAAAATTGATTAACCTATTTCTATTTCTTTTCAAAACCCTCTAGGTAAGAAACCACAATGTATTTTTTCACCCAGAAAATCATTGGAATAGGCAGTGGATGAATTAAAAGGAAATGTTTCCCCTATTCTTTCTAATGAAACAAATCAGGGCCTTAGTGACAAGCCTAATGTAAAGAAAATTTGTAAGGGTAAGAAGCAGGAAAGCTCAGATTTGAATTTTATGAATAAGAGATCTGGTCGATTAATGTCTAGGAGTTTAAGGAATCAAAAACAGGATCATTTGAGCTCGATCTCTATGATCAAGGTCAACGATCACTACTCAAATGACCAGATTAACGAATTCCTTGAACTAGAAGATCTAGATAATCAGTGTCTCAGGAATGAAATTACTAGTCAAACTGATTAATATGACTTTTTCTCTAGACTACCACTGTTTCTAAAAGGCCAAGAGGGATTTGATAGCATTATCCATGACTTGAAACAAGCCACAAGGAATCATGAAATACCCATTGTCGAATGTATTCCACCTCGCCCTGCTATAACACCGGTGCATTGTGACAGTTGTTTGGATTGGGTAGAACGCTATTATAGGGATATACCATTGTTACAGGCACAAGTAAAACATCTGGCTGCTTGGAATTCTCTACTTGAACAAGAAAACCATGAGTTGAAATCATGCATGGAAAGGGAAAATAAAATACCCAAAAGAGCCAGTAATATAATCATAAAAAATGCAACCAACTTCAATTCCATCATTAATTCAGAGTTGTTTGATCCTTCACTTTCTAATTTCTAAATGAAAAATGATAATTCTGGTGTTTTTTGCATGGAGAAACCATCTTGGATCATACGTTGTATTATTCAATAGTTTCTTTATTTTATACTAATAAAAATTTATTATTATGTAATAATTTTTGACAAACCAACTCCTACAGGAGTGGTTTTCTGTTGTACTATTTTTGTAAAACAATCTATTTTTTGAGGATTTCACTCTATCTTGCATGATAAGAGTTTGTTAATCCAAAACTAGTTTAAATAGTGATCATTGTTAGTAGTAAAAAAAACTTTTGTTGGGATACATTATGGACATGTGATTTGGAGAACTTATATGGAGAAGATATTCAACATTTGGCTTTAGACCTATGTGATTCTTATTCCATTGTTGTTCTTTCATTGCCTCGATCTTATGAAATATTATTATGTTTGATGCAACTTTAGTCTGTTTAGCACATGGTGTTTCATATTATTAAATATTTATATGTTGTTTATAATTCGTTATTCCATTTTACATCTGTGATCAATTCGCCATTTGATTATTGTTGATTTATTCTAGATATTAAATGATGGATTACATTAATACTTTGAATTGAATTTCCTTCATTCTAAGTTATTGATCATTACAAGATCACCAGATATTTTACATTTATCATTCGGTTGTTATATTATCATTCCAATACATCAAAAGCTTCCTTGAATTTGTTCTAGGAGTATTAGCACTGTTCTGTCACAGGTTTCCCTCATATGCAGAACAGTTAGGAGCTCAAATTACACGGGAAGATAAATTTAGTTTAATCGATTAGTTTCAAGTTAGTTTACTTTCCCTTTAGTTAAATTCTTTATTAATGAAATAAGGATAGCTTGAATTATCTTTGACTGTTTATCTATTCTTATTTCAATTATATTTTCTTAGTATTCATTAGTTTTAGACTTTTAAATATTCAACAGAAAACAAAAAAACGCATGTTCTTTCTTTATCTCTTTTATAAACACTTTCAAGAACATCCATTTTGCAAGATATCAAGTAAATATTGCAAGCTGTTATATACACTATTTATAACCATATGTACATATTCATGTTTCTATTTTGAAATTTGTAATTATTAAACTTATATTATTAGTATCATAGCTTTATAGATTAGTTTCTTTTCTTTTATTGTTTTTAGGACTTTAGTTGGCCAACGGAGCCATTAAATTCACTGGGTCATTTCATTCCAAATGGTGTGGGTTATTTAGACAACCCCAGTTCAGATTTGACCTTCCAGTTGACGATGTGTCACCTATGCCCATAAAAAAGTTCACGCATCAATGGTGGACTTGAAGCAGAGACGGAAGACAATTTCACTGCCAAAAAATATTAATGCAGTTGCATAAATGAAGATTCTGCAGTCAGAGGAAAAGGCGGTGCTAGTAGAGAATATTGTGAGGCAAGCTCAGTTGGAGCCTCTACAGGAAAAGGATGAGCAACTGGTCATAGATATTGATGCAGAAAAATCAAGGGTGGAGAAGATAGGCTTGGAGGGAAGAGAAATATTGAAACCTCCAATCATTGCACAAATGGTAGAAGCCATCAGAGAAAAGAGAAACCAGGCTTAGGACCAATGCCAGAAAGAAGCAGAAATGCATGAAGCATTGGCACAAGAAGTGAAATATTTCAAAGTCAGTGAGTGACTCGGGATGAGTCACGATGTCAGTGTTGGGGGCATGTTGGCACAGGCTAATTTTGGAAGAAAATCAAGGATGTTTGTAAAAATCAAGGCAACGCCATAAAATGGGGAGCACACCAGAAATAGAGGAAAAGTAGTGTCGGAAATAGAGGAAAAGAAGGGCTAAGAAAAAGTGGTTATAAAGTGGACAAACTGCTACAGATCAGTTGGAAAGTGGAAAAGCATCGACTTGGAGAATGGTTGGATCATGGACCAGCCGAGATTGAGTAGTTGGAAAGTGGACAAACCTAATCTTCTTAGGGTTAGGGTTTTTGTAAGAGCTTTGTCCCATTTTGTTGTATAAGTAGAATGTATTAGGACTATGAAAATTCGGTCCTTTAGTTGGTTAGGAAGTTTTGTTGAGAGATTGGTTAGATTTTCTCAGCTTTGTGAGGACTATTGTGATCTGTGGAGATCGATTGTAATGGAGGAAGAAATGTACAGTGCACAACACTAGATTTTTCATGAAGAATAATAAAGAGCTGAAGTGACTCATATTTGTGGATGTAACCCCAGGAGGGGGTGAACTACGATATATCTAGGTTATGTGTGTATGTGTGTAGTCTTTCTGATTATATTTTCTTTAATAAGTTTTATGATGAACATGTTAGAATAACAAATGAAATAATACTACACACTAAATATAAACTAATGAAATTTGTAGAACAACACAAATGGATGAATGTCATAGTTAGTATTCATATATGAATCTTATGTTGTGATAGGTGAATATATGTCCTTTGGTATATGTTGGTTTTTCCTCTCTCTTTTATCCATTTACCATTACATATTGAGCCCAGTTCATAACCAAGAAGCTTCCCAACAAAATCCCTTAAAGACTATCATCCCCTATGGTCACCTAGAAGGAAACATAGTACACAGAGTGAACTATGCAGTCTCACCCAAGATAGTTGTATGGGTGGTTGCAATACTCAAGTGTTTGCAACCTAAGATTGAGAGAGATCGGTGCTTGTACGTCGCAACCTTTATTTAGTTCATTTAACATTGTGTTATAACATTTAATCTATGCATGCATGTAAAATACCATATCTACTTAATCACTTCATTCATTCAACATTCATCAACTAATCAAACACAAAGACACATTCATTCAATCCCAAAACATAGTTTTACCATGGTTCACCCCCTCCTGGGCTACGTCCACAAAAATCTGGCTCTTAGGATTTTATTATGGTTTAGAAAGATATCACGCCATGCGTGTTTACATTCTAGGATCTCACTCTCCTCGGCAAGATCCTCGATCCCTGTGAAGCTGTCTAGATTGCATCAAGATCCTCATCCTATGATATAACCATCTAGATCGAGTCGCTCACTCCTTCCTTCGCTCACCAGCTTAAGGATTCATACATTTTTTACAATATTCTTCCTATCATTTCCCTCTTCTCTCTATTATCCTCCTCCTCCCTCTATATGTCTATATATATTCACCTCTTCCTCTCTCAAGTACTACTTATTTATATTTTCAGCTTAGCAGCCATTACAACGTATTACAAAAACCCTAACCCTAGTGTCGTTAGGTCTTCCATGCATACATGCATGTTTATTTTCCTTCCAGCTGTCACTTTCCTCTTGCATGCCTTTCTTCCCAAAATAGTCCTACTTTCTGATTCGTCTTGCTTCCAACGTACCCCCAACACTAACATGTGGCTCGTCCCGAGCCACCTAACCCTGGTGTGCTTCACCGATCACTTTTTCGATCACTTGGAACTTCTCCATGATCTTCATTTCTTGTGTTTGGGCCTGTGCGGTCTTTTCCTTGAGTGTGTCCAATACCTTCATTGCAATCTCATCGTTGACTTCTAGTGGGAAAACCCCCCCTATGGATACATCAGGGTTTACAATGTAGGCAGATCAATAACCATTAAAAATTCTCCTACTTTTCTAACTACCCCAAACATACCCTAGACTTATGCAAGAAAAGTAAACTGAGAAGGATCCAATAACTATACCTTTACTCAGCGTTCGGTGTAGATCCTTTCATGCTTGATAGCTCTGCTAACTACAAACCTCTTCCCAAGGCTGGCCTGCATTCAAAGATAGATAAACATAGAAATACAAGCATACATTTCATACATAAATATGGGTTAGATGTTAGAATCAAAACATAAAATGAATGCAAACATTCGACACATCATGTTATTGGGATAGGAAAAGCACTTCTTTTATTGATAAAAAAATGATTACTTACAACCAAAGTTGGTTACTATTCCTAAAAATTGGTCCAAGCTCCTCTTCACCAAGATCAAAGTGCTCCTCCATGTATCTTTATCCTTTTAACCTTCTTCTTGTAAAATGGAATGGCTTTGATGGAGGAAAAGGGAAGAAATTAGGGATTCTGAGGGAATTCTCTCAACAAGGCTACAAATGCTTGGGGCAAGGAGGGGATGTGAAACAGTGAGAGTTTCATTGTTCATATGATTTTGTTAGGAATGAGACCCCAACACATCCTTTTATATGGGAAAAGGATGGTTATTTGGTTGGGTGACAGGCTATAGGAGGTGAATTAGTTGGGAAACCACCTAATAGCCTGTAATCTCAACGAATTCCTTGAAACTTTTTATTTTTTGCAACTTTTGTAAGTATACGCGAGTTGTAGTGGTGTAGCTAGCATACACACATGGGATATAGTGGTGCAGCAAGTGTATGTATGTGGGTAGTAGTGGAGCAAGGCACGTACATCTTCAAATTTTTGGTTTTTTATAAAAGTAGCTCAGTGACGGCTTGGAAAAAATAGAAAGTAAGAGGACCAAAGGCCAAGTGTGAAGGTGTAGAGAAATTTAGGGATATAAAAAATGCCCCCTAATGTTTGAGGTCAGAAGATCATCTTATGGCCTAAATACATTACAAAATATTTGCCAACGTATGGAGTGAGTGAGCTCGGGACCAGAGTTCAGGAGGTGCCATCTACAAAAATAACAATTTCCTCACCGAGGTGGGAATACCCATGCTCGGGATGAAATAAATCATGGCTTCCAATCAAATACACTGAAGATCCATGTCATATAACTGTATAGAGTGTAGACACGAGCAATACACAGTGGATCTACATCTCAAAATCAAAGATATACATGTATAGTATCCATCTTCAAGAAGACAATAACGCTTGATGGTTGGAGATGAGGCCTTTAGAGATCAAGCAAAAACTTCAAGATCTTCAAAAAATTGGGTAGGAGTACAATGTGAGCGTACGACTTCATTACCCGTAGGTCTTCAACAGATCATCGGGAAAATACAAGAGGATCTCGATGATCAGGCAGAGAACTTCATTGATTTTGAACAAGGACTTGATTGGACTTTAGGGATGGTTGGGCATGAGGATAAGAGACAAACTGTAGAAAGGCCAACTCAAGATGGGTGAAAATTCCCTTGCAAAAGAGCATGAAAGATGATCAGACTCAAGAAACATGACATTGACATAAGTTCACGATGCAGGAGGCAACACAAACTCTCCATGTGCTTAAAAGAGTAAACAAATGGAGGAGGACACAGCTCTATGTAACGAGAACATCTTCCTAAGGTCATACTAGATCCCAATGCTTGAAAAACAAACGAAAGGATGTGCTCTATCCAAGGGAAACTCATTGTGCTTCCAAAAAAGAATATATATTTCCCGTCCCCTCTTTTTGCGTATTATTTTTTTTGTCTTTTTCAATTTTTAAAGATGTTGAAAAAGAATAAAATAATGATACGTTACAAAGGAGGAAAGAGTTTTGAAAGCATACTAGTTCCAAGTGCAAGGAACACACTAATGCTCAGAGAAAGAAGACATGTGTAGAAAAATGACACTCGGGGAAAATTCCTCCATGGGTCAAGGTGTCAAGTTGCAGAGGCAAAGTGCTACAAGGCTTTCGTATAAGGCATGCTTCAAAGGTTCAGTTGAGAGAAACATGGAGTCGGTGTTAGGCCAAAGACACAGAAATTCAAATGTGATAAGAAAGACATGATAAAACCCCCTTCAATGTAATGTTAATGAGCCCAGAGAAGGTAAGATCAGTTGTTTTTTCAAGTTTAGAGAGTCTAAAAAACATAAAAGAAGACTCCACTAGGGTACCTTTTTCAGGAAAAGTCTAGTCGGTTCAAAAAAAAGGGTAAACTAGCACCGAAAATACGTTTATTCAAAACCATTTTAATGAGTGTGACAAAGACAAGATCACTCAAAAATCTTTTCAATTTTAAGGAGTCTGAAAAGAGATTAACTATGGACTTGCATCCTTTTTTTGGATTTAGTCTCCTTAGCCCGAAAAAGTATAAAATTTACTAAGGAGAACTCTCTCGATGAGATAAATCTCCCGAGGTGTACCTTTTTCCTCCTTAATCCACAGGCTGGAAAAGGGGTAAAATTATGCCATTATATGTTCTTTTGGACCAATTTAATGAGTGTGAAGGAATAAGGTTACTCGGCGATCTTTTCAATTTTAGGGAGTCTGGAAAGAGCTTAACTATGAAATCTGTGGGGGTTCCTTTTTCATAAGTAATCTCCAAGGCCCGAAAAAGGTGATAAACCAAAACCAAGGAGAACGTTCCTTTTTCATAAATTTAGTCCTTCAGGCCCAAAAAAGTTTAAAATTATACTTGAGAATACTCTTCTAGTGAACCGAAGTTCCTAGAGTATACATTTGTTCATGTAATTGACCATCCAGACCGAAAAAAGGGTAAATTACCACCAGACATACGTCCCTTCAAGTTTCAGTTCGGTGAGCGTGAAGGGAAAAGAGATCGCTTGGAAATATTTTCATGTTTAAAGAGTCTGAAAAGGGCTTAAAGAAGACTCCAATAATTACTTTTCAAGATAATCCAGACAAGATTGAAAAGAACAAATGTAGCGTCGTCAGATGTTGCTTTCAAAATTCAAAGTGAGCTTGAAAAGACAACAAATCATGCTCAGTTTTGGTAGTCTCAAAGGTGAGGCCAAGAGTGATAATGAATTAGAAATATGAGGCTCAATCTTGTAATCATGACAGGACTAATAGGGACTCTCGAGCATAACATCGTGTCAAGACAACATGGACGTCAAAATGCAAGAAGGATCTATCTAGGGAATCCATGTAAAGGTAGGCTCTACCACCTAATCACGACAATTCTAAAGAAACAATGACGGTTCCATTTTGCACTTTGGTGGGATCGATCCTATGGCAAAGAGAAAAATACAATGAGATGCAGAAAGTGGAGGTGGAACCATAACTTATATGCAAAAAGTTGAAAAAATTACGTTTTACCAAAGGACCTTTAAAAGTGACTCATCTCCCAAAAAGTTTGCCAAACCAAAAGTGAAGTGTATCGTAACATCCAAAAAGAATCTCAAGAACCATGTTAAATTAATTTAAAGACAAAAACAATGACAAAAGGGTTCAAAAAAGGGGGAAAAAGGGCCAAAAAAGTTTATAAATAAAAGTTGACAACTCATTTTCACCATTGAAATTTGAAAATTAACCAAAAGGCGAAAAATACCCCTTTGTTAAAATAATTGATTATGGGAGCTTCAGAGGACAAAATGAAATTTTGCTTGGACCAAGTAAGTACAAAATAATCCCTCTTTCATTTCCATTCATCATTTTATCATTTCTTTTAATTTTTTGAGGGGGCGTGCCCTCCTAAAAAAAGGCGGACCTACGTGTATGCGGGCTGTCAAAGGACAGCTCGCGTACACCCTCAAAAACATTGAAAAAAAACAAGTGTGCAAGAGTTAACTCCTTCTTTGAACTTGTCATGTGACAGGATATATGTCCATTGGAGGGAGAAGGAACATGAGGAGATTGATGTCTTGGTTGATGAGGACCCTGCCTCTATTGTTGCATTGGAACAATGCAGGTTATGGAAGTTCTACTGGTGTCCACTCATGAGGGCACAACCCAGGATGTTGAATGCCTTGGTGGATTATTGGAACCATGACGCAGAGGCATTTATTCTTGAGGGGCATTCATTGGCTCCAATGACTGAGGACATATATTTCTTGATTGGCCTCTCAAGGAGAGGGGAACCAGTCAACCTGCGTACATTTCCCCCTGGGCCCCACAACATCCTCGAACTCATTGGAATGCATTGCAAGGCCAACACTGATAAAGTAGGTTCTTAGGTGCCAATCCAAAATATTACCATCCTATCACTGAAGGTGATAGTTCTACTTATTGGTCGGATCACTAGATCTACGGCCTTACATCAGGTCTCCCGGGAGCACATGTATTATGCGATGCAGTGCCTAAACGCACGAGTATTTGACTGGAGCACGACCATGTTGGACTGTATGAAGAGGCATATTATAGAGTGTTGAGGGCAGAGTAACAAAAACTTTGGGTTTGGTACCATTTTATGTTCTTTCTTCTTTGAGAGGGTACCTAGCCTTAGTCTGTGAGAGACAGTGCAGGGGCATGTGGCCTCCTTCTGAGTAGTCTGTAGATGGGCAACATTGTTGTCATGACAAGGGGGAGGAAGAACCATAGAGGCCTTTGATGATGCATTTTTTGACTAGTGGGCATGGAAGATTCCATCAATAGAGGACTAACTCTATGTCAGGATCAACATTTCAAGGGATCTGGACATGCCCATACCTCCTGGAGAGGAGCGAGGAGAGATGGGTACGTGTATTTTTAAGATTTATTTAATTTTTAGTTTCTTTTAATATATACCATTTTTTTTGTGTTCCAAAGTATCTGACAATTGTGTATCTGTTATGTACATATGTGGGAACAGAGTGTCCAACAGAATTCTCAAGGACTAGGTGCCATCCTTAACCAAAGGCAGTACCAGCAGCAGTCGTTAGACCAACAACAGTAACATGAGGACCTCTAGCAGGAGAGGCTAAGAGAGTTTTGATATGGGTGGAGCGAAACCTCACCGCACTCACTCGTATAGTTCCTATGGTCGAGATCAAGGATCTCTCATCATCGATGCAACCTCATGTAGTTGGGGTTCCACAGACGTGGGTCCAACTCTTTCGGCATTTGGAAAATGTCATTATTCACTATGGCAGGGCCAACATGCCCCGTGCTTAGCTAGGATGGACCTCTTATGTGCCGAGGGCACTCTTTTGTATATTTTTTAGGTCATAAGCCCCATGATGTATACCGGATATATATTTTTGAGGCGTTCGCACCCACCATTGTACTCTGACACTTATGGATATATATATATGTATTTACATCTTTTTATATCTTATGGATCACATTTTTACAAATGTATGTACATGTGTATGTGTGTTCTTCTTTTTATGTGTGTGCAAAATTCCAATCTAATACTTGATTAGATAGAGTATCTGTCATTTGATTTAATCTCCTAGGAACATGGATATATGTAATGTAATCAAAACAATGTTCTAAGAGACATACCCTAAGGAATCATCGATGTAAAGTAGGATCATAAACATGGTAAATTCCATTTAACTCGGACACAACCAGCTGAGCATCTAAATAGACCAGGAGGTGAGAGATACCATGTGAAAAAGCGTCACGAAGTAACTCTATCAATGCGCTATACTCGACGACATTATTTGTGGTGTCACCTAGACATATACCTCCAGAAGATAGCAACTGGCCTTGATGCATAAAAATTACCCAAGCTGTAGAAGCAAGCCTCTGAGTGTGTCGACTAGCATCATCCATGAACCCAAAGAACACCTCTGATTCACTTGATATATGCCATAGTGAAAAATATGACATAAATAACAACACGTCCATAAAACACAAAATACAAATACTAATTGTATAAGAACTATACATATTTACAAGAATCCACCCAAGGCGACCAACCTACGAGTAATACCTCTTGAGGTAGATCTCATTTCTAAGCTCTGCCAAAGCATTTCCCTCAAAATCAACCAGATGATAAGCACCCTTCTTTAAGACCTCCTTCACAATGAAAGGTAAGAAACACATGGGTTTTCACTTTCCTACCCCCAAGGTGTCCTTATCTTGGTCGTAGACCAGGACAAGGTCGCCTTCAGAGAAAATCTGAGGACGAACAAACCAATCATATTGACACTTGACTTGTTTCTTGTGAGCCTCATTGGCCAAGGATGCATCATGGTGTTTCTCATCGAGTTTATTGAGATACTGCCAACTTTAAAGACGAGATCTAGCACTCTATAGGAAATACTGCTTCCAGCCCGTAAATGAGTTGAAAAGGTGTGAAATCGGTGGCAGTATTTATAGAATATCGGTACACCCATAATGCCAAGTATAACATCAAATGCCAATTTAACTTGGCTTAATTGATGATTCACTATAGAATAGTCTTGAGGGAATTATTCACAGCCTACACCTGACCATTCACTTATGGGTAGTAGGGTGATGAATTTTCTTGTCTCAACCCAAGATTTGATGTTAACTCAGACATCATCTTGTTCTGGAAGTGGCTGCCATGGTCAGTGAAAATCTCCTTCCAGATGTCGAACCTAGCTATTGTCTGGTTAAAAATGAAGAGAGTAGTTGTTTCTCCATCATTATTGAACGTTGGCATAGCCTCGACCCACTTTGTGAAGTAGTCTACTGCTACGATGATATAACGATGCCCCCTGGATGAGGTCAGGTGGCATGTAGTGAAATAAATTCCCCACTTGGTGAAGGGAACAACAACAATTATGGGAAACATGGGAGTGGGATGTGCCCTCATCTTCCAAGAGAAGATCTGACAGGGGTGGCACTTCTTGACCGAATCAATGCAATCCATGATTAACGTAGGCCAAAAGTGACCAGCTCTTAGAAACTTTTGGGATGTTACCAACCTAGAAAAATGACCACCACATGCTCCAGTATGGTAGTCTTTAAGAACAAGTTTTTCTTCTTCGTGAATGAGGCACCGATGAAGAATGAAATCTACACCTCGATGATACAAAGTGTCATCGAGTATAAGATAGTTTTGTGCCTGATGGCATATTCTTCAATGCTCATCATGAGAAGCAGAAGCTGGGAACTTCAAATTATGGAGATACACTAGTATATATCCATACTAGGGGTCCGAAGATGCGATTACAAAAAATATTGTCTTTAATAGACGACTCTTCGGGTGTGACATCACCCGATTCGAGCAAACGTTCTGAGATAAGTTCTGCAAAGACCAGTGACTTTTTGGATTTCACAGAAACAAAATCCAAGTCAAATTCCTAGAGGATAACAATCCATCTACTGATCTTTCCGTCGATGACTCATCGTGTCAACACGTATTGAAATGGATTCACAACAACAATGAAAGTGGTCTTGCAAAGAAGGATATAATGAAAAAATTGTTGGACAACATGCACTATTACCAATGCAAGATTCTCGACATGAGAATAATTGATTTCCAGCCTAACCAGGCCTCGGCTCAGGTAATAAATCAAATTCTCTCTGAGTAGATCATCCTCTTGAACCAATACCATGTCAATGGTCAACTCTGCAGTAGCCAAGTACAATAAGAAATCTTTATTATAATTGGGAGGCCGAAAAAGAGGGG
>JASDQU010101079.1:85186-98629 GCA_032191745.1 Picea mariana | reverse complement strand
AAGAGCCTGACGCCCATCAATTTTACGTCACAGTGGTTTTTTATGGGTGATCAAAGGGATAGAGACTCGGGGAGATGTCACTCTAACTCAGAGACTAAGTCTGGTACATAAAGAACAAAAGAGGTCTGGAATCCTAACTTCAGCTAGTAGGTTGATTAAAGGGTGAGCAGGTGGAAGACTTGATGAGAAGAGTGAACAAACTACTTCGAGCAACAGGCTTTCGGCAATTTGTAGAAGAAAAACCCCGAACGCGAGATCCTCAGGTTCAGGGCTTCGAGGTACTGATAAAGGGACTTGACTGGATTCTCCAATTCCAAGTCATTTAGTGTTAAGGAAGTCACAAAGACTGATTAGAGGCAATGCAACAGTCACAGTGATCAAATTCTACATCATCCTATGACAGCTACAACTCGACTGGATTCTCCAATTCTGAGCTGCTCTAACATAGTTTAAACAAAGATATGAAAGAAACTGGCATCCATAATGCAAGAAGTCTCAAGAGTTCATACATAACCAGAGATAACAGTGCTTCATTAAAACTTCACAACCGGGAGCTCTGCTCAACCATCGATCCTTTACAAAAAATAAAGACAGAGTCTATATACTCAGATAAAAAAGCCTAGCAAAGGCGTGCCTAGCCGCCCAAGGCTTGGTGTCCCTTCAGTCAAACTCATACTGATATTCTTTGTTGGAGACCACCTTAACTGCGCATGGCTCCCGCGAGGGAAGTAGCTGAATCAGTAAATGTCGAATTAGCGTGTGCAGACCTTCTCCGTCTAGTCAAGGACTCGGCATGGATTTTCTGAAAGAATGGGTACACAGGACCCTCTCGAGCAGACTGCTTACCAAACTCTCCATACTTCGCACTTAATGAATGAAGAGAGGCTTCAACCACCCCTTTTTGCTTTCATTTACTCCAAGCGAAGACCAGGATCGAGGTCGAGTCCGATGGAAACTGGAGGTTGTGACGGGCCTCCCTGTGACTGAAACCTGACGCCTTTGGCCCCTTTCACGTGGTTCTTTTCTTTCCCTAGTGACCATGGGTTGTGACCCTATGTAAATTGTTTCCCCAATTTTCGATTCATTGATGCACCTTATGCGCTAGCCTATCCGAACTATACAATGGTCCATGTGACCTGCTACCATATGCCCACAGCCATATATCTTTCCATCGGGGTTTCAGGGTTTGCGACGTCAATGTGCACGCATCCTCTGAACTCGTGATTCTCCGATCCCCGATGACTCATGGCCGTTGACCTGTCAACGGTCCATCCCCTGTCGCGAAATCCTGCCACCTGTATTCCACTACGGTCCTTAACTCCGTCGGAAAATTGCATATCGGGATATCGTGATTCCCGTTGTCATGTGCACAAGACTTTCGATTCCCCGATCCTCGACTCTGCGGGATCTCTCACCACATGTCCCTGCAGATGGATGGTTCTGATCCAGTCGGGAAATCGCGGATCGCGATTCCTACATGCAAGAGTTTCTTGTCTTCAAAAACTACGATTCTCCGATGAACTGAAACCCCGATGACTCTAATATCTCGATGACTCCCCGGGACTCCTCCTTTGCACACTAGGGCTTAACCCTGATGCAACTTCTCAAGATCTAACAGCTGATGGGATTTCGTCGATCTCCTCTGCAAGATTCTGACCGTTGATTTTCTTTGAGGATGGTTCTCAACTGCTGAAGATAAAACTTTTCCCACTCGCTTGCTTGACTTGCTGCTACAAAATGAGATTCTCTCGTGATATGCTTAGGTGCTTCCTGTGAAAACTGTAGACCTGGCTATGCCTAATCCTGAGACAAGAAATATCACTAACATTGGGCTCCATGGGGGATAGAGTCATCCCTGCGATGCTCTAAGAACTCCTTCCGCAACTTCAGTGCCTTGCTATTGGGCTATGGAGTCACTTATTAGGCTGAAAACATACAAAAAGGAACAAAACAAAGAACTAAAAGACAATATTTACAAACAGAGGAGTCGTCTAAGGCTCAAATAAAACATTTCTTTAGAAAATGCCCATTTACTGGGCTGTTGTAAACCTCTTCACCTTCCAGATCCTGCAACCCATAGGTGTTGTTGGAGAAAATCTCAGAGATTTTAAAGGGGCCGATCTAGAGGGCGTCGAATTTGTTGTGCTTGCCTTTATCCTGTCTGGGTGCGTCCCACTTGAATACCAAGTCCCTGACCTCGAACTCCTTTTTCTTGACCTTTCTATCAAAAGCCTACTTGATCTTCTACTGATGACTATAAGCTGCATCTTTCGCTTGTTCTCGGATCTGCTACACTTTCACTATCTGATGAATTCTTCTGATCATATTATCTGGTTCTCCCTCGTAGTCTTGAAAGAACTTCGCCATACGTAAGGCGAGATGAGTAGGGAAAACTGCCTTTGTCCCATAAAAGAGTTGGAAAAGTGAAATGCCCAGGGATTTCTTGGTTGTTACCCGATCAGCCCACAAAGCAAATTTGAGTTTTGAATCCCAGGCCCTTTTGTTATCTTCCAGCAACTTCTTAATGAGATTGATTAGAATTTTATTGGAATATTCTTCCAGTCCATTGCCTTGAGGGTAATATGGAGTAGAGTGAATCAGTGAAATCCCATACTGTTCACAAAACTTGACCAGAGGCTCAGACCTGAAGGGGGAGGCATTATCAGTGACAATTTCGCTAGGACAGCCAAATCTAGAAATGATATCCTCCGGGAAGCTAATAATTACTTTGTGGGAAGTGTTGATGGTGGGGACAGATTCTATCCATTTGGTGAAATAGTCTGTTGCAGTGAGGATCCAGCGGTGCTGGCCACTTGAGGGAGGATGAATTTCTCCAATGAAGTCCAATCCCCACTACTGAAAGGGTGCTGGAACCACCACAGGCTTTAATGGCAGGGATTTGAGCTGTTTCTTTCCTGAGAACTTATGGCATTTGATGCAAGCTCTGATTTCTCTGCAGACATAAGGGAACAAGGTGGGCCAGTAATATCCCGCTCGGAGTATCTTGTGGGTTGTGGTTTTCCAGAAAGGATGACCTTCACAAAGGCCATTATGAAAATCAAATGTAACCTTCTGGGCCTCCTGTGGGTCCAGGCATCTCAGAAATACCCCTAGAGGGTCTTTCCAGTACAAGGTTTGGTCAATGAGGCAGTACCTTACCGCCTTGAGCTTAAGAGCCCTCGCTTTACCTTTTCCTATTCCATTGGGGAGATTCAACTCTTGCAGGAAGTACAAGATATCCTTGTACCAAGGGCATGCTGTTAGTGATAAGGCACCCTGAGAATTCTTATTGGATGACTCAGTTTGCTGTATCTTTGAGCAGGTGTTGATGTGGCTGATTCTCAGGGCTTTGTAGTTGGACTCAGCCAGTAACTTGGCTAAACCCTGTCCTTTTATCAACTTGGTGGGCTTAATCTCCAGATCAAATTCTAGGATCTTGGCAATCCACTTCCCTCTTTTCCCATCCATGTCAGGCTGTATAAGGATATCTTTCACAGAAGCTGAAGGAACATATGCTATCACCTTTGAGTGTAGGACATAGATCCTGAAGGCTTTGAGGGACTTCACTAAGGCATAAGCCTGCTTTTCCATGATTTCATATCTGGTTTCTACATCTCTTAACACTTTGTTGAAGAAGGCGATGGGCTGCTCATGCCCTTCCTCATTTTTCTACAATAAGACCGCTGCCATTGTATCAAAAGAAGCAAAGGAGAAAATTATGAACTTTTTGGAATAGTCGGGACTAATAAGCACAGGTGCCTCAGTAAATGCCCTTTTTATTTGGTCGAAAGAAGCCCTGGGCTCATCGCTCCATTTCACTTCATTTCCCTTCTTGAGCATGGTCGTGATGTGTTTCACCAGTTCGGAAAAATTTGAGACAAACCTCCTTAAAAAATTGATTTTCCCCAAAAAGGCTTGAACCTCCTTTTTAGACCTGGGAATTGACAAGGCTTGAATTGCCTCCACCCTACTGGGATCAATTCTCACTCCCTCTGCAGATACTATATGTCCCAATAATTTCCCCTCTTTCATAGAAAAAAAAGATTTTATGGGATTCAAAGATAGGCCAAACCTCCGACATTTCAGAAAAACTTTCCTCAGATGACTACAGTGTTCTCTGTCAGTCCTGGAGAAAACTGTTATATCATCTAGGTAGATTACCACAAACTTATCTTCCTCCCCGATAAAGGCTATTTCCATGGCTCGCTGAAATGTTGCCCATGCATTCATCAATCTGAAAGGCATTTTGGCATACATGAATGTGCCCCAAGGAGTGGTGAAAGCTGTTTTTTCCCTGTCCTCTGGTATGACTGATATTTGATTATAGCCAGAGAATCCATCAATCATGGATATCCTGGTCGTGCCAGTTACCCTCTGCAGTATGTGTTCCATTTTGGGCAGGGGGTAATTGTCCTTCCTTGAGTTCCTGTTCAGGTTCCTGAAATCGACACAGAGTCTGATTTTTCCGCTTTTCTTTCTTACTGGGACCAAATTGGCCACCCAATCAGAATATCTCAGAGGGACGATAATTTTGGCATCTAGCAATTTCTTCACTTCTTTCTCCATGATAGGTAGCAACATGGGATTTATCTGTCTCATCTTTTGCCTGAATGGCTTAGCCTCTTCTTTCAGTGGAATCTTGTGTTCAATGACAGACGTGTCGTAAGTTTTGAGGTCATTGTATGTCCATGCAAACACATCGGCAAATTCTTTCAGCAACTCAACATATTCGGCCTTCTGTTCTCCGGTCAAACTGCTTGATAATTTGACAAACCTAGGCTCCTCCTGTGTGCCGATGTTACATTCGGCTATGTCATCATCTTTTTTTGAAACACCACCCTTTACTGCCACATCATTCTTGTCAAATAGCCTTTCTAAAGGGACTATTCCCCTTGGAATATGATTGCTAGGCAGCTGAATAATCTGGTGATCAACTATTTTATTTGCAAACACCTCAGGTTGAGGTTCGCCCTCTGGGTCAGGATCTTGATCAATGTGTAGTGATGAAAACTCCTCAACAGTTTCAAGAAAATTTCTGATTTCAATGTCATCCTCAAATACCTCCCAGTGCTTTACATTGTCTGGGATGGATGGTCTGTATCTTATTTCGACCTCACCATGGATCTTTGGTGGCAGAGAGGATTTGAACAGACTAGCCGAGACGGCTAAGGAATCGGTCGACGTATTTTCTTCCCTTGGAACAAAAGTAATGTTGAAAGCTGAGAAGAAGTTGTCAATCAGGTCCCATACCTCATTCCTGTAACTCCTGAGCCGAGGATGCTTGGCCTGATAAACATTCCTGACCTGTTGGATTATCAATTCTGTATCTCTGAACATGGACAACTCTTCAATTCCTAGTTCCTTTGCAGCCCTCATACCTAGAACAAGAGCTTCGTATTCTGCCACATTGTTGGTAGTTTCAAATTCCAGCTTGTATGACAGAGACACCACTTCTTGACAAGGTGATATGAAAACCACTCCAGCACCAGCACCTTCGCTAGAAGAAGCTTTGTCAAAAAACATCTTCCACATAGGGGAGCTTTGAGGGGAAACCGGATGATCAGGACTGGGGTGTTTTCTGATTAGTAAATATCTTTTAGGGGCATCGGTAAGCTGCAGTAAACTAGACCCCAAGTCGGTGTCAAGTGCAAAGATGGGGTGATTGGTAGGGTCTGCTTCATCACTGATGATATGGGCTAGCTGGGCCTCTCTATACAACCTCCTGTGCTCTCCTCTAAAGACCAGAATAGTGGCATATGTGAGGTCCATCTGTAATGTTTCTCCAAGTCTTTTAATCCAAGACCTTGATAACAGCATGTCGAACTTGGGGGGAACATCAGCTACCACAATGTCCATGACCACACTCTTCATGGGCAATTGAAACAGAGAGACCACCAGGTCCTTGATGACTCCTAGACATTGTACCCTCCTTGAATCAAAAGAGTATAAATCATGATAGGCCTTGGTCACTTCTAATCCCAGCTCTTCCATTACTATTTTGGGCATGAGGTTATGGGAAGCCCCTGAGTCCATGAGGCAGTTATGCAACACTTTATCATGTATATTCAGGGATGTGTAGAAGGGAGGGGATGAATCATCTCTATCTTCTACCATGGGCCCTAAGATGACTACAGGCTTCTCATATTGAAGGTTTATTGAGTCAGAGGGAGGCTGGGGAGATTCTGATTGCAGCAACTTGGAGAGGGACCTTTTGAAGTCTTCATTTTTAACTAGCTCAGAGAGAGGTACAGGAATCCTAATCTTCTGAATTTCATGCTCAAAATTGAAAGAGGGGTTAGGTTTAGGAGCTTCTCTTACCTCAGTGATAGGCTCTTTGGCTGCTGGTGAAGCACTCTGAGTCTTCTTCTCTTTAGTAGTGAATGCTACAGATTTGATAGGCCTATCTATTATGAGGGGCTGGTCTGGGCTGTCAAAGTCTCTTTCTTTCCTCCTCGACCTAAGATTATATCTGTCAGAGGTATGACTAGCCCTTTCTCCCTTCCCTAACTCATGGATCTGAATGTTCATCAAAGATCTCTCATATGCAGACTGAGTCAAGTGGGGAAAAGGGGGAATCTCTTTGATACAGTGAATTTTCGGGCCAAACTCATCTATCTCCTCTCTTTCCTCATGCTCAACTAGGTTGTTATGAAGGGGGGTTTGAACCCTTTGATCATCTCTATCTTGTTCCCTAGGGAAAACCTGAGGCATATGGTTAGCAGGTCATCTGAAACCTCTATTATCAGTGTTTTGGGGATTTCTGTACATGGGCTTCCCTTCTAATTCCAACCTTTCTATCTTGTCAGCAATCGATTTTATCGATCTAGTTGTCTCATCTGTCTAATGGGGCAGGGGAGAGGAACTGGATGAGGAAGCTTCAGGCCTTTTCTTGGATATGTTTCTATCAGCAGCGTTCCTGAGTCGTTCAATAGCCAATATGTTAGATTCTACTTCCACGGATGCATCCTGCATGAGGGCCAGGGTAGTGGCTCTTCTCTCTCTCAGCAATAGGCAGAAATCAGGATCAAAAGCACTAAAGTAAGTGATCTTTGCAGAGGCTTCGGAGGGCTTTATCTCAGCAGGGATTCTGTTGTACATTTTATTAAATCTCTTGGAGAAGTCGGAGACAGACTCTCCTTCCTTTCTCTCCAACGACCCAAACTCCATCATGTAATACATGAAATCCTTTTTATCTCCCCATTGTCTCAAAAAGGCATTGTCTAGTGCTTCAATCCCATCAATAGATCCAGGAGGCAGGGCCTTGAACCATTTTCTATCCTTTCCTTGGAGGCTGTGGACAAAAATTCTCATCCATACGTCTGCATGCATGATGACATTGTCATCTGTGAAACTGTAAAAGGATTCTAGGTGCTCATTTGCAGTTACGTCCCCCTCACTTGTGAATTTGGGTAGTTGCTTGAGGTAACCATCTGCCAGGAGGGCGTTGAGGGGCTGAGGTAACACAAGGGGAGCATACCTAGTGGCTATAATAGCCTCCATTCTGGTCATCGGGGGGTTAGCATCAGCCATAGGAATATTAGGTGGAGGAGAACTTGGAGGAGAAGCAGTTTGCGAAGGGGCTACCGGGAATGAATCTCGGAGTGGGGCGGGAAAAAAGAGGTGATTCAAGGAACGGGCTACCGAGCTCAAGTCAACAGGTGCTCCTCCTTGCGCAGGAGTGGGGAAATCTTCTATAGTCCCTGGTCTTCGCCAGGGAACAGCTTCAGAGGAGAGGGGAGTGACAAGGATTTCTCTCTCCAATCCCATACCAGGAGGGGAAAACTCAGTCGGAACACTCCCAAAATTCAGGAAATGGGAAACTTGCGAAGGAGGTCTATCAAGAAACTAAGGAGGAGAAAACGGAGTCCTTATGGAAGGGGATGGAAGATTACCTGTTTCGGCGGTGGGAGTTGCTTCTTCAGGGGCTTTTCCTCTTCTAAGAACCACCTCTGGATCAGTTTCAGGTGTAGCTAGGGGTAGCTGTGGGTGAGACCGCGTGTGTCTGCCTCTGAGAGCCATAATTGATAGAGCAGGTTCTTTCCAGTGGAGTCATCACAATGGAGTCGCCAGGTGCACAGTAGCAATCTCAATAGTTCTGATATTTGATGCACCTTCAGAATCAGCTGATCATTATCGTTCAAACCCAAGGAAAATGTTCAACTTTGTCCCCGGCAACGGCGCCAGAAATGTTAGCGACAGAAGTCACTCCTGGATTGATAACAGGAGCATAGCCCGACGCCCATCAATTTTACATCACAGTGGTTTTTTATGGGTGATCAAAGGGACAGAGACTCAGGGAGATGTCACTCTAACTCAGAGACTGAGTCTGGTACATAAAGAACAAAAGAGGTCTGGAATCCTAACTTCAGCCAGTAGGTTGATTAGAGGATGAGCAGGTGGAAGACTTGATGAGAAGAGTGAACAAACTACTTCGAGCAACAGGCTTTCGGCAATTTGTAGAAGAAAAACCCCGAACGCGAGATCCTTAGGTTCAGGGCTTCGAGGTACTGATAAAGGGACTTGACTGGATTCTCCAATTCCAAGTCGTTTAGCATTAAGGAAGTCACAAAGACTGATTAGAGGCAATGCAACAGTCACAGTGATCAAATTCTACATCATCCTATGACAGCTACAACTCGATTGGATTCTCCAATTTCGAGCTGCTCTAACATAGTTTAAACAAAGATATGAAAGAAACTAGCATCCATAAGGCAAGAAGTCTCAAGAGTTCATACATAACTAGAGATAACAGTGCTTCATTAAAACTTAACAACCGGGAGCTCTGCTCAACCATTGATCCTTTACAAAAAATAAAGATTGAGTCTATATACTCAAAGAAAAACACCTAGCAGAGGCGTGCCCAGCCACCCAAGGCTTGGTGTCCCTTCAGTCAAACTCATACTGATATTCTTTGTCGAAGACCACCTTAACTGTGCATGGCTCCCACAGGGGAAGTATCTGAATCAGTAAATGCTGAATTAGCATGTGCAGACCTTCTCCGGCTAGTCAGGGACTCGGCATGGATTTTCTGAAAGAATGGGTACACAGGACCCTCTTGAGTGGACCGCTTACCAGACTCTCCATACTTCACACTTAATGAATGAAGAGAGGCTTCAACCACCCCTTCCTGCTTTCATTTACTCTAAGCGAAGACCAGGATCGAGGTCGAGTCCGATGGAAACTGGAGGTTGTGATGGGCCTCCCTGTGACTGAAACCCGACGCCTTTGGCCCCTTTCACGCGGTTCTTTTCTTTCCCCAGTGACCATGGGCTGTGACCCTATGTAAATTGTTTCCCAATTTCTGATTCTCTGATGCACCTTATGCGCTAGCCCATCCGAACTATACAATGGTCCATGTGACCTGCTACCATATGCCCATAGCCATATATCTTTCCATCGGAGTTTTTGGGTTTGCGACGTCAATGTGCATGCATCCTCTGGACTCATGATTATCCGATCCTCGATGACTCATGGCCATTGACTTGTCAACGGTCCGTCCCTCGTTGCAAAATCCTACCACCTTTATTCTACTACGGTCCTTAACTCTATCGGGAAATCACGTATCGGGATATCGCGATTCTCGTTGTCATGTGCACAAGACTTTCAATTCCCCAATCCCCGACTCTGCGGGCTCTCTCGCCATGTGTCCCTGCAGACGGACGGTTCTGATTCAATCAGGAAATTGTGGATCGCGATTCCTACATGCAAGAGTTTCTTGTCTTTGAAAACTATGATTCTTCGATGAACTGAAACCCCGATGACTCCCCGGGACTCCTCCTCTGCACACTAGGGCTTAACTCTGGCGCAACTTCTCAAGATCTAATGGCTAACAGGATGTCGTCAATCTCCTCTGCAAGATTCTGACCATCGATTTTCTTTGAGGATGGTTCTCGACTGCTGAAGATAAAACTTTGCCCACTCGCTTGCTTGACTTGCTGCTACAAAATGAGATTCTCTCGTGATATGCTCAGGTGCTTCCAATGAAAACTGCAGACCTGGGTACGCCTAATCCCGAGACAAGAAATATCACTAACACATTGTTTTTTGGAAGCAGTCTGAAGTGGAAATAAGGATGATCGTGGGGAAAGAAAGTGTGCAGAAACGGAAGTAATATATAGAGGGAAACACAGCTCGAATGCATGCAAGAAAGCGTGCACAAAGAAAGTGACAGCTGGAAGGAAGAACAACACAGGTGCATGGGAGGAATACCTAACATCGGTAGGGTTAAGCTTTTTGTAATACATTGTAAACAGATGAAGATCCTGATAGATATAAATATAGATACGCAGGTATAATAACAGTTCCCCGGTTTTGTTGTGTAAGGTTGTTGGTTTATGTTTAGCTCATTTTTGTATTGCTCATACCAGATTTGTACGAGTCGATGCGATATGTAATATTTTTGTGAACTATTTTGTAAGTTGTTGAGATAGAATATAGGAGAGAAGGAATATTTGAGGATTAGATCGCAGGCTATGGATCCTGGTACGATCTAGTTTTCCTCACGTAAATCTTTCTCGTCTGAAGGGAATTGTAAGCGCGTGGCATTGGAGATGCATAACTACCATAATAGAAGAGCCAAGAGCCAAAAGCTAAATATTTGTGAACATATCTCATAAGGGGGTGAACCATGGTAATACCTGTGTAATATGATGAATTCATGTATGTCTTTACTTCATTTCAATAGTTAATTGTTGTGCTTAATGAATGAGTTATTATATTGTTATGAAAGATGGTGGCGTGTTAAGGGAATAAACTGTGAAGACATTGCATAATCACGATTAATAGTAATATAATAGTCACAGTTTATAGTAGATGGATTTGGATAATAAACCCCTAGCTCATACTCATTCCTAGGCTGTAAACACCTGAATCTTACAACCACCCATTAAAGCTATCTCAAGTGAGACTGCGCAGCACATTCTATGCATTGTGTTGCCTTCTGGTTCACCAGGAGGGTTGATAGTTTTAGAGGCTTTGTTGGAAACCTGAAAAGACATGAACCCTAGGTGAATAACTCAGACGGTAGACCAAGAATAAGAAATAACCAACAAATGGTTATGTTTCTATGTTGGTAGGAATGAGAGAGGACTGAGTAGGTGATATAGACTAAGAGAGAAGAGAATGAAGAAAAGAAGAGATAAATGAGCCACTAGAAGGGAATGCTGAGACCATGGAACCCCGCAAAAGAAGAAATGAAAGGTTGGTTGAGAACCAAAGAGCTAGAGTTTGCACAAAAAGACAATAGAAACCCTATAATCACACCTTGAAAATATCTAGACAAATACATGTTTATTGATTTACACGAAGTCTTTTTCTATGATTTTCCACATCTACTACAGGAGTGGAGACACAGGTTGAAGGATAACCACTCAACAAACTAGATTCAAAAACTATATTGGACTCCAATACAGATTGAGTAGTTATAGCAGGTGAACAACAAATTCACCCATGCAGTATGCTTTTGGCTTGATAGTGTTGTTCCAAGATTCATAACAGAGTTTCCAGTTGACAGAGCGAAGTCAGACAGCGCAGCAGAGAAAGAATTTCTACGTGGACCTTGAGGAAGGTACATTCGATCACTGTATACTTCTATTAAGATACTCTTATACAACAAAGGTGTAATGACAATGGAATCAGACAGCTAAACTTCCCTATTTGCATGGGAGGAAGGGGGGAAGCACTAACAGAGAGGGGATAAATGGAAGGAAGTAGAGATAAAGGCAAGAAGGAGGAGGAACCCTTGGACCTGATCATGATGGATGACGACCAGATCAAGTGGATATTGGCGTCATCAGGAAAGATGCATAGTGGAGTACCCTACCAATATAAGGTGAATACCAAGAAGAGGTTCATAGCCACGAGGGAGGGCTTGGCTAGCAATGAGGAAGAGGTAGAGGATCTCTAGGCTATGGAAATGTATATTGTAATTTCATTGTAAATCTGGATCGTTCATTATAAGGTTGCATATCTAACGGTAGAAATTATGTTAGGGTTTTTTTCCCTAGAAGGCAACCCTCTGTTATGAGGGAAATGTATTGTGGCTATGCATGACAATGAATATTGTATTATGAGATAGGAGAATATGAGAGAAGAAGAGGAAGTTACAATGGGTTTGTTGTAGGTTGTATCCCTTCATTTGTTGGACAATAATAAAGGAAGGACCTGGCAATTTCTCTGGTGGACATAGCCCACACTAGGTGAACCATGTAAATATGTGTCTCTATTGTATTGTGTATCTTATGTGTTTTGTTTCCACATTTGTTTTATTTTATTGCTCCATGGTCATTTTTTTCTAACACGCGGAGGAGGTAGTAGTTCATTATTTAGAATGGAAGGACACGATCCCACTATCTAATTACCAGAATTTCAGGAAGAAGTAGCAAAAGACCCTGAGAAGAATTTTTTCATTTGTGAAAATATATGGGAAGCAAAACAAATCACTGATGAAGATACCAAACTTGCGCAGCGAGAAATTACTCTAAGAGACTGCGCACTAAACTGGTACATGAATCTAGACACAAACAATGCCCTGGGAAAGGCCAGGAAACTAACCAACATTAAGAAGTTACTGATTAATGAGTTCTAGAAGCCGAGCTCAAAGGATCATTACATGAACAAGATGATCGAAATCAGATAGAAACCAGGAGAATCTGTATGGGAGATTTATCAGAGATTCAAGCGATTGAAGGGAAATCTCAAATACCTTATGACCAATATGAAGCATCGATACCTATTTGACATCTCACTACTACCACATTTAAAATATCCTCTATGAAAACAAAAGTTTCAAAAGCAGGCAGAGGCTCTATAGGGAACCTTGCAACTAGAAGAGAATCAGTACCAGCAAACGGACCCAACTATCAAAGAACTAAAGGAGGATTTGAAGAATCTAATGTTTCAACTGAATCAGAATAAGAACAAAGACAAACGAGAAGTCATTTGGTGCACCACATGCAGGACAGAAGGACACCACAAGAATGAGTGCCCAACATTCGTGCAGTATATGGCAGCAAGCATGTCAAACCCATTACCAATGGGAGGGATATGGTGTGAAATATGCAATAAACCAAGTCACGACCCTTACCACTTCACAATGATGAAGAAATACCAGACAGTCCCAAAGATTTCATATTGCACCTTTTGCAAATCAGTGGGCCACGACAATAAAGATTGTAGAACTATGGAGATTATGCAGGAAAGAACATCAAATGCATACAGGGTACAGGATGAAATGATGGCTAGGCAAGCAGTGCCACAGTTCAATCAGGCCCCAACTCCATACAACACTGTGCAATAGCATTATAACATTGCGCAGCAACCATACAATAAAGCGCAACCTCTGTTAAGGTCCTAACCCGCACATAGGTAGATCAATGTATTTGGATGTAATAAAGGTCAATATTAATAAGACCTTTCAATAAAATAGAATAAGGCGGATGTAAG
>JASDQU010101079.1:6822-18856 GCA_032191745.1 Picea mariana | reverse complement strand
ACGTAAATCTGTGTCTCTCTTGTATTGTGTGTCTTCTGTGTTTTGTTTCTGCATTTGTTTTATTTTATTGCTCCGCGGTCCTGTTTTTCTAACAACTACCCCCTTCCGTGCTCGAAGAGGCTTGAGTCATATTTTTCCCATGTGGAAATGGGTTCATTAACATAGTAGGTTGTTTTTGTGCCAATAACTTCTGGGCCTCAGCAAGTTGAGGGCACAAGTGAGTCATACGGTCCTCTGTGCAAAGGTTACACGAATACTTCGACTTTCTCTTCTTTGTGTTTCCCCAAGCAAAATTTTTTTTGGGTTTCTTATCCTCCTTAACCTTTTTGTTTCACTATTTTTTCTTCCCTTCAGTTTATTGGTTGGTCTTCGAGTTCGTCATCTACACACTGTGTACATCCAACGAATGGGTAGGGGGAGAAGCTGAACCAAGGGTCTGGATGGCCATTGTTTTTTGTATTGACAATTGTTGCAATTGATTTGACATCTGATCAATGGGATTTTCTTGTGTTGAACCAACTATACCATCAGCATGTGGTCCAGACTTTTTTCTGGCCTTGTCAAGAATGGAACGTGGCACATCTGGAAAATTTTCATAGAGTAAGCCAAAGTGAGAGTATATTAGTTTGAGTTGTTGCGCTCTCATTATCGCGTCCTCCTCTAAAAACACTCCCGAAGTTGCTACGTCCTTGGATAACTGAGGAACCAAAGACTTCAGGAACCACTCCAACAGGAAATTCGGTGGGACCTGTACTTTTATCAAGCTCTTCCGTCATCACCATTCTCGGATTTGATCCAAGATATGATCAACTTTTGTCTGATCAAAGTTAGCCAACAATTCAATGTCAGCGTCGTATCTCATAGGTAGTTGAAAATGGTTTAGGAAAACCATTTCCAAATTTCTAAAATAAGATTATCTTGAGCGGTCAAGCTCAATGTGCTATTTCACAGTGCATTAAAACAAGCGCAACTATATGGAGTCGTCTCACAGTGAGTTTGATGAGCACCATAAGTGGAAGGTCATCATGTGATCACCTGGGTCTTCACCAATATTACCCTCAAAATTTGGAATATCGGAGGGAAACTTAGTTGGAATGGGAGGCAAATGCAGATCATGACAAATAGGGTTGTTAAGCAATCTTGAAAATTCTGGCAAATGTAACATTGCCAGAAACAATAGCTTGGGATGGGTGTTATGTACAGTAAAAAAGGAGCCTAGATTTTGAATGGCACCATGTTGCTAGGAAAATTTGGGTTGTTGTCCAGGGTTCTGGTAAACACCATGGCCTTGGCCAGCATACGGTATCTACGTTTGTTGAGGAATCATCAACTAGCTCCTGTAATTGGACATTGAGGGCTGAGCGGGGATCACTCCCTGTGCCGTGTTCCAAAGATTCTAGAAAGGGTTTCCCCCTTCTGATCCCACGGGCATAGGTACTAAGCCTTGTTCGAGGTTCCATTAACCATGGAAAGGGTTTCCCTTGAACGACATCCCTAACGAGGGAACTAATCCCTACCAAGGATTCCAAATTCCTTGTGAGGAGAAAACTCTTGTGTTTCCCCCTGTGTAGGAATAATACCTTGCATAGGATTTTGTTGTCCAAAACAGGGGTTTCCCTTGACCAAGATGGCATCTAACGAGAAATATTTATTACCAAACATGTCGAATAAAGAGAATGACATTGAACCCACCGGTGTGGTGTAAGAATATGGTCCTAGACTACTTGCTCCGAACAAGCTGTAGTTTGTGTTTGGCTCGACAGGTGGCTTAAAAGCATAGCCGATCAAGGGGGACGAAGGAGGTATGTGACCACCATCGTAAGGTATAACATTATAAGAGGTTGAAGTTCCCCCCATGGACTCTTGCAAGGGATCATTAGAGATCCCTACCCCCAGACCCATGGTCTATAGGGTGGAGAAGGTGAGGACTGAGTTCATATCAAAGTTGGGCATTCCATATGAGAATGGAGGGCCCTTCGCACTTTGTGTGAATGGAGTAGTGGTCGTTGGGGCTGATGGAATCAAACCACTACCCTAAGTAGAGGTGTTCGAGACCATTGTGGTCTGGACTGGCGAAGGTGATTAAAGAGGCAAAACACCCCCTGTTGTGGCAGTCGTTGAGGGAGTATGAGTAATCGCTTACGAAGTAGCAACATTTGCTTCCATAGTTTCTTGCAAGACTATCTAACACTCGTGAGGTGTTACCATTGGAGGGACAACCTGTACCAATATTGGCACTAATAAGTCAGTGATTAGAGGATTAGTTGGCCCGAGAGATTCCGCTCCAAGGTCAGTAATAGTGAACTCCCCTAAATTCGAGTGCTCTCCTCTCAGAGAAAGATTGGGTACAGCTTCTTGTGGCATGGTCACTTCAAATGACCCTTGTTGGTCAAGTCTTCGCTGTAATGGTGGTGGTGGTGTCTCTAATGTAACCAGTGGTAGGCCCTGAAGCCTTCATGACCGACGGACCTGTTGATCTTCCACTTTGTTAAAATATCAACGAAATTATAAGGGTTTAACTAATGTGTAAAAACAAGAACACACTAGAAAATTTCATATGAGATAAATCAGGAAAACCACTATTTAATTGGAAGAACAGTTACGCTAGCCAACACTAGAGAAACTTACCGGTGCAAGTGTAACTTGAACACAGAAGCACCCTCCAGGTATACTCTACAAATTGTGGCCCGACATATGCCCTAGGTACCATGGTATACCCTCGTAGTCACCTGTGTAAGTCCCTAGAGTAATGGAAACTAAGTTTCCAGGTCGCAAATAGTTACCAGGCGGGTACAGTCGATAGTCGGGTGGACCGCAATGAGTAAGATAACCAAGTCTGAAACCTACTGAGGGTATCAAAATCAAGTGGTTTGAAATAAAAATGAGGATCTTGAAGGGATTACAGGTCCATGAAGCTTCATAGGAAAATGCAACCGACAATATCCCACAACAAGTCCTCGATATGCGTTCCCCACTATGTTTGGTCCGGCTTTGGAGGGGTTATCTTTGCTACCTTTATGCACACAACCACGTGCTTATCCCCTATGTTAGAGTGGGGTCCCAGATAACTTTCATGTTTGCTAGGTTTTTTCACTCCCTAGCTCTGAATCCAATGTTTTTTTATAATCCTTGAAGACTTTCCTCTCCAACCTAATTCAAGGCTCTAGCCTAAACTAGGTTATTGACCCTACAAACATAAAATTCTAGTAGATTTTAATTAGCGTTCATTTTAAATGGCTTGTTTTAACTCGAAGGGAATGGAATTAAAACTAGTGATGTGTACTAGAGATGAAAGAGGATAAACAAAAATACTGAAAGAAAAACTACTTCTAGTTAACAATAAAGATTTGCAACTAACTCTTTAACCAACTTTTCATAACTAACTATTTTTCAAGATCTTTGAAATAAAACCTAAAACGAAATTTCACTCGACTACGAGATACTTAAGTTCTAAGAGATCAGTAAAGAACTTGAAAATTAAACTCTTCTTTCCTTTTAAGTAAAATAATTACCCTAACTACTTTACCAAACGAAGAACTGATAAATCTTTTCTTTTTTGGGAAAAATGATTTAAACGGGAAAAAAATTAACGTAAAACTTTTTCTCTTTTCTTTAAAGAAAATGAAAGGGAGAAAGAAAGACAAGACAAGACCAAGACTGACCTCTGTCCCATTGTGGATCACAGGGAGCCACTGAAGACACCAAATAGGCTGGTCAACAAACTCAAAGACTCCTCTAAAACCCTTCCATAAGTAAACATGAGAAAAATTCAGAAAGACAGGAAAACTGACATCTAACCCAAGTTTTGACTGAAAAAACTAGAGATGTTGGACTTACACAAGAAACCCTGAGAAGTAAATCCTCAATCAGGGAAGAGGATGACTTCATATTCTTAAAAATAGTCCCTTGAACCAGGTACTCTAATGATACTTAAGCAGCCTGCATATATACATGGGTTGTCTACCAAGCAGGGCATGTATGTACGCGTGCTGACCCAAAGAAGGTCGGGTACACCTCTGTCCTTATTAAAAAAAGAAAGAAAACATCCAAATTGGTAGGGAAAGGAGGACTGGTATGGCACCAAGAGATGACCAGACTCCTTAATAGAATCAGCAAACTAAAAATAAACTCGAAAGGTACTAAAATCAATCCCACATCCAGAAAATCCCCTAAAACCCTATAGGCTTCCCCAGTATGGTCGCTAGTTCTTCGAGCAGAAAACACTCCCCTATGGCTACACCAGGGTTTACAATGTAGGGATATTAATAACCGTTTAAAAGTCTCCTACTTCTCTAACTACCCCAAACATACCCCATAATTATGCAAGAAAATTAAACTGAGAAGGATCTCGTAAATGTACCTTTACTCTGCGTCTGGTGTATATCCTTTTACGCTTGATAGCTCCGCTAACTACAAACCTCCTCCCAAGGCTGGCCTACATTCAAAGATAGATAAACAGAGAACTACAAGCATACATTTCATACATAAATATGGGTTAGATGTTAGAATGAAAAAATAAAACAAATGAAAACATTCGACACATCATGTTATTGGGACAGGAAAAGTACTTCTTTTATTGATAAAACAATGATTACTTACAACCAAAGTCGAATACTACTCCTCGAACCTGGTCTGAGATCCTCTTCACCAAGCTCCAAGTGCACCTCCACATATATTTCTCCTCTCAACCTTCTTCTTGGAAAATGGAATGGCTTTGATGGAGGAAAAGGGAAGAAATGAGGGATTCTAAGGGAATTCTCTCAACAATGTTGCAAATGCTTGGGGCAAGGAGGGGATGTGAAATGGGTAGAGTTTCATTGTGTTAGCAATGGAAGTCACTCCTGGATTGCTAACAGGAGCAGAGCCCGACACCCATAAATTTTACGTCACAGTGGTTTTTTATGGGTGATTAAAGGGACAGAGACTCGGGGAGATGTCACTCTAACTCAGAGACTGAGTCTGGTACATAAAGAACAAAAGAGGTCTGGAATCCTAACTTCAGCCAGTGAGTTGATTAAAGGGTAAGCAGGTGGAAGACTTGATGAGAAGAGTGAACAAACTACTTCGAGCAACAGGCTTTCGACAATTTGTAGAAGAAAAACCCCGAACGCGAGATCCTCAGGTTCAGGGCTTCGAGGTACTGATAAAGGGACTTGACTGGATTCTCCAATTCCAAGTCGTTCAGCGTTAAGGAAGTCACAAATACTGATTAGAGGCAATGCAATAGTCACAGTGATCAAATTCTACATCATCCTATGACAGCTACAACTCGACTGGATTCTCCAATTCTGAGCTGCTCTAACATAGTTTAAACAAAGATATGAAAGAAACTGGCATCCATAAGGCAAGAAGTCTCAAGAGTTCATACATAACCAGAGATAACAGTGCTTCATTAAAACTTCAAAACCAGGAGCTCTACTCAACCATCGATCCTTTACAAAAAATAAAGACTGAGTCTATATACTCAGATAAAAATGCCTAGTAGAGGCATGCCTAGCCGCCCAAGGCTTGGTGTCCCTTCAGTCAAACTCATACTGATATTCTTTGTTGGAGACCACCTTAACTACGCATGGCTCCTGCAGGGGAAGTAGCTAAATCAGTAAGTGTTGAATTAGCATGTGCAGACCTTCTCCGGCTAGTCAAGGACTCGGCATGGCTTTTATGAAAGAATGGGTACACAGGACCCTCTCAAGCGGACTACTTACCAGACTCTCTATACTTCGCACTTAATGAATGAAGAGAGGCTTCAACCACCCCTTCCTGCTTTCATTTACTCCAAGAGAAGACCAGGATCGAGGTCGAGTCCTATGGCAACTGGAGGTTGTGACGGGCCTCCCTGTGACTGAAACCCGATTCCTTTGGCCCCTTTCACGCGGTTCTTTTCTTTCCCTAGTGACCATGGGCTGTGACCCTATGTAAATTGTTTCCCCAATTTCCGATTCTCCGATGCACCTTATGCGCTAGCCCATCCGAACTATACAATGGTCCATGTGACCTGCTACTATATGCCCACAACCATATATCTTTCCATCGGGGTTTCAGGGTTTGCGACGTCAATGTGCACGCATCCTCCAGAATCGTGATTCTTCGATCCCCGATGACTCATGGTCATTGACCTGTCAACGGTCCGTCCCCCGTCGTGAAATCCTGCCACCTGTATTCCACTACGGTCCTTAACTTCGTCGGGAAATTGCGTATCGGGATATTGCGATTTCCGTTGTCATGTGCATGAGACTTTCAATTCCCCGATCCCTGACTCTACGGGATCTCTCACCACGTGTCCCTGTGGACGGACGGTTCTGATCCATTCGGGAAATTGCGGATCGCGATTCCTACATGCAAGAGTTTCTTGTCTTCGAAAACTCCGATTCTCCGATGAACTGAAACTCCGATGACTCTAATATCCTGATGACTCCCCGAGACTCCTCCTCTGCACACTAGGGCTTAACCTTGACGCAAATTCTCAAGATCTAACAGCTGACGGGATTTCGTCGATCTCCTCTGCAATATTCTGACCGTCGATTTTCTTTGAGGATGTTTCTCAACTGCTGAAGATAAAAATTTGCCCGCTCGCTTGCTTGACTTGCTGCTACAAAATGAGATTCTCTCGTGATATGCGCAGGTGCTTCCCGTGCAAACTGCAGACCTGGGTACGCCTAATCCTGAGACAAGAAATATCACTAACATTGGGCTCCATGGGGGATAGATTCATCCTTGCGATACTCTAAGAACTCCTTCCGCAACTTCAGTGCCTTGCTATTGGGCTATGGAGTCACTTATTAGGCCGAAAACATACAAAAAGGAACAAAACAAAGAACTAAAAGACAATATTTACAAACAGAGGAGCCGTCTAAGGCTCAAATAAAACATTTCTTCAGAAAATGTCCATTTACTGGGCTGTTGAAAACCTCTTCACCTTCCAGATCCTGCAACCCATAGGTGTTGTTGGAGAAAACCTCAGAGATTTTAAAGGGGCCGATCCAGAGGGCGTCGAATTTGTTGTGCTTGCCTTTATCCTGTCTGGGTGCGTCCCACTTGAATACCAAGTCCCTGACCTCGAACTCCTTTTTCTTGACCTTTCTGTCAAAAGCCTGCTTGATCTTCTGCTGATGACTATAAGCTGCATCTTTCGCTTGTTCTCAGATCTGCTGCACTTTCACTATCTGATGAATTCTTCTGATCATATTATCTAGTTCTCCCTCATAGTCTTGAAAGAACTTCGCCACAGGTAAGGCGAGCTGAGTAGGGAAAACCGCCTCTGTCCCATAAATGAGTTGGAAAAGTGAAATGCCCAGGGATTTCTTGGTTGTTACCCGATCAACCCACAAAGCAAATTTGAGTTTTGAATCCCAGGCCCTTTTGTTATCTTCTAGCAACTTCTTAATGAGATTGATTAGACTTTTATTGGAAGATTCTGCCAGTCCATTACCTTGAGGGTAATAGGGAGTAGAGTGAATAAGTGAAATCCCATACTGTTCACAGAACTTGACCAGAGGCTCAGACCTAAAGGGGGAGGCATTATCAGTGACAATTCTTCTAGGACAACCAAATCTGGAAATGATATCCTCCAGGAAGCTAATAATTACTTTGTGGGAAGTGCTCCTGGTGGGGACAGCTTCTATCCATTTGGTGAAATAGTCTGTTGCAGTGAGGATCCAGCAGTGCTGGCCACTTGAGGGAGGATGAATTTCTCCAATGAAGTCCAATCCCCACTGTTGAAAGGGTGCTGAAACCACCACAGGCTTTAATGGCAGGGATTTGAGCTGCTGCTTTTCTGAGAACTTCTGGCATTTGATGCAAGCTCTAATTTCTCTGCAGACATCAGGGAACAAGGTGGGCCAGTAATATCTCGCTTGGAGTATCTTGTGGGCTGTGGTTTTCCAGAAATGATGACCTCCGCAAAGGCCATTATGAAAATCAAATGTAACCTTCTGGGCCTCCTGCAGGTCTAGGCATCTCAGAAATACCCCTAGAGGGTCTTTCCAGTACAAGGTTTGGTCAATGAGGCAGTACCTGACCACCTTGATCTTAAGAGCCCTCACTTTACCTTTTCCTATTCCATCAGGGGGCTTCAACTCTTGCAGGAAGTACAAGATATCCTTGTACCAGGGGCATGCTGTTAGTGATAAGGCACCCTGAGAATTCTTATTGGATGACTCAGTTTGCTGTATCTTTGAGTAGGTGTTGATGTGGCTAATTCTCAGGGCTTTGCAGTTGGACTCAACCAGTAACTTGGCTAAACCCTGTCCTTTTATCAACTTGGTGGGCTTAATCTCCAGATCAAATTCTAGGATCTTGGCAATCCACTTCCCTCTTTTCCCATCCATGTCAGGCTGTATAAGGATATCTTTCACAGAAGCTGAAGGGACATATGCTATCACCTTTGAGTGCAGGACATAGATCCTGAAGGCTTTGAGGGCCTTCACTAAGGCATAAGCCTGCTTTTCCATGATTTCATACCTGGTTTCTGCATCTCTTAACGCTCTGCTGAAGAAGGCAATGGGCTGCTCACGCCCTTCCTCATTTTTCTACAATAAGACCACTGCCACTGTATCAAAAGAAGCAAAGGAGAAAATTAGGAACTCTTTGGAATAGTCGGGACTAATAAGCACAGGTGCCTTAGTCAATGCCCTTTTTATTTGGTCAAAAGAGGCCCTCGGCTCATCGTTCCATTTCACTTCATTTCCCTTCTTGAGCATGGTCGTGATGTGTTTCACCAGTTCGGAAAAATTCGAGACAAACCTCCTTAGAAAATTGATTTTCCCCAAAAAGGCCTGAACCTCCTTTTTAGACCTGGGAATTGACAAGGCTTGAATTGCCTCCACCCTATTGGGATAAATTCTCACTCCCTCTGTAGATACTATATGTCCCAATAATTTCCCCTCTTTGATAGCAAACAAAGATTTTCTGGGATTCAAAGATAGGCCAAACCTCCAACATTTCAGAAAAACTTTCCTCAGATGACTGCAGTGTTCTCTGTCAGTCCTAGAGAAAACCGTTATATCATCTAGGTAGATTACCACAAACTTATCTTTCTCCCCGATAAAGGCTATGTCCATGGCTCACTGAAATGTTGCCCCTGCATTCATCAATCTGAAAGGCATTTTGGCATACATGAATGTGCCCCAAGGAGTGGTGAAAGCCGTTTTTTTCCTGTCCTCTGGTATGACTGATATTTGATTATAGCCAGAGAAGCCGTCAATCATGGATATCCTGGCCGCGCCAGTTACCCTCTGCAGTATGTGTTCCATGTTGGGAAGGGGGTAATTGTCCTTCCTTGAGTTCCTGTTCAGGTTCCTGAAATCGACACAGAGTCTGATTTCTCCACTTTTCTTTCTTACTGGGACCAAATTGGCCACCCAATCGGAATATCTCAAAGGGACAATAATTTTGGCATCTAGCAATTTCTTCACTTCTTTCTCCATGATAGATAGCAACATGGGATTTATCTGTCTCAGCTTATGCCTGAATGGCTTAGCCTCTTCTTTCAGTGGAATCTTGTGTTCAATGATAGACGTGTCATAAGTTTTGAGGTCATTGTATGTCCATGCAAACACATCGACAAATTCTTTCAGCAACTCAACATATTCGGCCTTCTGTTCTCCGGTCAAACTGCTTGATAATTTGACAAACCTAGTCTCCTCCTGTGTGTGCCGATGTTACATTCGGCTATGTCAGCATCTTTTCTTGAAACACCACCCTTTACTGCCACATCATTCTTGTCAAATAGCCTTTCTAAAGGGACTAGTCCCCTTGGAATATGATTGTTAGGCAGCTGAATAATCTGGTGATCAACTATTTTATTTGCAAACACCTTGGGTTGAGGTTCGCCCTCTGGGTCAGGATCTTGATCAATGTGTAGTGCTGAAAACTCCTCGACAGTTTCAAGAAAATTTCTGATTTCAATGTCATCCTCAAATACCTCCCAGTGCTTTACATTGTATGGGATGGATGGTCTGTATCTTATTTCGACCTCACCATGGATCTTTAGTGGCAGAGAGGCTTTGAACAGACTAGCTGAGACGGCTAAGGAATCGGTCGAGGTATTTTCTTCCCTTGGAACAAAAGTAATGTTGAAAGCTGAGAAGAAGTTGTCAATCAGGTCCCATACCTCATTCCTATAACTCCTGAGCCGAGGATGCTTGGCCTGATAAACATTCCTGACCTGTTGGATTATCAATTCTGCATCTCCGAACATGGACAAATCTTCAATTCCTAGTTCCTTTGCATCCCTCATACCCAGAACAAGAGCTTTGTATTCTACCACATTGTTGGTAGTTTCAAATTCCAGCTTGTATGACAGAGACACGACTTCTTGACAAGGTGATATGAAAACCACTCCAGCACCAGCGCCTTCGCTAGAAGAAGCTCTGCCAAAAAACATATTCCACACAGGGGAGCTTTGAGGGGAAATTGGATGATCAAGGCTAGGGTGTTTTCTGATTAGTAAAGAGATTTCAGGGGCATCGGTAAGCTGCAGCAAACTAGACCCCAAGTCGGTGTCAAGTGCAAATATGGGGTGATTGGTAGGATCTGCTTCATCACTGATGATATAGGCTAGCTGGGCCTCTCTATACAACCTCCCGTGCTCTCCTCCAAAGACCATAATAGTGGCATATGTGAGGTCCATCTGTAATGTTCCTCCAAGTCTTTTAATCCAAGACCTTGATAACAACATGCCAAACTTGGGGGGAACATCAGCTACCACAATGTCCATGACCACACTCTTCATGGGCAGTTGAAACAGAGAGACCACCAGGTCCTTGATGACTCCTAGACATTGTACCCTCCTTGAATCAAAAGAGTATAAATCATGATAGGCCTTGGTCACTTCTAATCCCAGCTCTTCCATTACTATTTTGGGCATGAGGTTATGGGAAGCCCCTGAGTCGATGAGGCAGTTATGCAACACTTTATCATGTATATTCAGGGATGTGTAGAAGGGAGGGGATGAATCATCTCTATCTTCTACCATGGGCCCTAAGACGACTACATGCTTCTCATCTTGAAGGTTTATTGAGTCAGAGGGAGGCTGGGGGGATTCGGATTGCAGCAACTTGGAGAGGGACCTTTTGAAGTCTTCATTTTTAACTAGCTCAGAGAGAGGTACAGGAATCCTAATCTTCTGAATTTCATGCTGAAAATTGAAAGAGGGGTTAGGTTTAGGAGCTTCTCTTACCTCAGTGACAGGCTCTTTGGCTTCTGGCGAAGCACTCTGAGTCTTCTTCTCTTTAGTAGTGGATGTTGTAGATTTGATAGGCCTGTCTATTATGAGGGGCTGGTCTGGGCTGTCAAAGTCTCTTTCTTTCCTCCTCGACCTAAGATTATATCTGTCAGAGGTATGACCAGCCCTTTCTCCCTTCCCTAACTCATGGATCTAAATGTTCATCAAAGATCTCTCATATGCAGACTGAGTCAAGTGGGGAAAAGGGGGAATCTCTTTGATACAGTGAATTTCCGGGCCAAACTCATCTATCTCCTCTCTTTCCTCATGCTCAACTAGGTTGTTCTAGAGGGGGGTTTGAACCCTTTGATCATCTCTATCTTGTTCCCTCGGGAAAACCTGAGGCATATGGTTAGCAGGTCGTCTGAAACCTCTATTATCAGTGTTTTGGGGATTTCTGTACATGGGCTTCCCTTCTAATTCCAACCTTTCTATCTTGTCAGCAATCAATTTTATTGCTCTAGCTGTCTCATCTATCTGATGGGGCAGGGGAGAGGAACTGGATGAGGAAGCTTCAGGCCTTTTCTTGGATATGTTTCTATCAGCAGCGTTCCTGAGTCAGTCAACAGCCAATATGCTAGATTCTACTTCCACGGCTGCATCCTGCATGAGGGCCAGGGTAGTGGCTCTTCTCTCTCTCAGCAATAGGTAGAAATCGGGATCAAAAGAACTGACGTAAGTGATCTTTGCAGAGGCTTCGGAGGGCTTTATCTCAGCAGGGATTCTGTTGTACATTTTATTAAATCTCTTGGAGAAGTCGGAGACAGACTCTCCTTCCTTTCTCTTCAATGACCCAAACTCCATCATGTA
>JASDQU010101078.1:259201-278017 GCA_032191745.1 Picea mariana | reverse complement strand
CAGGTGGATCTAGGGAGATCGGTTTGTGTCCGCACTTATGGATTTATCCTTGAACAGTGAGCCTATCTTTTCCACAAGCCCATCTTCTTCCCCCATGCACACCATCTAGTGAACCAATCATGGTTGTATTTATAGTTTCTTATGCTCAAGACTTTTTTAAGTTATTGGGTCGACTTGTGCAACAAGTTATAACTAACTTGTTCATTTACAAAAACTTTTGGGATGACCAGAGATCATCATTTTGGGTCTTCAACTTTACACCTGGCATCCCCTTTACTTTCATGGGTATGGATCGATTTCCTTTGTCTCTGTGATTACATAAATCGACACCTCCTTCAAACCATGTTCATATGATCATTGGCGTAGAACCACATGCTTATCAATTTAAGCGATGCATTACATTTTTCCTTTTAAATCTTTTTATCATATGACCAATGGCATTATTCAGACGTTAGGCAAGACAAGCGCTTGAACACTTATCAATTCAACGATCACGATTCAATCTCCCGATGAGATGGACGATTTTCGGGACTTCAGGGATTCACCCTTCGAGGTTTCACAACCTTTCAAATCCCCCAAAGCATATATTTCCGAACATATCGGACGGTTCTCATTTATATCATGGAACATGATCAATGGTCATATTCAATCCTTACATATATTCTTTCATTGCTTAATCCGACAACTAGGACTTAACCAAGCATCAAGATGGATGGCCACCATTCACTTCGGGACTTTGGCTATTATACTTACACAATCCTTCCATTATATTTTGATCAACAGTTTAGAGTGCACCCAAAGTATTGTTCAGATCAGACGACCCATGTCCACTTCAGGACTTCGGCATTCGAGACTTCAGAGGTTTTGAATAAATGATGCTCCATTTTCTTCTGGAGTGATTACCTGTTGAGTAAGTCATAGGTGGTGTAGACCGCTTGCTGTCGGTTAATACTTCCACTTACACTATCCTTCCACTGTAGTAGATCAACGGTCGAGAATGCTCCCAAAGTGATCTTCAGATCAGACGTCTTGTGTCCACTTTAGGACTTCGACATTCGGGACTTCGGGACTTTGGGCATGTGCTGGTGGTAAAACTCCCGAAGTAAAAACTCTCGTAGTTACGTAACTTTCTTACGTCACTTGATGACGTGTCACGAGCTGAGTATCTATCGCATGTCACTTAGATTTGTGATTTGCACGTACCTGAAATTCTAATTCAACTTGACACGTGTCATTATCTTATTGTGCCATGTGTCCTTGCTGACATAGTCTTGCTGATGTGGATCTCCTCATGTGGCACATGTTCTTCTCCTGGATCTAACAGTTGTCCTAACTCTCGATGTATCTTAGATCGATGGCTGAGAGCAACTTTGGACCTTCATCCTTCGGGACTTTGGGACTTTTGACATTTGTTGGTGTTGAAAAATCTCGAAGTAAATCTTCTGGAGTGACGTAACTTATTGACGTCATGTGTTGACATGGCATGAGCCAATTTCCTCTTAACACTTGTCATCATCTAATTATGCCATGTGTATTTTCTGACGTGGTCTGTTGACATGGTCTGCCACATGTCCTTGTTGACATGGTCTTCCACATGTCCTTGTAGACATGGTTTTTTGACGTAGATATCCCATACGTCCTTTCTTACGTGGTCTATTGACATGGTTTTCCCACATGTCCTTGTAGACATGGTCTGCTGACATGGTCTGCTGACATGGTCTATTGATGTAGATCTCCCATACGTCCTTGTTGATGTGGTCTGTTGACGTGGTTTTCCCACACATCCTTGTTGATGTGGTATACATATGAACAATCTTGATCCAACGGTCATCGTATGTCCTCCAAATCTGATGGTCCTTATTCATTTCATATTTTTGGCTCTCCGGGCTTCGTGTTTTTCAAATCTCAAACTGAAAAATATTTAAGTGAGATTTTCCCGGAGCGTAATGATCTGGATTATTTTCGGCACGAAATGAGATCGGAGATATAATAAAGAAATGCACAGAGATATCACAGATATTCAATAATATAATAGAAATGTATCAGAGATGCAACCATAAACACATATATACAGTAATACATGATTTCTATTAATGAAATAAATGTACAGAGACTGTAAAAACACAGAGTGAAAGACTCGCTAGAATGGTGGCAGCTTATCTCTGAGAAGAGATGTGACGACTACTTGCATTCACAAGAAGACAGTTACAATGAGGATTTGAAGGAATTTTTACAATAAACAAGAATTTCCAAAACCCTAGACATCCAAAAACCTAACCCTAGGAGATGAAGCGCCAAAAGTCATGTGGGCCCCATTTGGGTAAGTTAGCACATCAACTTCTCGAGGTCGTAACTTTTGCATACAATCTCTGTTTTAGGCGTATGATAGCTCGTTGGAAAGGTATCATCGAGGAGATTCATTTTGGGGGCTCAATAATGCCTTTGAATATCAATGAGAACCTAAATCTTGAAAAACCTTCATTTAGGCCATCAAAATGGCCCCAGAAGTTAAAACTTGCTAAAAATAGTAAATTGCCAAAATTGCCAGAAAACTATTTTGAGCCAGTCGGAAAAGGTGGGTGGCCACCGATATCCACTTGGATCAATCCACCCTCCTTAGGAAGCAATGGTCTCCATTGCGTTGAGTTCTCGGGGGAGAGGGAAAAGCATTTGTTGGATTTGCATCCTGGTGAGCTGCTTGTATTGTTGGAGATGTCGCGCTGCTTAGTTTGTGGAAGTCTGTCATGAACCTGTTGAAGATGAGGTTGTTCAACAAGTCGAGCTACATGAGAGGAAGGTGTGCAGAAGGAATCTTTGTGCTTTTCTGCAACCTTGTCGACCTGCTTCTGTTGGATAGAAGGTGTAGGGGGCGAGGATGTAGTGGTTGCAGTGTCCTTCTGTTCCCCTTTTGAACAGATTGTGAAGAAGCTGAATTTTGCAATGTGAGATACTACCTTGCAACACTTTTTAGGTGGAACAATAGTTGGAACTACCTCTGGTATTCTATAGAGATGACCCCCCAAAGTAACAATGACACTACGAGGTCGAGACTCATAAACAACATGGCGTCTCCACATATATGGTTGGCCCAAGAGAACATCATAGACATCCAGTGGGGAAATATCACATAATACCTCATCCTTGAAGGGTTGGATGTCATATGACAATCAGCACTGTTGGTTGACACGGAGATATCGTCCTTGCCGAAGCCACTCGATGTTGTATAGTTGCGAGTGTGGTGTTGTCGACAATCCCAACTGTTTGATGACCTCTGATGAGAAGAGGTTTTTCTGGCTTCCGCTATCAATAATAAAATGCAGCGGGGTCCCCTTCACCCACATCCGTGAATGAAAAATGTGCTCCCACTCTTCAGGATCTATTGGTTCTTCTAGTTGAATTGTTGCGGTCGTGAAAATAGCAGTGGGGTCTGCGTCAATGATATATCCTTTACCAGTATTTTCATAATCAGATTCTGAATCAGGGTTTGGCTCCTTGTCTTTGATCTCAGCCACCAATGAGTGTTTTGAGCGACATTCATCGGTGTTGTGCCAAGGGATTTTGTGGAAATCACACCATTTTTCGGTGTCCTTCTTTGTCTTCCCATGACCCTTCTTTTCCTATGTCTTGGACTGGTTTTCGGGAGACTGTTTGTTAGGGTCATCTTTGTCATACTTTGGTTGTTGCGGATTTGCAAACCCGAATTCCCATTTTTTCTGGTGCTTAAATTTCTGCTCAATTTTAATAGCATATTGATAAACAGCACCGATTGATGAGATGTTCAGGAAATCCATTTCAGTCTTGATGTATCTATGTAGAGCCCCACGGTATTTTAGAACAAAATGTCGCTTGGAGTCTTTGATACCCAGCTTGGTGCGCAAGGTATGGAAGATATTGGTGAACTCTGGAACTGCTTGGCCCCTCTCTTACCGCAGTGTGGTCCATCTCATGTACTGGTCCTCGTAGTTGCCAACAGGGTAATACTGTTCCTTTACCACATCCACAAAAACATCCCAAGTGGGATCGACCCCATATATTCCATACTCTTCTGTGGAACTTTGCTCCCAGTAAGTTTCCCACCAATGTTTGACATGAGGGGAATATTTAAGGAGTGCGAAGGTGATCTTTTCTTTGTCAGAAAAATTGTGAACAAAGAAATAACCTTCTAGCAGAGTTAACCATTTTTCTAGGGCTTCTGCATCTATCTGTCCTTCAAATACAGGAATATCAAAATTAACTTGTACCTTGAAAGGTGAGGTGCCTCCAAAGTGGTCGCTTGATGAAGATGCATCTGATGCTATCAGCAGGAATTTAAGGGTGTGGGAAAAATTCTCCATCATTTCGTCCCTCTGTCGCGTGAGAGCTTGCTCAAGCAACAGATTGATAGGATTGTCTGCTTCGTCGTTTTTATTTTCTTCCACCATTGAGGGTTTCTTGGGTGTGCGAGAGAGATTGTCTTCAAGAGAGACAAGATCGATACCCAACTTGCTATACTCAGACCTTGTCGGCGACATGCACTGAAAAAAACGATCAAGAGCAGCCTGCTCTGATACCATTGATCCAGATTATTTTCGGCACGAAATGAGATCGGAGATATAATAAAGAAATGCACAGAGATATCACAGATATTCAATAATATAATAGAAATGTATCATATATGCAACCATAAACATAGATATACATTAATACATTATTTATATTAATGAAAGAAATGTACAGAGACTGTAAAAATACAAAGTGAAAGACTCGCTAGAATGGTGGTAGCTTATCTCTGAGAAGAGATGTGATGGCTACTCGCATTCACAAGAAGATGGTTACAATGAGGCTCTGAATGCATTTTTACAATAAAAAAGAATGCCAAAAACCCTAGACATCCAAAAACCTAACCTAGGAGATGAAGCGCCAAAAGTCATGTGGGCCCCGTTTGGGTAAGTTAGCACATCAACTTCCCGGGGTCGTAACTTTTGCATACAATCTCTGTTTTAGGCATATGATATCTCGTTGGAAAGGTATAGTCGAGGAGATTCATTTTGGGGGCTCATTCATGCCTTTAGCTATTATTGAGAACCTCTATCTTGAAAAACCTTCATTTAGGCCCTCAAAATGACCCCGGAAGTTAAAACCTGTTAAAAATAGTAAATTGCCAAAATTGCCAGAAAACTGTTTTGATCCAGTCGAAAAAGGTGGGTGGCCACCGATATCCACCTGTATCATGTAACCTCCTCATATATTTGAACCTGAACTAAATGTTGTCCGTCGATCATGTTCTCATATCGATGGCTCGATCTATCTACTATGTTGCTCTTCTAGCTTATCATGTCCTTCGACTTAGAATGATTCGACGGCTAATGGATATTTGGGTGATTGAGATCTCAGATTTTTCAGCTTATTCTTTCCTTCCACTCAAAATTGATCCAACGGTTGACGAGTATTTGGATAATCGAATTCTCAACTGTTTTTCCCCGCTTATCCTATCCTTCCACTTAAAGTGATCCAACGGTCGTGAAGGCACTCGAAGCAGATCCATGATCAAGGTTGATTGTGGAACCACAACTTGCGAGTGATTTAACTCATCACCCAAACTTCGCAATTTGAAGTTGTGCATTGTTGTTGAGTCAACCACAATTGTCGATATTCAAAGCTATAAGATCTGACAAACCTGACTAATTGTGGGATTGGAACTAGCATGATATTTAATTCTCCTTTTGATCTCTGCAATCTATCCCTGTCGTTGATCTGGCGATTGCACATCCGACGGTCGCAACTCAATCCGACTTAATTTGATCATTTGTTGGATCAACCACAGTCATCGATATTGGAGTCTGTGAGATCAGACAATCTAGACCAATTGTGGGATTGGAACTAGCGAGTCGTTTAATTCTCCTTCTGATCTCTGCAATCTATCCTTGTTGTTGATCTGGAGATTGTGCATCTGACGGTCATGACTTAATCCGACTTAATATGATCATTTGTTAGATCAATCACAATCGTCGATCTTTGAAGCTATAAGATCTGACGGTCTAGACCAATTGCGGGATTGGAACTAGTGAGTTGTTTAATTCTCCTTCTGATCTTCGCAATCTATCCATGTTGTTGATCTGGCTTGTAGATCCGACTGTCATGATCCTCCAATGGTCCTCAAGCCCATGGTCACTCACATGACCAATGTTCGTAATATGAGACGATCAACATGGTCAATTTCTTGATCGAACGGCTGTTGAGGCTTCTCACCATGAGCTTACGCTTTTCTTTCAAAGCTTTGATCTCTGCATACTATTCGCTCCTCCTCCTAAGCTTACGCTTTTGATTATGAGCTTTGATCTCTACATATTTTTCTCTCCTCCTCCTGATCTTATGCTTCCTTCTGAGCTCTTTGATCTCTGCATACTGTTTTCTCCTCCTCCTAAGCTTATGCTTTCAATTCTGAGATTTGATCTCTGCATACTATTCGCTCCTCCTCCTGAGCTTATGCTTTCGATCTCTGCATATTGTTTGACATTTTTTCTAACTAATATATTTTTGACATCAATGACAATCTCATATATGGTAAATCACAATGATAATTCATCATAACAACAAATCATCACATTGATTGTTGACATCAATGACAATATGTCCAACAGTAGTACAACTTAATCCAAGAGTGAGAACACTTATCTAAAATATGACTATGACCCACCATGGTACAACAAGACCATGGGGTCTTCACTTCGTGAATTTGTGACACAACATGTGTGTTCATATCATATTGAAGAATACCCTTAATTTTAATAAACATTAATAAATACCTCCCAAAATCCTTTTGTTGGACCCCCTTCCCAATACTTCTTTCCAATAATAAAACCCCCTATTTTTACTAGATAACCCTTTTTATACCCCCCAATATTTATAAATCCCCCCATAGTTTGCATCACCCCCTCCCCCCCAATACCTACAATATATTGAGCTTCTTTTTGAAAATTTAAAAACCCGCTTTATGAATGAACGTGTTAATATATTGGTCAACAAGGTGAATCCCCCATGAAAAAGACAAATAATATCAATTTAGAATGTTATGATCCATTATTAGATTTAACCCATGTTCATGACAATCATGACATGTACATGTGACTTTAACACTACATTTATGAAAGGAAGTAAAGATATGACAGTGTACAATACATCAATCCTCACAAGTATATCAATATAACATCATGTGTACATCATCATCATCATCATCGTGCCAAATCAAACGAACCATGCTATCATTGTCAAGAAATAATCAAGGTGGGCATATCCACTATGCAAAGGATATCATTATGCAACAATATCTCTGACACATGTGTTATAGAATATCAATCTGAAGTGCTCACGATCAAGTGTGAATTGGAAGATTATGCCATTGGAAGGGTGGTGCTCATGAAAAAATCTCTAACATGTGATGTGAATCACATGGTTACCTCTCATACAATATGAGGGGTAACAACCAGCTCCAAGTCAAGGACATGTTCTCTAAGAATAAGAGTGCACGAGAACTACAGAATCTCGATCATACCTGGAATTTGCATCCATCTCTATAATAGACATACAATCATTAATAATAAAAGAAACAAGGCAATATTATCAGCTTGGTCCACCATAAAATAAAGCTATAAACAAAATCCAGTATTCTAAGAAATCAAAATTGCATGAAATCAAGATTATTCTAAGCATGAACCAAAACATGTAAATGAATGCATGAAAATGAACGACCAAACATGAACCAATATACTCAAGCAAAGCAAGGAAAATAAGCACAAAACCTAAGTTAATGCTCAAAGGATCTTATTCATTTGTATTCCTTAAAGCCTACGTGGCATTAATTTCCACCACAAGAGTATGACAACTTCATAAGTTTCCCATTCACGGGCAAAGGAAAAACTCCACCCTCCAGATGACTAAGATAGAAAGAATTAGCGCTTGTTGCATTCTCGTAAGGCATGATCCACAAATAATCAAACTTTTTGTGATTTCCCAATTTCTTTGTCTTTCAATCTTACATGAGAACTAAGTCTCCCTTCTTCAATTACCTATTATGAGTCTTTCTATCAAAAATTATATTACCTTTCCCTTGGATCTTCATGAGTTTATCAAAGGATTTTATTCAGTTCTCATCTAGCTCCACAAGTTGATTAATTCTCACTTGAATTGTTTCTTTCTTAGTGGTGAAATGCTCTAACAGCTGGTATACGAGGATCTTTAAGTGAACTAGAAATGTAACATCCATCCTATATACTAATTCAAATGGGATCTTCCCAGTGGATTACTTCTTCATGATTCTATATTCCCATAAAGCATATTTGATTTTTCTATCCCTACTTTTCTTGTTATCTCCCACAATGTTCTTGATAATGGCCATTAAGATATTGTTACTTCATTATGTGAGGCCATTTCCCTATGGGTAGTAGTTGGATGAGTGAGATAATGCAATGCCATAGTAAAAACAAAATGATGAAAACTCTGCTAAATTAAAGGCTTTGGTATTACTCATAGTAATATTGGCTAGGACACCAAATCTTGTAATAATCATATTCTCAAGGAACCCTTTCACCACACTATCAGTTTCTCTCTTTGTAGGAATAACTTCAACCCACCTGGTGAAGTAATTCGCGGTAGTGAGGATCCACTTGAACCCATTACTTGAATTTTCCTTTAACTCTCCAATGAAATCCAAACCCCATTATTGGAAGGGTGCCTCCACTATGATGGTGTTAGAAAGTGTACCAAGGACAAGCATTTCTCACAACTTAGGCACCTAGGTGTGAGAAAGTGTCCAAGGTGGTCCCTAGCACGTTAACTTTATGAGAAATAAAGTTAAAAGTGACTTTTAGAATATTTTATGAAAAAGATGACTAAAGAGACACTAAATCACCACCATTGATCTCAAAGGCCCATGATCTAATCTCAACCCTTGGATCATGTGACTTTTTCATATTCCCCTCCAAGAGTCTATCTAGGGATTGAAGCGCCCTCATTGTGCATTCTTCATCAGCATTTTTGGAGAGTGCAAGATAGAGAAAGAGTCGAGCTAGAGAAGAGAGGCAAACTTGTTGCTATTGGCATGATTTCCAAGGTAAGCTTGTGGCATGAAAATTGAGGCAGAAGGTACAACAAGTATAGAGGTCGTACAGTATGGAATTTTGTGAGGTTGTACAACAGGTTGTATGCACAAAATTCGAGGTCGTACAACAATATTTTTGGGGTAGTTTGGCATGATTTTCAAGGAAGTCGTACAACAAATTTGAAACATTAATTGAGATAGCATATTAGCACAAAATTATGACAAAAAATCTGTATAGTTCGTAAAACTTGAGGCACATAAAATGAGGGTCGTACAATTCTAAATTTTTGGGCATGATTTTCAAGGAAGTTTGGCTCTGTTTTTTAGGAAGTTTCTAGGCACATTCTTGAGATAAGTTTGTGTATCTTGTTGAAGATTATTCTATTATAAAAGACAATATTTCTCTAAGCTCATAAAATAATAAAATCACCTCTTTCACTAGTTTTCCCCTTGTGGGTTTTTTAGGGTCTATTTTGACCAAAAATCTATGTGTTATTTTATGTATGAGTGCATTTAATTTCTTCATTTATGGTTGTAGCAGAATTCATGTGTTTCCTATTATGAGTTTTTTTTATATGCTAACTAATTTGTAGCAGAAAATGCAATGTGGGTTGGGAATTAAACTATGATGAATCTCATTGAGACTTGAAACATTGTTGGGGTATGAAATTTTACGTGGTATCAGAGCTTCAAAGTGGGAAAGAGCATAAATATATCAGCTACAGAGAATGGAGAATTCGTTGAGAGAGAGAGGTACTTCATTGAGCGGATATTTTGGACCTGTGTTTCAATTGTGAGGATCAATGGCCATAGGTTTGAGGGTTGAGGAAAAATTGGATGGAGTTGTTAATATCAACTCATGGAAGGAGAGGATTGTGTTGCTTTTGCAGGAGTGTGAGTTATGGGACATTATGGAGAACACACAAATGAATCTTGTGATGGTGCCTACAGATGCTACTCTTTTTTCCACTTACACTAAGAAGAATATTAAGGTTAAAATAATCATCCACGATGACATTAAGGACCATGTGATTCCACATGTGACAAGGAAATACAATGCCTATGAGATGTGAGATTTTTCATCAAATAATATTTTCTAAGGGTCGCAAAGTGACCCAGTCCTTTGCTTGTGCAGGTATCGGCCCTGAGCTCAAAATGAAACTTTTAGAACAAACCATTTCAGGCTTGAAGCACAAGCAACATGCAGTTTAGTCTTTCAGCAGCGGAGATTCCTGGAGCAGTTCAGATCAACGGCTCACCGAAATTTGGAACCTTAAAGTTGCACGAAGTATAGCACTGGGGCAAAACCCTGAATTAAGCATGAGACATTGATCTTGAGGGGGACAGGTGACAATCGATCCAAGCATTCGAGGAAATGAGCTTCAAGAGTTTCGAAGTGAGAAGTGCATAAAAATTTTGAAGAGCCGAATCCCAAACTCTCGAAGCAATCGTGGACCATTGATCTCAAAATCAGTAGGGATTCATTGATATTAGCGGCAATGCCTCCCGAAGTCCCGAAGTGCCGAAGCATGTGGCAGCAGATCCTTCGCTTCAGGGGTTTTTCCTCTACAGGTTTTTTCATGTTTCACTTTCAAAACACCCGAAGCCCAAAGGCCCAAAGTAAGTCTCAGTCGTCTGATTCAAATGGACACGCGATGCCAGATCTAGAGCTCCGGAGGAAAGCAAAGGGGGGGGGGATTTTGAAGACCCGAAGTATCTCTCAATCATTGATCGAGAAGGGAGAAGAAGGGTCATCAATCTAGTTGAAGGGTTCAAAGTCCCGAAACAGGAACAGAGTCATTGATTGAAGAGGACGTGCATCGCCAGATCTATAGCTCTAGGTAAAAGTGCATGGAAGAGGGAAAGGTTTGAGATTTGATTTCCCCAAAGTCTGGAGCCACAAAGGGATCTCAATCCTCAATATCTCGAGGCCACATGTCGTCAGATCCTTAACTCCGAATGTTTTGCTTCAAGAAAAAATAAGTTTGAGTTTGAGTTTTCACAGAGCCCGGAGACCCGAAGGAGATATCAGTCGTTATTTTTAAGAGGATACGTGGCAGTCATCAGTATGGACATGTGGCGCACTCGTCGGTCGTGACACCAGTAACCTATTCGGCAGTGACATGTGGCACTTAGTCCAAGCAGTCGTGGGAAAATCATTCGCTTCTTTCTTAGTGACATGTGTCACTTCTCTTTCATGACACATCAGCATAGCAGTGACAGGTCATTCTCTGTGAGGTGTTATTGTTCAAAGTCAAGAGTAGCATCCCCCTCCCCCAGGGAACATTTTGGCAGATTCTAAAGTTGGTGGGCGGTTAATCTTGGCAGTAGCGCTAAATCTAGCAGGTGCACCCAGATCCCAGACCGCATCCAGATCAACGGCCATGCTTCATTGTGGGGATGCAAATTTCTCGATCGATAAAATTATTGAGAGGTCCTGCAATTGAAATCATGGTTTGGAGAAAGTGATACGTGGTAGAAGGCGGTGGATTGCAGGCCCAAAAGCGGTGTGAGTTCAAAACTCTTTTGATGACCCCGCAATCACGTGCTCATATAGTGTCTGATCCGAGAGCAGCGTGTGGCTGCCCCTAGTCACTAAGCCTCGTCCCAATCTCAAGGGTTTAGTTAATAAATGAAAGATTTGGTGGTTGAAACCTCGGCTCACCCCATAAATAGAATGCATGCAAAGCCCAGCCGTGGGGACTGAACAGTCAGCGCGTGGTACCCCTGTGGGAATATTTTCCTACAAAACCCATGCCAATCTGAGCTTGTGTCTGACAGAGGGGTGCACGTTCAGTCTGACAAAATAAATCGTCGACGCAAAGCTTTGATTGCAGTGGCCAGGTCACACTCTTGATGGTGGCGAATTGTTCCGAGTATAAATAGATAGTTTTAATATTTTGTTAAGGTCGTCAACTCATTGAGCAGAGTTCCCTATTTTGTAATGTTTTGATGCCAGAATTGTTCTCTGGTTATGTACCAAATTTGATACTTTCATGTTAATAAAAGTCATCTTCTTTTCATCTCTCTGTAAAAACTGTGTTAAAACACTCGGGCATGGAGGATCCAGTCGAGGGTTGTTACGTTGTTGTAATGTAGGTTTGATTATAGTGGTATTGTGACTAGTTTTAGTCAGCTCCCTTGTTATCTTTTTCCCTCTTACATTGAATGGATCAGGCATGGAGGATCCAGTCAAATTGTTGTAGCTGCATTGTGATGTAGGTTTGATCATTGTGTTGTTGTGATTGTGTTGTTTGGACATATTTCAGTGTCTGAAGCTTGAGCTCAAGAGTGATTTTGAGTCTGCGTTTTTCTTCTCCAAACTGTTTGAAAGCATGATGATCATAGTAATCTTGTTCACCTTTCTTGCCAAGTCTTCCCTCTGCTCACACTTAAACTCAATTCACTGACTGAAGTTAATGTGGACCTCACTTCCCTGTGCATTTCTTGTCTAGTTCTGTGTTGAACATCATTCATATATTGAGTTTTTTCGATTGACCTCCACTCATATAAAACCAACATCCACCAAAAACTTTGATGGGTAATGGGATTATCCTCCCACAATCTAAGGGTGAATATCAGTGCTAGCATTCATGGTGTCGTTGTTGGGGAATGAATTGAACTCATTTCCCTGGGATAGAACGACAAAGAGATTTTGATTCTGAAGGTGCATCAGATATCAGAACCATTGAAGATTGCAACGTGCACCTGGTGTGATCAGAATCTAGACCAGGGGTCAAAATTTAGCCCAAAAAATAAATTGTTCAGAATCACTTCAAAACAAACAGGTGCATATCCCTCGTCGTCACGAACCCAATGCACTTTAAACAGGGTCAAACGAAAATTGGATGAGTGAGATATCACGATCTGTTCGATTTGCTAAACAGGTAAAAAAATGTTGACTATACAGTCCGTACAGGCTAACATGGAAGGGGTATGATCGCTGATGTGGCAAGTGCTAACATGTCAATGCTGAGTTGGCAGTTTGGGCAAATGAGTGGTCGAATTAGATTTTGACACGTGGCATCCTTTTTATCAAATAGGGTGGTGCCATGTGGCCCAGACATGGGCTGCCAGGTGGCACCATGTTAAGTTTGGGTGTTAAAAGTTTATGGAGTCCATGGGGATCAAACCCCGGACCTCCCCCCAAAGTGCAATGCTTTGGAAAAGTCTGAATAACCAATGCGCCACACCATTAATTCTTAACCATATTCCTTTGATAGTTTATTTAAATTAATACCATGGTGGTGTTTAAAAATTAAATATGGAGTCTGTGGGATTCAAACCCCGAACCTCCACATATGGCAGAGTCTTGGAAAAGGCCGCCCAAACCGGTGTGCCCATGGGTAGTTCTTAACACACATGTGTTTAAACCTTTATTTAAATGTGTGCCATGTTATATTTGGAGTGGTGTCCGGGCTGGGGCTTAGCCCCAGCCCCCGGTTTCATATATGCATGCATATGACCTTGCCTCACATGCTTTTGCACGTGGATTCAAAACTACTCAAATGGTTAACACCCACATAGCTGGACACTTGCCAAGTGCTCGTTCCACTTTGTAACTGAGCCCCAAAATTGCGTTGGGACGTGGCCATATGGTCCCCCATGCGCCCAACACCTCCGTCCTTAGGGGCTCAAAATCCGCTAACGGTGTGACATTTTTGCACTAATTTCAAAATACGCGCGGGTGCTGGGTTTAGGCACGAGAAATGCCCAGAAGCCAGGTTACTCACACAGGAGGTGTGTTTTGGCGAACCAGAGACAGCAAGCTTGAAGGAGGAAAATGGCAGGAGGCCTATCTTCTTCATTTTTTGGCCAAATGAGGTGCCGAAAAAGCCCAGCTAGGGGTTTTTGGATGTTCTTAATCCATTGGCACTGTTTTAAAATCCATTTGGAGACTTCTTTTGCATGTTTTTCTACCTTGAAGTTTCAAGAGCTCTAGGGAGCTTAGGGCCCCCATTGATGGAGGTCATGCTCAGATGAGCCCAAGTCTATTTTATGTGATTGAATAGTCATTTTTGACTAATTGTTATGCTCTGAACACATTGGGACAGGTTTCAGATCCATTTGAGGACTTCTACAGGTGTTTTTCCACAAGTAATCTCAGGGAAGCTCAAGGCCACATGTAGAAGAGTTCATACTCGGATGAGCCATGGTCCGTTTTCAGAGATCTAATAGTCATTTTTGGGGTTTTTATGTATTTTGAACCCAATGGTACAGTCAGTAAATCCATTGGAGTTGAGAAGCAGCTTGTAAAATAATCTTTGACAAACTAATCCCAGAGAGCCTAGTCCATTGATGGAGGCTCAAGGAGATGTAGCCCAGTTGGGGGTGAACTCCTTTATCATGTTGTTCTTGTTGTGAGTGTTTGCTAGTTATTATTTGTTGCAAGTTATTTTTGTTGTTTTATTTATGTAAACAACATATTTAAACTTTTAAAAACCTCGCACATGAACACAAGAAGATGCATAAACTTGGCACATAATTTATCTTGCATAACTAAGACATTGAGCAAGGTCCTGAAAAGTTTATTTTAATGGAGTAGAGGGTTATTGCATAGCAAAAAAAGTCAGCCCCCTATTTTCAGATCATGGTGACTCCGCTATTTCGACTCCACTGTTTTGGTTGTAGATTCCAGAGGAAAACACATGAGGTCTACTCTATAGCTGCCTATGGCTACACCTGAATCTGACCCAAAGAGGATTTACAAGAAAAGAAAGATTTCTCGAGAAGGATTTAGTTGCTGCCCCAGATTGAAAATCTCTTTGGGAGAAGGACAACGATCACATCTGGCCTTTTGATGGTGAATAAATACCAGACACATTCATACTGTATAACATTCACCTGGGGACTCCACAATCAAAGACTCCACTGGGGAGGATCCTGTTGACAGAAATATGACCATACCGAAGGGGAAGACTAGGTATCAGTTTATGAGCTTGCTTCATGAAATCCTAATTTTCTTTATCAACTCATTTCTCTCTTTCCCTTTACATATAAAGAGGATTATCCTCTGTTTTGTCTATTCAGATGATAATAAGCCTTCCTTTATTTATCCATCCTTGGAAGAAGAAGACATGCCCTCTTCTTGTGTTGTAGATGTTGATCTTGTGTCTTCACCTCAACCTATTCATAAAAGTGATATTTGTATTGGATTTCCTCTTGAAGTTGATCACCCTTGTAGCCTTGAGGGGGTTGAAAATGATTCACAATCTTCTCAGAGCTTATTACCTTCTGTTATTACTGTTGAACCTTCCCATCTTCTTGTTAAATCCCATATTCATCCCACGCATTTTCAAGCTAAGATTAGAGACAAGATGTTTCAACCTTTAAGGATGCCACATCACCTGCATCCCTATCCTCTTTATTCATTTGAGTATCTTCCTCGGTTTTCTGGAGAGGATCATGTTATAGCTGAGAGGCACTTACAGACCTTTGGGAACTTTGTTGATCAGTTTGAGATTTTTCATCATGATGTTACCATGAGTTTATTCTCACAATATTTGTCTGGAGATGTTGTTGTGTGGTTTAAATGTTTGGGAGTTGGTTCTATTGGTTCTTATATCGAGCTATGCAAAGAGTTTTTAAAGTATTGGGGTGAGGACAAGTCCCTTGATCAGTATTGGTTTGAGTTTAATGAATTGAGAAGAGGGGAAGAGGAAGCCTTGGTTGTCTTCAACAGGAGGTTTTATAGTGTTTATCATAGTATGCCTATGCAGATCAAACCCACAGAGACTATTGCCATGGTGTACTATTCCATGGCTCAACATTCAGAGCTTGTCCTTCTCCTGAGAGAAAGGAAATCTTCATCTTTAAGACACCTATTTGAAGATGTTGAAGAGGTCGAAGAGAACATCAGGGATAGCAAAGGGGTTCATACGCAAGCATATCATGAAAAATTGCATGTACATAAGCAAGGAGACTGTCAGTATGTTTCAGATTCTGAGCAAGAAGACAGTCAGTATGTTTCATATTCAAAGCAAGAAGACAGTGAGTATAATTCAGATCTGGAACAACAATGAGGAAGTGGGTGTGATTCACATTTGGAATCAGATCCTTCAATAGTTTCATATTTTTCTATGGGAAAGAATGCATATCAATCTTATGATCAGTTTTTAAAACATTTTGAGCATGTAGTGGTTGATTGCATAGATAACTATATGTTCTTGGCTTATCATAGTTGTGATGCTTTAATCTCGTTGTACCATTATCTTATGATCATTCTTATGAAGGAGAGACTGCAATTGTTGGTGATCACGAGTTGGTTTTGAAAGAACAAGGAGTTCATTTGTTTGCAAGCAGAGAGGCATTGACAGAGGAGCAGCTTGGTCCTCTAAAGCAGCCAGATTTATGTCATGTTATTCACGATCCTGTGGCCATATACATGGGGTCGTATGTTTCACATTTTCTGAAATTTTCAAATGGCATTATTTCACCGATACTCACAAGTGAGTATGGTTTCATGAAATATTTCCAAGACCAAACTATATATCCTTTTCCTTTATTCATTAAGGAAAGGAATTGGGTGGAAATCAGCCATCCTGGACCCGCAGAAGACACAGAGAAGCATGTAAAAGAGAAGCTAAGTGGGCAGTTTTTCTCCTGTCCAAAACCTGTAAACAAGAAAATATCACCTGGTATTAGCCAACCTGCATCATTTCTCCACCCACCTGTACACTCTGAGAACATCAAATGACAGGTGATCCACAATGAAGGATAGGAATTAATTTCTTTCCAGTTGATCTCCCCTGATTATAAATTTTGTGACCATGTGGGGCTATATATGGAGCTCTGTTTTCCAAAAGCATTGGATCCTGCAGAATTATTCACCTTATCGTCATTTAGGGGTATGGTCAGTGTTCCAAGCCATGTTCTCGTTCCGTTTTCATACCTCCCTAGATTTTTGTGGATCATCTACAGTAAAGAGAAGAATTATATTACCAGGCAGTCTGGGTGGCTATGGTGGAAGTTTGATTTCACCTAGCGCCTTGTAAAAAGTCAGTTAGCCTAGGATTGTATATAAATAAGCTCCTTCTAGAGCCCATGTGTTTGTTTTCATTTTTTATTGGAATAGTGTACATATTTCCCTATTTTCTTCGGTGAAATTTTTGAGCTAGACTCCATAGCCCAACAACTAAGGCATTGGAACTACGCATTCTTGGAAGCTCGCAGGGAGCATGCCATCCCCTATGGGGCCAAATGTTATCACATAAGATTGTCTAAGGTTCGAAAAGTGACCCAATCCATTTCTTGTGTGGGTATCATCCTTGAGCTCAAAATGCATCTTTCAAAACAGTCTATTTCGAGCTTGAAGCACAAGCAGCAGGAAGTTTAGTCTTTCAACGACGGAGATTCCTGGAGCAGTTTAGATCAGCGGCTCACTAGCATTCGAAACCTTAAATTTGCATGAAGTATAGAACCGGGGGAAAACCTCGAAGTAAGAATGAGTCGTTGATCTTGAGGGGGAAAGGTGGCAGTCGATCCAAGCATTCAGGGAAATGAGCTTTGGGAGTTTCGAAGTGAGAAGTGCATAAAACTTCTGAAGAGTCGAAGCTCGAACTCCCGAAGAAATTGTGGACCATTGATCTCATTATCAGCAGGGAGCCATTGATCTTAGTGGCAGTACCTCCCAAAGTCCCGAAGGCTTGAAGTGCCCGAAGTCCTGAAGTGGTCAAAGTCCCAAAGTTTTGAAGCACATGGAAGCAGATCCTTCGCTTTGGGGATTTTTCCTCCACGGGGTTTTTCATGTTTCACTTTCAAAACACCCAAAGCCTGAAGGCCCGGAGTAAGTCTCAGTCGTCCGATTCAAATGGACACACAGTGCCAAATCTAGAGATTCAGAGGAAAGAAAAGGGGGGAAAATCCTGAAGACTCAAAGTATCTCTCGATTGTTGATCGAGAAGGGAGCAGAAGTGTCATCGATCTGGTTGAATGGGTCAAAGTCCCAAAACAGGAACAGAATTGTTGATTGAAGAGGACGTGCATCGCTAGATCTATAGATCTAGGTAAAAGCACATGAAAGAGGGTGAGGTTTGAGATTTTATTTCCCCAAAGTCCGGAGACACGAAGGGATCTCAGCAGTCAATCTCTAGGGGCCACACGTCGTGAGATCCTTAATTCTGAATGTTTTGCTTCAAGGGAAAATAAGTTTGATTTTTCAGTTTCCTAGAGCCCGAAGACCTGAAGGAGATCTCAGTCATCGTTTCAAGAGGATATGTGGAATTCATCAGTATGGACATGTGGCGCACTCGTCGATCGTGACACCAATCACCTATTTGACAGTGACACGTGGCACTTAGTCCAGGCAGTTGTGGACATATCATTCGCTTCTTTCTTAGTGACACGTTTCACTTATCTTTCATGACATGTCAACATAGCAGTGACAGGTCATTCTCCGGGAGGTGTTATTGTTCAAAGTAAAGAGTAGCATCCCCCTCCCCCAGGGCACAGTTTGATGGATTCTAAAGTTGGCAGGTGGTTAAGATTGGCAGTAGCGCTAAATCTAATAGGTGTGCCCAGATCACAGACCGCGTCCAGATCAACGGCCATGCTTCATTGTGGGGATGCAACTTGCTCAATCGATAAAATTATTGAGCGGTCCCGCAATTGAAACTGTGGTTTGGAGAAAGTGATACGTGGTAAAGGCGATGGATTGCGGGCCCAAAAGTGGTGTGAGTTCAAACCACTTTTGACGGCCCCACAATCACATTCTCATATAGTGTCCAATCATAGAGCAGCGT